>CM066235.1:18789873-19389873 GCA_033675125.1 Athetis lepigone | reverse complement strand
GCGTGGCCATATGACCGCTACAGAAAGAGCTGGCGAGATTTAGCAGGGACAACTCTCGGTGGAGAAATTCGTCCAGGGATGTATTAACATTCCGTCATCAGTACAGTATTCCGCTTTAAAGAGTGTGGTAGTGATCTTTGACAAGCAAGCAGATTTAAAGTGGAAGTTAGACCAATCCTATGGAAAAAGTGTAACAATCTACATATTATGAACTCTCACATAGGCCCAGGCGTTGATAAACCTACGTTATTCTGTAATAAATAATGAAGAGATGATGGTAGAAATATAATAAATCAATCGCCATCCGTGATAGTACTTCTTATAACTAAACCAGAACTGACTACCGTCAGGCAAAGGTTTCCTTTCTACAATCGCTTAAACCACACCATAAAAATAACAAGACGTTTCAATTTACAACCGTGTGATTTTGAACAAGAGGCCAACTCACCATACTCTGTGCGGGCTGGTAGCCGTCCACATGGTGCGAGTGATGGATGAAGGCCACCAGCAGACCAATGAGCGCTGACGGCAGACTGTCCCAGGGCGCCGAGTACAGCCACATGAACGAGCGCTCGCCGAGGAACTGGCTCCTCATCAACCTGGATCATTAACATGAAAGGAGTTGTTATCGCTACATTATATTATAGTTACTTCAGTTTATAGAAAAAATCAAGGGTGGGCTTTAGTAAAAGTCTGACACCTCCCGCCATGATTTCCTATCAAAAAAAATAAATAAATAGGTCACATAACAGTCTTTAGGATCGGCGAATAGTGAATAGATAACAACCTAATTTTTAATCAAAACAAACGCAAGATAATATTGATTACTAAGATCATTAACGTTGGTTCAAGGTATTGAACTCGAAGATATTACAAGGATCTAAAAGGTGGGCGGAAATTATTTAAGACTCGTTATAGCTTCAGCTGTACCGATATGGCGGGGGATCCATAAAGGTCCTAAGAATGGCACATGACCGTATGAATCACCATTTATTATATAATATAAGGTAATGTAAGGCTGAACAAAAGTGGATATAAAGTGAGGTTTATATTTTAAACGTAGGTCGTAATAACCTTTCGACGATCAAGCGACAACCGGCTGTCGCGCTGCTAACTGTCTCTCTATAATGTTCGAAGGTTTAATAAGATTATGTTTGAATCTTTAGTATTTGTTTTAGGAGCTGCCATGCTACCCATTGCTACTGTATTAATTCTGCCACAAACACAATTATTATAATTACCGAAACATGATTTATTACCTATTATCGATTTATGGGACGCCTAAGCTATCAGCTACACGTCTCTTTTTAAACTCTTAGAACATGCAATCAAACGCATCGTATGATGTCAGCTGACCACGGTCAGCAGTACAAAACCATTACTCACTCTGGAATCATAAGCAGCACCATAGGCTTGAGCTGCCACTTGTAGATGAAGGCGAAGTTGACCAGCATGGAGCCGAGCACCATGAGGGCGAGGACCCTGATGGCGATGCGCGGCTTCCTGCCCAGCAGTAGCGTCAGGATCGTGCACACCACGTACAGTTGCATGTCCACCGCCAGGAACCTGCGGATGAAATACATCATCAAATTAAAGACTCACACGATGGCATCCCAATTGCATAATGCAATCAATTTTGTTGAGTTGATAGAACGTGTATTGTCATTGCAAGGGTGTTACAATTTGCAATCGATCAATTGCAATAATGTTTTTCGGTAAAGGATTTGGGCTTTTCAAGGGTCTGTCCTGGTCCCTTTAATTAACTGTACGATTTTTTAAATCTCGTAACTTAACGGGAATGTTTAAAAGGTATTTATTGTATGGTATTTTAACATCACTTCATTGTCATATTAATTATCATAAGTCACAAGTTCACAACATATTGTCGAAACGATTTACGTTTTGTGTGTCAACAAAGTGCTAAATTCAAGATGTAAACAATATAAATTACCAAAAGCAGGGAAGTGCAGAAAATACGAATTGCTATAAGAAAGTAACGATAACATGAATCAACTTGAAAGAAAAGGACAGTGTGGTCATTACGGACGATGCTTTATGTGCCTGAGGTATACCTATCACAAGTTAAGGAAATGATTCTTATTTCTGCTGTGAAAAATCACTGTGGACGCGGCCAACATCCCAAACAGGAAAATATTGTACTTACAACTTCTTTATTAGTAAAACGTAAGTGAAAGTGTATCTTAAAAAAATCCATAACAAGAAGGCTCCGACAAATATTGTTTGAGAATAATTAATAGTAGCATACTTGACTACTGCTAAGGCAAGCATGCCTTTTGTACTAATTAGGTATTTCCGAATGGTCATTGTACAACCTTAACATTTACGATTACGTGAATTGCCAAAAATAAGTACGCACGACCTAGATACCTTACTAGCTAATGTTTTTTCTTGGTATCGATAGCTGTCTCTGGTGAACGGAGGTCAATTAATATTAATTTGAGTTACAAATAAGTATCGTCTACACCGTAAACGTATGGAAATAACAACACTAATACTTAGAATGAAGCCTTAAAAAGCTTTTAAATATTATACTAACATTCTACCTTATTGAAATTGTGCAAGGATTGACATAATATCTTTTTTGGCGAATACTTGGAAACTCCATAATCCTATGCATATTTGGTGTTGAAAATGTTCTCCTGGCATTGACCGACGGCGTGACATCGATCAGCTGATTCGAATCAAAACAAAAATTTATTAATCACTGTATACAATTCTACTGTCTACAATTTCATTATTATAGTTTCGGAGTTCAATCTTATTGTTCCATATACGTAACATGCTAATCATTATTATGGTTGTGAGTTTTTTAAAGTAATTCGTCCCAAACGCTGAAGAAAGAGGCGCCACTATCACGTTTCTACACCGACTTTCATCAAAACCTCGGGCCTGTAAACTCACCACGTATGTATCAAGCACTTGTCGTCAGGCTGCACGAAGTTGTTGACGAACAGCGCCTGCGCCCACCACTTGCGGCGGCAGCGCTGCGCCTCGTCCTCCACCAGGGGCCCCCACAGCGGCCCGTCGTCCGCGCGCGCCCACCACGACGTCGCCAGCCCCAGCACGAACAGGTACAGCGGCGAGATCCTGGGGACACGAGGGAAGTGAGTATGTTTCGTTCAGCTTCCAGGTTAATGGGATGGAAATTAATACAAGTATTCTCCACGACGCTGTTACTGGGTGCCACGGTACCGCTTGTTTAGACTGATTGTCAGACTGCATGTAACTGTTGCAGACATTTTGTGTGTATCTAGTACCGTTTACATTATGCCTCGACATTTTATATACAAAATACCTTTGATATAACGACTGTCAAAGATTCACGAATGACAACCGAGATCAACAGGGTACTTTCCGAGGGACTTTGCGAACTAGATAAACTAGAAAGTACATAGCAATTGAAAAATATACTGGTTCTTGCCTGGCATTGAACCCGCAACCTCATGCATGAGGCGAGCGTCTTAATAGCTGAGCAAATCCGTCATTAACCCGAAGTCTCTACCTTTTTTTGTGGATGGGAAAACATCAATAATGACTCTTTTCACCCCGAGTGACTAAAACCTATCCGTTCTCCTTCTGCCCTTTGCGTTCCAGGGTCGCGGTGACTTTTTTGAACAAACTCCGCATCTCAGATCTTTAATAAATCAGCATATAATCATAACCTAGACAGATATCAGCCCGTTACCTGGCGATCCTATGCATCAGGCACTGCGGCAGCATCAAGATGCTGAGCTTGGTCTTGGGGCAGTCAGCCACGTGCAGCAGCAGGTTGTAGGCGAGCAGGAAGCTGGATGCCATGATGAAGCTCTGCACGATGGAGGTGCCGTTCTGCATGTACGCTGACAGGATGTGGTGGCTGCTCTGGTAGGGTACAATAAAGTAACTATTGTTTATTTGTTTAAGAACTAGCTTTTGCCCGCGGCTTTTTATATTCTTTTTCATCTTTGACAAAGTGTTGCGTTAACTTTACAGACATGCACATTTACTTATCAGTTATCACTGATATCAATGAAATAATTAAAAGTTATTTCTGTCTGCGCTGTCAGTTCTTTGCACCCGTTTTGTTTTAACTGGTTTATATGCTCGAACGATCTGTATCTTTATATAGTACGAAATGAAAAACTCTGTAATGTATTTATGTAGGTACGCTTATACGTCTTATGAAAAAGGTACGAAATGGGTTTAATGTGGTTTCTATACATAGATAGAGTGTTTCAAAAGGTATGTTTATGTGTATAATACGTGTAAATTAAAGTAGACAAAATATTTGTAACACCCGAGCGAAGCTAGGCGACTACTAGAAAAATGTCAGTGTTAGGAAGTGGGAACCAGTTCTATAAATGTAGGGCATCTACATCAGCTCCGGTTTGGGATCGGGAGCTGACATTTAAACTGAGACACAAATAGCCGAAGACTTCATATTTTTAGGCACTGCAAAAAACTGCTATTTTAATATTGGTAAATATGTCTATAAATAAAAGTAGTGACTGATTGACTTATTCACTGATTAATTAACACACAGCTGAAAGCTGAGGTTACGTGGCTCAAGACATTTTATCTCTAAGAGCGTAAATTGGGGATTTGGAAATTTAAATACATAATATTCATATGATAAACATGTAAATCATACTCACTTTCTCAAAGAACTGTGGGTTGTAGAGGTAAGTGATGTGATAGGCCAGCACCGAGTGAGCCAACATCACCATAAGTAGCGTCACGGCTCTGAAATGTTTAAGTAATAGATTAACTAAAACACGAATTATAAAGCTACATTAGAGCTGATTCTCTTGTTCACAAATTAAACTAAATTTAATTTAGGTGCATCTTTCTCTTTCTATTACATCAAGTAAAGGACAGAAGTTACAAAGTTTAGTCCCGACAAATTAGCCAGCACCTGAAGTAAATTCACGTATTTTTAGTGGCCATGTTTTTAATCTCGTCTAAATTATCTATGGCGTGTCGTCATTTGACAGGACTAAACTTATATTTTATCTTCTGTCCTTTCCCTAATGCAATGGAAAGAAAAAGATGCACTGAACTTAAATTTAGTTTAGTTTGTGAACAAGGGAATCTTAGACTTTTAATGAACACAAGTCCGAAATCGCCAATCCGCCTTGACGCCTAGCGTGGTGATCAATGCTCGTACCTTCCCAGTATGAGAAGATGCATGAGGGACAGTAATAGGCTGGTATTATTTATATTATATTACAAGGGAATCGACACTAATTTCTAAAAATAAAACGGCGATCCTTACTTCATGCCCTGCACAGGTTTGAGTGCGGACAGCCGCGGGTCTTTGTCGCTGTGGTCGGCCGTCAAGCGCTGCCAGTTCGCCACCAACGACCACGCTATCAGCGGCTTGATTGCTGCAAAGGACCAAGACGAAATGTAAATCTGAATTGCTCAAACTTTCTAAGATACTTTTCTGAAGAGAACCAATTGTATATTTTAGAACCTATTTGATTTTTATGTTTTTGAATATTTCCGTACTACTGTGTAGTGTGTTATTATGTAGCCTATATGCTATTTTGATGTATAGTATAAGCTTTAATAATACGTTCAGTAGTTTTTGCGTGAATGAGTAACAAACATCTTCACAAATCAAACTTTCACATTTCTAATATTAGTAGAATTTATTTAAATTTATTTAAAAAACATAACCGTACATAAAATTAAAAAAAAAGTAAAAAAAAATGTTGCAAAAAACTGCCCCCTCGCTCGATAGATGGCGTTGGCTTCGAATTAGATCGCGCTATGGTTTCGTTACCGGCGAAACATGACTACGGCAGGCGCGCGCTGCTCAAGTTGCCATCAGGAGGGTCTTAACTGACTCGACTGAACAGCGAGTGAAGAATCAGGAAATGATCTTTGTGATTAAAATCCGCTCGCTCGTTTCTCAACTATCGCAGAGATTCGAGTCGAATAACTGACGCTGTTTTTGGCCTAATTTTAAAATAATTAAACTAAAAATAAACTATATATAATAATTATCTCCTCTAATAATGTGGATTCTGACTTTCCGCCAGGTGGCAACCACCAGATAAAGCTATGGTTATTCGTTTGTACATGACGTACATACATTTGTTGTACAATTTGTGCCGCGAAAGTGATTATTAATTGGTAATTGATTGATATCGTACGTTGACCGTTGATCCCCTTGCTGCAGAGTTCACATGAAACTATGTCTTCAAAAGAAATGGGAAAACCTTTTAAAAATATCTTTGAGATAGGTGACTACTTGCTTTTCCAAGAATTTCATGTTTTTCCCGTATACTCTATATTATTATTTTAAAACAGTTTTATTCAACGAAATACATTGTTGGGTTTCAATACTATTACTGAAGATGCTACTGGATGTCTAACCACACTGTCGGTTCGTCACGAATCACGTGTCCTGTGTGCAAAGGTTTAAAAAGCATTAGTCTTTTATATTTTTACTGACTCGAAAAACGCGGTTTTACCTTATTATATTAATAATTTTGTATGGTGGTATGAAAAAGTTCAATTCCTATTCTCAGACCTAAAGAGATTCGTAAGAATCGGTTAAGCTGTTTTGGAACAGTTTTTTTGTACAAATAATGTCTGTAACCCAATGATGTTATATATACAATAAAGACTGTAACCATAGTCTGTAACATTGTGAATTTTATAAATGAGATTAGTTGAATATTTCTTTTTTTAAAATACAAATAATGCAAATATAATAGGGATGATGACTACATCAAAAGAATGACATTCTGTTTAGTCCGTCTGTTAGACAGTCCAAAAATACTGGACACATAGTTTTTGCTTGATCAAATTAATAACAAAATACAAAGATAAAGAGCATCAAAGTTCCGGAGAGGGGGCTTGTGACGTCACTTCTGAGTAAAAATTATACAAAGGCGTGACGTTTCACGAAACTTCAACGCACTGTATTGTCGTCATTTTCAGTTTACGAGAAAAAAGAAAAAATACGTGTCCCAAATTTTTTGATTATTTAACTGACGGACTAATTACTTTTTTTTTGTCATCTCGCCTATTAAAGGATTCCCCATAGATAGGTAACCGTGTTCACACCTACGCTTGCGAGTCCGACGTCCACTCAATAGTTTTTACCGACTTCACAAAAAGGAGGAGGTACTATGTTCGGCTGCTTGTATGTTTTTTTTTTTTTTTTTTTTTTGTATGTTTGTTCATCGATTACTCCGTCAATTGTCTACGGATTTTCAAAATTCTTTTTTTGTTCGAAAGCAGATAGTTCTGAGGTGGTCCCATTGTCACCAAGTTAGGATCTGATGATGGGATCTTAGAGAAATCGAAGGCAACCCTCAAATTTTATAGGCTCACTTATTGTTTTTCGCATATTTTATGAAGTATCTTGTGTATTTGCGTATGGTTGTCACCATCTCAGTTAGCTGAGCTGATGATGGAAGGTACAACTCCTTAACAGTAAGAAGTTACTCGAACAGGCAAGGACTGTTTTAGTAAATTGTTTTGATGTTTGATAGGGCATTTGCCACATTTGGGCTCATGATCATCAAGTCATGACCTGATGCTGCAGTCAGGATAGTCTGCAGAGTACCTAACTCCTCGACAAATAACAGCAGATATATCGTGTTTAGGCTCATTGAAAAGGGCTCGATGTGTGGATAAACGTACTGTTAATGAGGAACACCGAAGTACATAGAGACCTGATGCTGAAGCCAGGAGCATCAGAAAAAGTACAAACCTTGAAATTACAGCACAGTAGTCGTGTTTGGGCTCATTTTAAACAGGACTAAATTTTAACTCGACACTAAAAAGTAAAAAATAAAAAACTTTTTACAAAAAAAAATAACCGACTTCAAAAAGTAAAAACTTAAAAATAACTTAAATTTCGGAAGTCGGTGGCAACACAAATTGACTGGCAGAAGAAAAGACACCGACTTCCGAAATTTAAGTTATTTTTAAGTTTTTACTTTTTGAAGTCGGTTATTTTTTTTTGTAAAAAGTTTTTTATGTTGTTGTAGTAAGCACGTTGTGACGTCAATGCGTGTTATCTAGACGATTTGAACATGGTATTATGCGGATGTATTGATTACAGTTTGTACGTATTAATCATAACAGATCTGTTTACTTATAAATAACCGACCTTACCGAGGTCAGCCTACAATTGTATCTAAATATAGAACTCGGACGTTTTTGAGAAAACCTTTGTAGCCGTGACGAAAATCCTCCATAATTTATAGTTCGAGAACTTACGAGGTACTTATATAACTTTGAATGACAAGGCCTAAATCTCATTTCTCATTTACTATAATATATAGTTACATATGTATAGTCCACAATAACAATCTATCGGTAAATACCGACCGGTAAATAACGTCAATGAACAATGACAATAATATGGTGTCCTTTATAAATGCCAAGGAAAACACCTTTTATGCTCATAACATTTCAGAAAATTGCTTCAGTGAATACCACTTTCACTTGATCCTATTTACTACATACTATAAACTTCTTTACAAAATGTGGTTCCATTACGCTGGGAAATAATCAATGTGTCACTTTACTTATAAGACACTGATTAAACGCTTCAAAATTATTCTGCAACATTATTGTAAAATAAAAGAACACTCACGCTTCCCTTCCTTGCTCCTAATCAGATCGTAAGCCGTCCCCAAGATATTCATCCCCACGATGAGGCCTGCCACGTACACGAAGGCAAGATCCCAGTTGTCCACTGGCCTCCTGTTGCTGCCGGCCCGGCAGTACTTAAACTCCGTCAGATTGGCCTCCAGCCCGTACTGGGTTGTGGTCAGGTTGTTCACGCAGAGGGCGAAGCGCGCGCGCGGGGCGGAGGCCTGGACGTGCGCGCAGGAGGCCGGCAGGCACAGGCCGCGGTGGATCAGCGAGTGGTTGAAGTGGTACTGGTCCGCAGACACGTGCTGGAGACAGGTGGGGTTGTTACACGTGGTAATTAACTCATAGTCTGAGGGATAACTAAAACTATGCGTTGAGGGCTACACAAATGTCATTATTTGAGATTTTTGTTGTAATTAGGTTATTACATATTTTTGGTATGCCTGGCTGGTTATTCTGTTAATCTATACGAATGTTTCACAAACAAAACATTCTGATTGTGATTGTGAAGGGGTGCTCAAGTGGACAATAAATATCACATCACTGGGCCTGTTGGTCTGGTGTATCGACACACACGGGGGCAGGGTGTGTTTGTAAAGAGTAGGTTATCTTTCCCCCTTTTGTGTAGGAATTTTAGGAAATTCCAACACAAAAGGGGGAAAAAGGTGTAAGTACCGACATTTACGCGGTCCAAGTCGCGGGCGACAGATAATCCATACAAATATTTTAAATGCGAATAACTCTGTCTGTCTTTTCTTTACGCCTAAACCACTGAACTGATTTAAATGAAAGAAATGAATTTTGTAGAGATATAGTCTGGGACCCGAGAAAGGACATAGGATAGTTTTCATCCCGGAAATCCTCCGGGAATGGGAATTATTATTCCACGCGGACAAAGTCAGTGGAAAAGATAGTAAATAACATAAGTATTAAATGTCTGGTTACCATAGCACAGGCTCTGCCCAGATTGGGATCAGATCGTGTGTGATTGTCCCAGGATATTGACTTATTGAAGTGCTACCTGTATGAGGTCAAGCAGGCGCTGGTTGGAGTGCGGCAGGAGCTGGAAGCTGCCGACGCAGTAGTGCTGGTGCTGCGCCCGGCAGCGCTCCCAGTCGTCCAGGTGGAACAGCCGCGGCAGCTCGTAGTACTCCGTATCTGAAGAACCAGGTAAAGGTCAGAACAGGCCAGCATAAAATAATTATTCAATAGGCAAATTGAATATATTTTATTGTCTGGACTTCAAAAGAGATTATGATCAAAGGGCATCCGAAGGAACATGAGTGGGTTTTAGTCAGTAAAAGTCTGACGCGCCCTCCCGCCGCGCCCAGGACGGGAGACGTCATTTGATGATTTCCCGGTCCCATAAAAAAATACATCTAGACGCAATAATTCCTTCAATAGAACATGAGTTATATATGTAATGCTGTAATAAATGGAGCATAAATACCAACCTGACAAAATATTTATTAGATTTCCTAATACTAAATAATGCTCGCTCGTCCTAAGGCAAACTAAACGATTTACGTCAATTAATGATAAATATAAATACACAAAAAGTCAATAACGTATTTATCATGCTTTTTTAATACAAAGTTTAAAAATAATTTGATAATAATATATTTAAAATCACTTGACATATTATTATTATATTTAAATCATTTGACGTCATATTACAATGTACATATTATTAGTAGAATACCTGTTATTGTGATTGTATTTTCGTACAGTTATAAATAATTACTTACATTCTTTTATACATTGTATGCGTTCGTGAGTTGTTCTAACGAATGACTCTTAATAATTAGACAGTGCAGATGAATCGAGGCTCTGTTCAATTAGAATAAAAGTGCAGGACCTAAGTAACCATAAAGAATAAAGAAAAAAATACAGTAAAACGAGTACACACAGTTACATCCGGGGTCAACTTACTGTAAGATTCCAACATTATAAATAGCAGCAATACAATAATACAACGCTCTACTTATAGAATGTGTATTTATAGATTATCAAAAATACACAGTCATTACTACTCCGTTATAGTATAGCCTGCAGTACATTCAGATGAACGGAAAAGTATATTTATATCTTGAAAGTGATCAGAAGGGCTCGTTTGTTTGTTTATTTGTCTTGGAAACTTTCGGCAAGGTCACTTCCTAAAGAAATTACAACCAATATCACATTCGCTGATCTGTAAGTATGTAGTAGATATAATATAACCTTGAGCTTTTGCACGCGAATTGTAAAGAAAAATGAATCTTTCAGTCATAAAACAATAGAAGTGAATCATTCGTTCCGGAGACTATCCCCCCCCCTCCCTTACTAACAAAAGAACAAACTATAAGTACATTTGGTTACATCTCCGTTCCCGTAGCATGTTTGTAGCCTATGTGTTAATCTGATTTTTCTGATGTATGAGAATTAAATTATGTATTTTACTTAATTTTCATTAGAATTTGTTCGGTAGATTCTGCTAGAAAGAGTATTAGACATAGACAACCGTCCAACCCCACAAACTATCACATTTATTTAGCAGTTGGCAGTAGGAACTAGGTTTTTGTAGTATTCAAATGTTCAAGCTTCTTAATTATAACCGCCTTCAATAACTAAAAGCACAAAAATAACTATTTCGGAAGTCGGTGGCTTCTCTTCTGCCAGTCGGTTTGTGTTGCCACAGACTTCCGAAATAGTTATTTTTGTGCTTTTCGTTTTTGAAGGCGGTTATCATTTTGTTTTTGGGAAATGCTTTTTATTTTTTACTTTTTAGTTAGAGTCTGTCTGACTACGTTTTAGAGTAACTTTCTTTATAAATAAAACTACTTTTAATCTTTTAAAATGAAAACGGATCCATGCGGGCAAAGTCACGGGATATCCATTAGTGTTATAAACTAAAACTTTCCACAAAATGTAACAAACATTTACTGAAATCCGCATCAAAATCGGTTTAGCCAAACGCGAGATAATCGCGGACAAACATACATACAGGTCGAACTGAGAACCTACTTTTTGTTGAAGTCTGTTAAAAATTCAAAGTTTCATTTGAATCCGTTCCGCTTTTAAGTAAAAAAGTAACACACATCCATATAAGTATTCAATTTCACAAATCAATAGCAGAGTAACTAATCGATTTTTAGTGATTTATTTTAAACATTGGGGCCGATTCTCTTGTGCACAAACTATCGTAAATTTAAGTTAAGTGCATCTTTCTCTTTCCTTTTAATTAAGAAAAGGACAGAAGATCAAATATAAGTTAAGTCCTGTCAAATTTAGACACTCCATAGATAATTTAGACGCAATTTAAAAACATGGCATCTAATTATACGTCAATTTTCATCAGGCGCTGTCTAATTTGACAGGATTAAACTAAAATGTATCTTCTGTCCTTTTCTTTCAGAAAAGGAAAGAGAAAGATGCACTTAACTTAAATTTACGATAGTTTGTGCACAAGAGAATCGGCACCACTGTCTTGATCCATAAACCCGCACCACCAGGAGGCGCAACCATTTGCCACTGGTGATGTCGCATCGTAATCGTAAAACAGAATTTGTATCAATAAGTTTTAATACCCACCCACCATTTAGAGGAAGCGACGAATACAATGATCTTCCAAAATGGATCATTATTATAACTGCAAATAACCTATTTATTGGCCTATCACCATTAAATGAATATTGAAAGTCGTTAACTTGGGGGCCGCGGAGACAATGGGAAGTATTGCAGTGTTGCTGGACCGCGTGAGGGGGGGGGGGGGGTACAACGAGCCGTAAAGTCAATAGTTCTTTGTGTGTGGCAGTTAGCGCGGGCGACGCCGGGCGGTTGTCTATACCTATATTATACAGCTGAAGAGATTGTTTGGTTGATTAATAAATCACTACATACTAGTATGACATTTAAAAATTGCATGCCGACAGGCGAAACAGCGCACTCTTATTATGTATGATTCATCATATTATGTACTTATTACCTGTTAGCAATAAAAAAAATTGAAATTTTTTTTTGAGTATAAAACAAAATCGCTTTCTCTGTCCTTATGTATGCTTAAATCCATGTATATAATCAAAGCTTAAATTTTTTAAAATACGCATTGGGATTTTTGAAGATTTGTAACACCCGTGCGAAGCAGGGGCGGGTCGCTAGTATTCCGGGCAAGTACTAATGTGACTCTTTCAATTCTTTTTTTTTTGGGAGTGGGAAATCATCAAATGACTTCTCCCGTCCTGGGCGGGGCCTGAGGGCGTGTCAGACTTCTACTGACTAAAACCCACTCATGTTCCTTCGGTTGCCCTTTATGTTCCGGGGTCACGGTAACTATTATGAACACTTCACAAGCCCGGGGCTTTTTCATTCATATGTACTTTCTAAAATGTATCTTGGACATCATAGACATCAGTGAAGGAAAACATCTTAGGGAAACCTGGATTTTTAGTTTATATATTATGAGTCAGAAATCACCAAACCGCCTTGAGCAAGCATGGTGATCAATGCTCGTTCCTTCTCTGAATGAGAAGAGGCCTTTGCCCTGCAGTAATACATTAATAGGCTATAGGCTGGTGGCTGATTAGAATTATTACTTATTTCTTTGCAATAGTCGCAGGATGAATCTTGTCCATCTTCTCCATAGAGATCAACGTTTTGGAACAAGCACCAGAAAGGTGAAGCGACCTTTCTGACGAACCGACTGACGCTTTGACAATTCATAAACTAAGTGCCTGTAAATGGTCTAAGTGAAATAAATGCTTGAATTTTGAATTTTATGAATTGAATTTTGAAAGTTCCAATTGAAAAAAAAAAGTTTTATAGCACCATTTCGAGGAAGGCTATATGGGCTATTCATGAGATCACACTGCGGGAGCGGGGTACTGGGTAGTAACAAACATACAGGTTTTCACGCGCGGGGGACAACTACAAATGGATTTTCTGATGACGTCAGCGAACTTACAGGACGTTATTCCCAACATCGAAAGTATATAAATAGATCAGCAGCCCTAACTATAACAATCTGAAAAGAAAAGAAATAATCCCATAATCTTAAACAAAATAGGTTTTTAGGGTTCCGTAGCCAAATGGCAAAAACGGAACCCTTATAGATTCAAAAATTTTTTTTTCATTACAATACAATACAATTCTTTATTTGCACAGAAAGTAGGTGCATGTTACAGGTGGTTTTTAAGTGAATGATCCTTATACAATCTACCTTAAATTAGGCATGCAAACATTTTCTGTCAGTGTCAATGTTATACCCATATGTGTGGGGTATCTATGGATAGGTCTTCAAAAATGATATTTAGGTTTCTAATATCATTTTTCTCTAAACTGAATAGTTTGCGCGAGTGACACTTTCAAAGTGGTAAAATGTTGCCCCCCCCCTGTAACTTCCAAAATAAGAGTATGATAAATCAAAAAACAATATATGATGTACAACCATGTAAACTTCCACCGAAAATTGGTTTGAACGAGAACTAGTAAATAGTTTTTTTTTTAATACGTCATAAACCGTATATCGTAATTTACCTTTCATTCAATCAACTCAAATATAAAAATTAAAAGAAAACATTTAATTTCATAAACATAAACCTTATGCATAAACCGTAAGTGGGAACACTTATTGTGACGGACGGGAAACTACGGAACCCTACATTGAGCGTGGCCCGACACGCTCTTGGCCGGTTTTTTTTTTATTCTTTAAGTGTACTTAGTTGCAGTGCGTCAGTGGAAATATTGCAATAATTAATGCACTGGAAGTTATTTATATATTTATTAATGTTAGGTTGGCTGACATGTCTTTATGTTATGATGGCTTAGTAGTTAAGTCCGTCTCCCATATGAGAGGTAGTAGCTTCGAAACCGGATAAGTAGCAATGTGATATTTAATTTCATGACCACTTATGATTTTAAAGATGTGAAAAATAACATAGTAGTAGAAAACATTTGCAGCATATAACGAAAGAAATTAATAGGAAAAGTATTACAGTTAAGTAGGCTCATCTAGTTAGAATATTCTAGTAAATAGAAAATTATAGGGCTGTTGTTTTATTGCAGTTAGAAATTTGATACATTTTCAGGTTAGGTAGGTTACATTTAGATAAACATAAATGTCAATTTATGTTACCCGTTTTTTTCGGTAGGTATGTTTTTTTTACCATTTTAATTTATTATTTTCCATATTGTTTTAATTATCTGTTTTTTTTATATATAAAGTCAAAGTCAAATCATTTATTTTCATTAGACCAAAAAAAAGGCACTTTGAAACGTCATACTTATAAAACAAAAGTGAATCTACCGCCCATATAAATCACCCGTATAAATCATTAAGAATGTCTCCTGTAGTAAAGAACTAAACATTAACAACAACATACTCTAGACCTGTAGGCTACACAAATGTTTATCGCATGTGGGAATCGAACCTATACGCAGCGCACTACCCACCATCAACCACTGCGCCTACCTTGTAATCAGAAAAGTTATGAAATATAATATAATAGATATAAATACAATATTATCCTAAAACCTTACTCAAAAGTAATGATAACGTCCTTGTTTGCTTAAGACATTTATATAAAAAAAAAACTTAATAATAAAAGCATTTCAACGTAATTTCTTTCATACAATAAGCTTTTTGCAGCACAAGCCACCTTACCACTGATCTCGAAGCCAGCTCCGGCCAGCACCAGCGTCGTCCACACCGCCCACATCAACATATTGACCATCACACTCACTCACTTGTAACTGTCCACCAAAACCGATTACTGAACCGTAATCACTGTAATCACCCGTTACAAAAAAGTCCTATTTTAAAGAATAATTATTACAGCGTTAATCACAAAAGAAGTTGTTAGTCGATAGTGACTGAATGTGTAGAGTGCCGGTGGCTTACCGGCGAAGAGTTATAAATGAGTACGGGTGACTTGTACGATCAGTTTTATATAGTGAAGTATGGCAGGTATGCGCGTGCAGACAGACGCGGCCGCACGCGCCGGAACTGCGGCAGCTTAGCACCTGCTCTTGGGTTTAACACACAGCTTTTTTTTATGGATGGGAAATTTTCAAATGACTTCTCCCGGGGCGGGAGGGAGTGCCAGAATTTAATTGGTTAAAACCCACCCTTGGTCCTTCGGTTGCCCTTTATGTTCCGGGGCCGCGGTAACTATTGGTACTATTCTGCAACCTTAACACACAGTTCAACTTTTATCATCTGGCTGTCCCTGCGGTTTCACCCGAATCTTTGGTTACTACTCTGCTTCTGTAGGTCGTTTCGTGATGTTATATATATACAGCCTGTCGATAAATGGGCTATCAAACACAAAGAGATTTTCAATTCGATCCAGTATTTCCTGTGATTAGTGCGTTCTAACAAACAAACAAAGTCTTCACCTTAATAATGTTAATGTAGTTTTCCTTTTATGAAATTTATTTTAAGCGTTTAGAATCAGTATGAAAGGACAATAGGCATATTGGTCCAAAAAAAGCGCGGTAAGACTTAAAATACGGTATTATACACCATCATTAATTAACATACTTTTTATAAGCTGTCAAAACGCGATTCTCCTCTCCTATAGATATTTGTTTGGCAATATCACCTTATGGCGTTACTAAGTTTACAACTCAGTTGGCTAACTATTTATTGATTTGAAAGCAACTAAAAATCAAATTTTACAGTAAACTGAACCAGATTTATAGGACTAAAATTAAGAGAAAAAATGAAAGGTGAATCGTTCTGTCGGCGAATCGTTCGTCATTGAAAAGTTCTGTCGGAGAAAAAATGAAAAGTGACTCGTTCTGTCGGTGGACCGATCAACGGCGAAACAAATGTCGGAGAAATGTTTCAGAATCGAGGTTTAATAGAAAGCGCGTCTTACATTTATTCGTTATTGATGTAAAATACCCAATCATTCCCAACAGTTAGGCCACAATGCCTTAAACTACATCTATAAATAAACCCAGTAACTGCCTTTTCTTAGTGGTGACTAAATTGAGAAAACAATATGAACAATAAACGTGTCTCGCATTTCATTATTACTAAGAAAACGCAGTGACATGGTCAAGCGCGTACAAACAGTTTACGGAATGTGTGACCTCGCAAGGAATAATTCTAGATTTTGGACACGCTTGTTTTTTTTTGTAAGATAATAATAACTAAATAAGGTTTTTATGACATCTCACCCACCAATGTAATGAAGTTAATGCGTTCAAGTTCATATTTCTCGCGCCTGAAGTATTTGAACATAAACAGCCTTCATTAACGCAGACTATTTTTAACGGACTTAAAAAATGAGGAGGTTCTAAATTTGTCGGTCATTTTTAGGGTTCCGTAGTCAACTAGGAACCCTTATAGTTTCGCCATGTCTGTCTGTCTGTCCGTCCGTCCTCGCTTAATCTCTGTGACCGTTAGCACTAGAAAGCTGAAATTTGGTACTAATATGTATATCAACCACGACGACAAAGTGGTAAATTAAAAATTGGAAAAAATGTTTTATTAGGGTAGCCCCCCTATATGTAAAGAGGGAAGTGATTTATTTTTAAATTTCAATCCTGACGTGTGATATATTGTTGGATATGTATTTAAAAATGAAAAGGGGTTTACTAAAATCAGTTTTTGATAATGTCAATAATATCGGAAATAATCGCTCCAAAAGGAAAAATTAAAGCGTCCCCCCCCTCTAACTTTTGACCCGTAGGTTTAAAAAATATGAAAAAAATCTGGAAAGTAAAACTTTATAAGTACTTTCTAAGAAAATTATTTTAAACTCGATAGAAAGAACAGTAATTTTTGTACAAAAAAGACAAAAAGGTTGTACAAAATAATTTCTGCGTACTTAGTATGTAAACGTAACAAATAGTTTTTTTTTTTAGCTTATAAGTGGGAACACTTATTGTGACGGACGGGAAACTACGGAACCCTACATTGAGCGTGCCCCGACACGCTCTTGGCCGGTTTTTTAAAATAAATGCTCCACCTCCCGTCGTAACATATTTTCGTCATTTGCTACTTATTAATGAGCTCGTCCTCGTGTTTTTTTTGTAAAAATCTGTCCTCCAAAGTGATGCAAGCTGAGGCAACCTATAATTAAATCTACACTTAGCATAGAATTTTAGGTAATAAAAATAACTAGTTACAGTGAGATTTGTTGGCTGTACTAAATAAATAAAGTTTTACCTGGTAGGCCGCAGAATTCGGAAAGCTACAAGTCGAAGCTAAAGTAAAATGACAAGTACATTTCAATTTCGAAATTAGAAATTCTTTTTATTTTTTGTTAAAATACAAGCTTTTGCCCGCGGCTTCGCGCGCGTATATGTCGAACTTCCATCAACGATTTTGCCCCTTTATAGGTTGAATTTTCAAAAATATACCTTCGTAGAGGACACCTACTCTTCACAAAAAATACACTTTCCAAGTTTCATGTCGCTAGGAGCAGCGGTTTGTGCGGTGCTTTGTTGTATCAACAGTTGGTCTGTTTACGGCCAAACCCGATTTCAGGACAAACTAGTTTTGCCTAGGCTAAAAAAGTTCTTCCTCGCCTCGACTCAGGGTACCCCGACTCGAACAGGTTAGGTTAGAAGGCTAAGGCAGGAGCGAAGCGGAGCGAAGCGGAGCGGAACTCCCGCCTTAGTCTTCGTGGTTATTTTTTTTAAACCTCCCGGAAATAGGATCTTAGACTAGTTTAGCCTAGGCAAAACTAGTTTGTCCTGAAATCGGGTTTGGCCGGTAACATATACATAGATAGATTTGACTGATAGAAAGTTACATTACATGCGAACGAACCTATTAAAAAAAAATATAAAATAAAAAAAATATATGTAGAAAAAAATATTGCTGGGGACAATTGCTAGCTTTTTTAAAAAGCGAAAAATTATAAATTCGATCGTACAAAGTATGGCAAAATGGAGCCCAAATGAGTCGATTACAAACATAAAGGTAAAGCTAATAAAAACGTGGTGATAGTAATCAGTATGTATACATTGGAAGCGGTGGAAAATGTTACGTGTCGCTCCGCCATTTCACTGTGACATATCCGACCTGGAAACAACCCGAAGGCCCCAGTCCTAGGTATTACCTACCGGCGAGGATAATTAATATAATTGCTATATCCTTAGCCTTGACCAAGGCGGACGTAATGTTGTTGAATTCTCAATATATAAATAATATCATGTTTTCCCAGAAAGGACCAGATATAGCGCGTAAAGTACTTTCTAATATCACTATGTGCGTGGCAGTGACGTATGCGTATGCCTTCGTTCGTGACTACTGACCAGGTGCAGAGACGTAGCTAGGTGCCCGGGGGCCCCGGAGCAATACGTATAAGGGGCCTGCTTTCACAACTTATCTAATAACAGGTCATCACAAAAAAATAACTCATGTTTGGGTGAATCGGTTAGCGTCAGTAAAATCAGTAAAAATGTTTTCAAATAATCAAATTCTGCATTCTTTTTCTCACCCTAAGGTAAACTGGTAGGTGCTAAGATATTAAAGTTTTATAAGAATGAATTATATTAATGAATTCATAAATACATACTTACAAAATATAAAAGGTGGACAGAGATAATGATAAAATAGATAGAGAAAACAGAATAAATCAAAATGTGGATAATGAGTCTGCCAATTTCTTGCGTAAGAATTCATTAAGCATTAAAAATTAATCTATATTCTATATTATATAAAACAAAGTCGGGTTTGTTACAACACTTATAACTCGAGATCGGCTAGACCAATTTTCATGGTTTTTGGTTCGTTGGATTTGTCCCCGCCCCGAATAGCAGAATACATCTTAAAAATAATGAAAAATCGACGAGAACATAATTATAAAAGATGAATCATTTTCCCCTATAGTTAATTCTAAATTCAATTAAAGATTGAAAACTTAAGACCATCCATACTTTAATATTATAAATGGGAAAGTGTGTCTGTCTGCCTGTCTGTTTGTCTTTCTTTCACGGCAAAACGGAGCGACGAATTGACGTGATTTTTTAAGTGGAGATAGTTGAAGGGATGGAGAGTAACATAGACTACTTTTTGTCTCTTTTTAACGCGAGCGAAGCCGCGGGCAAAAGCTAGTAAAAAATTAAAAAGTCCATATGAGTTTGGTTCGGGGCCCCTGAACTTAAAGCTCCCGTTTTCCTCAACACGGGTGGTTTTCAGATGCAGTTGATTCGCTTTTTACCCTTGCCTTACTAGGAATTTCTTTTGAATCTTGGGGTTTTTTGTACTTTTTGTCCGTGTCTGAGGTGACAAGCAAATGTTATTTTTCACAATAACTTGCGCCGGGGATCCGTCACGATACAATACTTATAGAAAGCCTTGGATTTTTTTTATTATTTTTTTGTAATTTTATTTTTTTCGTAAACCTAACCACATTTGCTGGGTAGGTGACCCAGCAATTGTGTTCATCTTCCGGAACCAAACCAGTAACCACTTTTACTTTCCGCTTTTAAGTCCACAACGAATCACTTCTGTAAATCACAGAACGAACGAGTGCTTATTCGTTTTTGAGGAGTTTCACCGTCCTTGAAGATCTACAATTCTAAATAAATACTTTACAAAATGTATATTTGACCACTTCAGGAGTACCTCCCATTCATATGAGTGATTTTTATATAGAAGGTCCAAAACGCAACAGTCCCTTGTTTTCATCAATTGCTGTTTTTACTTTAGTTTATTTTGCTTTATACAGGGTGTCCCACGGCTATGCCACATGGAGGGAAAGTACCTTAACACGTTCTATGCCAACGCAGGTCAGTTCCAGCAGGAACTTCCTCTTTAGGCCAATAAAAAATCGGAAATGTGTTAAAATTTTGCCAAACAATTTTTTTCATTAAATACTTAAATCTAATGTCAGAATGTGTGATTCTATTAACAAAGGTGAATTTTAGTCATAGTTTATAGAGATATTAGACGTCGGTCAACACTGACCGCCGCGGCCCATGGAGACGAAATATCGACTTTCCAAGACACTTGCGAAGATAAACCTTTTCTATGTGTTGAATGTTTTGCCAACGTTCATATTAAAATTTAATTTTTAAATACTTAATGTTGTTAGTCAAGATTTATTTTTGGATTGGTATTCAAGTTGACTGTTTGTAGACTCTAAAATTGTTAAAAAAATATCGTTATTACTTTGAACACATTTTTTCTTTTGTTTGTGTATAATTTTTATCCAAAAAACTTTTTTTTGACGACGCAAATTTTTACTTAATTGTTGTTTTTTTTCTATGTTCTTTCAATTTTTCAAAAACCAACGTAATTTCGTTTAACTGGAGGGCCACGCGGGTCAATATAGGATTTAGTTTGATAGCGCTGCCCTACGGGCTGTAAGAGTTGATTGAAAACACTCATAAAACGTGGTCAGCTATGACCGACGCGGCCCAAACGAAAAGTCTAGATGTCGACCAGCACTGACCGACGTGGCTTGAATGGTAAGACGCGTTTTTTTTTCCTGGCAGCCAACGTGTTAAATATTGTAGATAGAACATTTCACTGAAAGAAGACATTATTTGAATTTTGAAAAAAATTTTAACTGCATTCAAAGATATTTAAATAATTACATAGTTGAACCGGGAATCGAACCTGTAACTCGAGAAAATTAATCAGCCTGTAGTTTTATCCTACCGATCGAAAGGCTTCATCACAAGGATTATTTTTTGCTAAATAACATAGTGTCAAAAATAAAAGAGAGACCATGAATTTAAACATTTTTAATACAAAATTAGTCAATTTTTCAACTGCTCAAAACTAGTCCCTTCTTCTTGAACACAAAGTGATAACTTTTGATTATTTCGTTCCCTGACGATTTTTTGGTCTTGTTGTGGTAGATATTAATTTATTTAAATGATGCTTACTACTGAAGTGGGTAGATTAATTAGTAATAAGTATTTATGATTGTCAATTGTATGTCCTTACGGCAATGTAAGCTTTTAACTTTTCAGAACAAAATTTTACATCAAATGTTAAAATTCACGGTCTTCCTTTTATTTGTGACACTATGTTATTTAGCAAAAAATAATCCTTATAATTGAAACCTTTCGATTGGTATGATAAAACTACAGGATGATTATTTTTTCCCGTGGAACAAGTTCGATTCCCGGGCCAACCACTTAATTATTTAAAAATCTATGAATGCAATTTAAATTGTTTTTAAAATTCAAATAATGTCTTTTTTCAGTAAAACGTTCTATCTACAAGATTTAAGGTACTTTCCCTCCATGTGGCATAGCCGTGGGACACCCTGTATACACTGATTTATGTAACAGGTAATAGAAAAATAATTAAACAGTGCTAGAGCCTGAAGTAATTGTCGTAGCAATGAGCCGAGGCGCGTCGTCAGCGCGGGATATGGGTTGAGTTTATGAATGAAGCCCGAGGTGGGGCTACAGCGCGAGTCGAAGACCAACGAGCAGTGGAGAAATGGATTAATGATATAATGCTCATATGCGTTCACGGCGTTTTTCACTGTAAAGCTGAATATTAATTTACTTTTCATCCCACCTATTCGAAAAAGACGACTTTGTTCCCCTTTAAGTACGCCCAAAGTTGGTGTTTTCAATAAGAAACTTTCAGCGGGCAATAATGACGCTCCAAATTCAAAAAGTGCGCCTAAAAGTAACTTTTAATCGCACTTTTTGAATTTGGAGCGTCTTTGCATGCTTTATAATATTTTTTTTTATAAGCCCTGTTATAAGTGCGCCTAAAAACTCGCCAAAGAATCGAACGCAAATAATTAATGGCTGGTACGACGTCCATCCAATACCATAGTCACGCCGCGGCTGAATAAAAAAAAAAAAAGACGGGTTGCACTCCGGGAGTGCCGGCAGAAGTGAAAACTTGATTATAGCTGTCTACTATCCATCCGTCCTACGCTTTTTCGATCAGGTCACGTGTCCTGACGCGAGTTTAAGATTTTATACCCATTACAGAAAAAGTGCTCAACGCCGCTAAAGAAGTTTTCACTTCAAAAACACATTCGCTCATTTATTTACGAGTGTGCCTTTGGCTCGCCTGCCCCAAGCCATTAGCAGGACCACTATATCTCTCTCTCTCTATCTAAAGCAAGCTTATATTAAGCTGTTTCGCCAAGATTTTCCAACACTATTACTCCACGGGTTAAAATATAAACAAAGGACATTGCCATGCGTCCATACATTGTTTGCCTAAGAACCGATAGGGATGTGTTTTTTCATTTTTGGTTCTAAATAATATATGTTTTCGATTGAAACTAAATTAAAACTACGGACACTTGAGACTTCTAAAAGCCATCAAAATACTTAAATAACAACATCATGTCACATCAAAAGTATCATCTATATTTTCGACCAATATATTTGCAGCGGCAGAAGTCTTTCCAAGACACTTATTGATGTTCCCTTTCTCTTTTACATGGAGCCAGAAGCTGATCCGCAATTTACACAAAATATAGGATAATTTTGGGAATCCATGTTAAATCTGCAATGTCCGTTTAATCTCTTGACATCCACCGCCATGCCAGGTCGTCGTTCTTAGTAGGTCCGTACATCAGTCAATCACAGCCTAAAGGCGCTCCTAAACGGGCAACATAATTGCTGCAATTTTATTGCAGCAATTTTTTGAGCATGGCCGGCAACTCCGGCAATATTGCCGGTGTTGCTCGGCCATATACTGCAGCAATTTTTTGTCATACAAAAAGTGTTGCCCGGCAATACCGGCAATATTGCAGAGAGTTCGGAAACATTGCCGGGCAATGCCGGCAATGTATTGCAGCAACACAATTGCAGTAAAAAATTGCCCGTTTAGGAGCACCTTTAGGTCGCTATTTCAAGAGGAAATCACAGTCCGTAGTTTAAGCGAAGTGGGTAGATAAAATCGGAAAGGAATAATAATAAAATGCAAACAACCAGATTACACAGAACCTGGTCAAATGTTGGCATCTGTCAATTCAATTGACGAAAAACAATAGACTACTATGTTGATTTTTTTTTTCTAAACAAATGGCTTGTTCATTTGACACAGCGCTTTCAATCGCTTTAATGCCCATTTCACACGAGGGCAGAACAGTGGGCAGAACAGTACTGCTACTGTGTGAACGCACAAAACAGTACTGTTCTGTGCCAGCTTCTTAAAACGATGACTCGTAAATATTATATGTTTCCCACAACCAAACTATATGACGGATGTAAAGTTTTAACCGTGAGGCAACTCTTTATCCTCCTACCTTTCTACAGAAAACCTTCTCATATATGGCTATTAAGCTGTACACATGCAATGGATTACTGTTACTTACCAATTTTTACATATATAACACCTAATATACACACACTGACAATCACAAACATGCACACAACACACATACACACACATGCACGCACTCATGACTCGAGAGTTTATATGAATATAATAATTCAAATCGACACTGTTCTCACTTGTTAAATCTTATTATATAATCAATTTAGTTTAAACCAATGGCTGAACCCTGTCTCTTAAGATACAGGCTAGACCTAGTTTAAGGGATAGAGTCCAATAATGTAGTTCTACATAATTATACAATATAATTCTAAACTGTTTAGTGTAAGCCTTTATGTATAGGTGCACTGTTCCATGTTTTTATGAAATAAATACTTATTATTATTATAACTGTTCTGCCTCACTGTTCTGCCCTCGTGTGAAATGGGCATTATATATTCGTATTAAAACCTTATTCATAGATCAAGCGCTGAGAATATTGAGTTTTTCAATTTCGGTATACATACTTATTTTAATACTTGGCTGCATGAGCTACGATACCTTAGTCTACTACTAACTTCAAATTAAATCAAAATATCTGACACCGGAGATTGAAACGAAATTGAGTTACTTTTTATAATGTTTCTGAAATTAACACCTGTCCATTGTATTGTAATAGTCGTAAAGTACTTTATAAAAAAAAAAAAACTACTATGACTACGACTACGACTACGACTACGACTACGACTACGACTACGACTACGACTACGTAGACACGATAAAAATCTCACACACACTGATACAAGGTACAATTTTCCCGAAAATTGTACCTTGTATCAGTGTGTGTGAGATTTTTATCGCGCGTTCAATTGTTATCCGTCCTACGCTTTTTCGATCAGGGTCACGTGTCCTGACGCGAGTTTAAGATTTTATACCCATTACAGAAAAAGTGATGGTAGTTGATCGAGCCGGAAAGCTATCAAATGCCCTCTGCAACATTCCTGGCATTGAGAACGTCGACCACTACATATACTTGGGTTCCCAAATCAACAATGACGGCAGCTGTGTCCCAGAGATCAAAAGGAGGATCGGGATGGCAAAAGATGCTATGTCCCGGCTTAACAACATCTGGAAGAAGAGAGGAATAGGTATCAAAACCAAGACCAGATTGATACGAGCCCTGGTATTCCCTATTTTCTTGTATGGAGTGGAAACGTGGTCAATTTTGGCCCGAGAGAGACAGAGGATTGATGCTTTTGAAATGTGGTGTTGGAGAAGAATGCTGAGGATACCTTGGACAGCAAAACGCACCAATGCATCGATCCTGGCTCAACTCCGAATAACAACTCGGTTGTCCTCCTTATGCCGTCAACGTATCTTGTCATATTTTGGCCACACAGTGCGCAGAGGGGACGAGAATTTGGAAAAATTGATTGTGGTTGGGAACACCGAAGGCAAAAGATCGCGCGGTCGTTCACCAACAAGATGGGCCGATCAATTAAAAGACTCGGCGTCAGACAAATTTTACACCGTTGCAAGAGAAGCGCTGGACAGAAACCGGTGGAGGCAGATCATCCGCTCCAGGTGCAACCCTAGTGCTGACCACGATCCTCAGACATGAGGGACCGACCCGAGAGAGAGAGAGACAGAAAAAGTGCTCAACGCCGCTAAAGAAGTTTTCACTTCAAAAAACTACTATGACTATGACTACGACTACGACTACGACTACGACTACGACTACGACTACGACTACGACTACGACTACGACTACGACCACGACCACGACTACGACTACGACTACGACTACGACTACGACTACGACTACGTAGACACGATAAAAATCTCACACACACTGATATAAGGTACAATTTTCCCGAAAATTGTACCTTGTATCAGTGTGTGTGAGATTTTTATCGCGCGTTCAATTGTTATCCGTCCTACGCTTTTTCGATCAGGGTCACGTGTCCTGACGCGAGTTTAAGATTTTATACCTATTACAGAAAAAGTGCTCAACGCCGCAAGAAGTTTTCACTTCAAAAAACTTAAATAGAAATAGAACGCGCAAACTACAGCCCGAGTTCTCGTAAAAATTTTCACGGATTGTTTTGCAGCAAATTATTAATGTAGCTGCTATTATTATCAAGATATCATAATAATAGCATTATTATCAAGATATGATAATAATAGCAGCTACAATAATAATTTTACAATAAAGTATGAAGCGCCTTTTATTTCCTCATAGGGGGTGATGAAAAGTAGAGTGTATCACTCGGGCGCAAAATATATTTTTGGCTCGGGCGACGTACTTTGAATCCCTCGCTACGTTCGGGATTCTATTTCTATCTTACTCTAGAATCCCTCACTTCGCTCTGGTTTCAAAAAACGCCCTCTGGATTCAAAATATTACTTTGCGCCCTTGTAATACAATCTACTATTATTTTAAAATCTATTTTTGTTGTTTAAAGAAATTATTTAGTCAAAAATGTAAATGTGTAAAAATGTAGTGCAGGAATGTCATGATGACCTAGTGGATAAGGCGCCCGCCTCTCGTGTACTCTTACACGAGTTGTGGGTTCGAATCCATGCAGGTACCAATGTGACATTCAATTCATATGTACTTTCTAAAGTTTATCTAGGACATCACAGACATCCCGTGCCTCGAAAAGCACGTAAAGCCGTTGGTCCCGGTTGTCATTCGTCAGAAGCCAGAAAGTCTGACCAGTTTAACCAAGAGGTATCGTGTCGCCCAGTTACTGGGATGTAGAGGTCTGATAGACAGTTGTTTTACGTATAATAACACTGGTATCAGCTGAATCCGGTCAGGCTGGAAGCCGACAACATAGTTGGGAAAAGGCTATTGAGATGATGATGACATTAAATAAATAAATAAATAAATATACTCGGACAACTCACACACGGTCATCTGATCCCAATTTAAGCTCTGCTTAGAGCTTGTGTTATGGTAACCAGACAACTGATATACAAACTTATATAATTTAATTTAAATTACACCCAGACACAACAAACGATCATGCTCATCACACAAAGTTTGTTCTGGGTGGGAATCGAACCCACGACCTCCGGCTTAGCAGTCAGGGCTACTAACCACTACACCAACAGACCCGTCAAAATTGTTAATTGTTACATTGTTTAGTCACAAAACATCACAATGATTTATAAAAAGTACGTAGTTGTAACACGTTGCATTGCAAATCTAAAATCGTTCCAAAAAAAAAAGATCCAGTTAGCGAGTCGAATCGAATATGTATTTAAATCGCAACACGATTGCGAGAGCAACTGTGACATGAAGTTTATTTTGCTATTATATTTTCGAAAGGCGCTAGGTGTGAATACAAATATAAATCCAAATAAAAAAAAAAAACCAACCCTTAATTGTACGGGAGGTACCCCATAAAATATGTTTCATGATTTTATTTTAGCACTTTGTCGACGTTGAAAAATACACATAAATATATGCTAAGTTTCAGCTTTCTAGCATTAACCGTTAGGGCGGTAAGCCGAGGACGGACTGACGGACGTATATACGTAATATGTATATATTTAATATATTGTGCAAAATGGTACAGTAAAAAAGCAGGTTTGTGACTTCCGTTCGAAGCTGGGGCGTTTCGCCCTCCATATAACATTTGGTCAGTTTGACTTCACTCACTACACTATACTCTTTTTTTTAGGGAGAAGGAAATCATCGAATGACCTCTCCCGTCCTGGGCGGGGCCTAAGGGCGTGTCAGACTTTTACTGACTAAAACCCACTCATGTTCCTTCGGTTGCCCTTTATGTTCCGGGGTCACGGTAACTATTATAAACATTCCGCAACTCACTACACTATACTTGTGAGCTACCAAATCTACATGTATTTTACTCAGACCAATTAAAAAGTTTAATCGGGACCATAGAACGAGGTTAGCTTTGCAGGCGTTCTATATGTAGTAAGGTATGGTCTAACTACATATGCGCCTACGTCGATGCGTAGCACCTTACCCGACAGTGGCCAAGTTTAAAAGGGCGATGGAGTCTATGTAATTAAAAACAAATTATTTCAAACACATTTATTATTTTATTTTGGAAAAGATTTTATCATTACAGTGTATTAGAATAAGAATTAATTATTCGTTAAAATGTAAATAAACAATGTGTTCGCAAAATGTACACGGACCATTACACGAGGCGTGTTACTAAAGACATATTGAAAGTAAAAGACAAATCAATATTCTGTTGTGCTGATCAGGGTTTTGAATAATATACTTTTTTAAATCATCCATGTCACAAATGTTCGCGCTTGATGGTGGTTGTACGCACTCGAGCACTTTCTTATAATGTTTTGACTTCAGTTTGTCTAATACATCTTGTATGTCGTACCCGCAGGAGTTGTCCGCCAGCAGCACGCCGCACATCACCTGCAACACAATCACTGCGTTACTTCACAGTACTCACTCTTACTTCAGATCTACGACTCTACTACTGGGCGGAGTTTTTTTTTACAAATCTAGCGAGATAAACAGGCTTCTGTATACTAGGCTTTTTGTGGAACATATTTTGTTATTTTTAATCGAACTGTTTTACGATTTAGACATCTCTGAAGCCGCCGCCCGGCCGGATGTCCCGTTTTGCAAAACGGCGTAAACTTCAGACTGTAAATTATTAATTATTAAATACTAGCATTATCCCACACTCACGAATCATATCAGTAGCTTTCTATAAGTTAACAAACATTGGCCAAGTGCATGCCAGGCCACGCATAGAATAGAGTTCCCTAATGACCCTTTTCGTATTATGTCAATTTCAAGACTTGGCATTATATTGTTAGACAAGTTTGAAGTTAGGCTTCTGTTACCCCTCAACTAACAGAGTTATTTAACCCGTTATAGTTTACCTTTAAAGTTCATCATTTAGACTGCCATCACAATTTTTTTAAGATTTTTTGAGTCAGCCGTTTATGAGTATTAATGTGCTTTAAAGTTGAATAACTCGCGAACACAATACTCCACACAATGGGTTGACGAGAGAAAACCAAAATCAGCCCCACTTTACTTGTAGGGCTTTGGCAGAAACTTGCTGCGAGCTGAAGTCTCTCTATGGAGCAAACAGAGGTGGAGTGGCTGAAGAAGAATAAATAAGAAGTACTAATAACTTACCAGTAAAATAAGCACGACAGAAGTGTTCATTGTTGCTCAAGTTGCAGCAGGGAGCTCAGAGAGTACAGTGAAACACTCGCTGCCGAGCCCGGCTTATGTAGCGCAGCGAGCAGTAAACACATCGACAAACCTTACGTCACACAAAACAATATTATAATTACCATGTGTTCTATGCTGAATGTAATATTTACTTTGTTTTATAATTTTTCAAAGCCAACGTTTAATAATTTATTTCTAGTAGACCATTTCAAAGGCACTTTAGAACGTCTTTTACAAGAACAAAAAAGAATCTAGTTATTAATAAACAGTTGGTAATGTTTGTTTATTCAAACAAAACACAGTCAAGTGCGACTTAGGCCCGTATTAATAAACGTTACTCAGCTAGACTAGAGGTCACGTAAAATAAAATTATATCTACGATGAAAATTATTTTAGGTCCTCCATCTCCATAACTAGCAGTTCCATTAACTTTAAGGTTTTACGTAATATAATTTCAGGTAGGAATAAATGAATAATAATTAATACCATTTCATAGGAGGGTGTCGTGATGGCCTTGTAGTTAAGGCCTCTCATCTCGCAGTGGGTTCGAATCCGGCAAGTACCAATGTGACTTTTCAATTCATATGTACATTCTAAAGTTAATTTTAAACATGACTGGCATCCCGTGCGTCGGAAAGCACGTAAAGCCGTTGGTCCAGGTCATCATTTGTAGAACTTTGCCAGTCGCTACGGGTAGTCAAAAGCCAGAGAGTCTGACCCGTCCTCTTACCATGTCCCTCAGTAACTGGGTTCTGGGGGTCTAATATGTAGTCGATTCACGTAAAACACCGGTATCCAGCTAAATCCGGTTAGGGCTGAAAGCCGACCTCAATATAGTTGGGAAGGTTGCGGAGTAGTTCTAATCGTTACTGCGGCCCTGGAACATAAATAGTCCAGTCATTTTAGACATTTGAAACCCCATTCTACGGAAAAATTCCTAGTGGGCTGTATTTTTGTATACACCTTTGCTATTGATGATGTGAAAAATCGACATTGATATCATGCCGGCAAAAAAAGTTATAAAGGTCAAAAGGTCTCGAAAATCAGTTTTTAACAAAAATTCGCGACCTATTGGTCGGGGGTCTAAATACGTAGTAGTCTACTATATAAGTACATCAACATCACTTTTGAAGGCGACTTTTGAAGTGATCACCACAGGAGTACCTCCTAAGAGGAATAGGTATATCACTTTGTTATTATGTAAACCTTAAACTAATTGTTAAAAAAAGTGGTCAACTGATCGTGGACGAACAATACATAATATGCATTGTCTTGGTGTGATAGATGAACACAATTGCTGGTAAAATCTACCTCAGCTTTTTACCATTAATGTTGCGTTGGCTTCCAGCCTAACCGTATTCATCTGGATACCAGTATTTTATTTATTTATTTACACTTTATGCACAACGGTACACAGGCGGACTTAATGCCAAAGGTATTCTCTCCCAGTCAACCTAGGGTGGTGAAGAGATAGCATAGTAGGTGCATTTATGGTGGTAAAACTAAAAAGATAGAAGTATAACAGATAACAAAAATAAAATACATAATAATATACATAATAACTACATACATAAGTAAATAAATACATATATCTATAATATATATTTATATATAAGTGAAAGTAAATTATGAAAGAACTCTGTCACGTCGTGACTCTTATTTTACGTAATGCGACTGCTCTATAAATATCGTATCCAGAAGCCAGTTACATGATACCCCGTGGCTAAACTGGTCAGTTTCTGGCTTCCGACCCGTAACGACTGTCAAAGTTCTACGAATGACAACCGGGACCAGCGGCTTTACGTGCGCACCGAGGCACGGGATGTCAGTGATGTTCAAGATAAACTTAGAAAGTACATATGAATTGAAAAAGTCACATTCGTACTTGCCCGGATTTGAACCCGCAACCCCTTACACGAGAGGGCCTTAACCTCTCGTGTAAGGCCTAGTGCCATCACGACACGACCCAGTAAATATTGTGTTCATCTATACTTATTACTTATTTACTTATTTTTTACTAGCTGTCCCCCGCTGTTTCACCCGCGTTATATCAGATTTTTGGTTACTAAAAAAAGAAGATAAAAAGTATTCTATGTCCGTCCCCTGGTCCTAAGCTAGCTTTCCACCAATTTTCAGCCAAACGGTTCTGCCGTTCTTGAGTTATAAAATGTGTGACTAACACGACTTTCTTTTATATAATATAGATAGATTCTACGATTAGTATGAATGTGTCTTCAGAATTAGTAATATTATGCACATCAAAGAGACGTTTACATTTCAAGTGACATTTTACGTCACACAATTAATTTGTATTTGACGACGATACGATACTAACGTCACTCAATTGTTTTGATTCCCGAAACCTCTCGACTAACACTTGAGCTTTATGGTATGGTGTTAAAGTTCAAATTAACTTTTAAGTATTACGAATCTTTTGTATGGGAAAAAGGAAAAGGCTGTTTTTAGGGCTTTTCCGGCAATTATTCAATTTTTTCTCGATGTAAAAACCATCCTTGATTACATTAGATTAGAATTTTCTTTATTGTACACCAATAGGTCAAAAACAGTAAAGGACAACACAAACAAATATGCAAGAGTCAAGAGTACAATAGGCGGCCTTATCGCTAAAAAGCAATTTCTTCCAGGCAACCTTTGGATGGAATCAAATTCTAATCTGAGTCAAATTATTTAAAAATGGGTAACGGGTAGTCTATGGCGTACATTAATATATATTTATATATTTACTTGTGCATTAGATGTATATATTTATACATACAAATCATAAACAATACATAGATACAATAGAAGTAGTATTTAAAATAAAATTGAATTTAACCGAGTGATGACAGTGTTAGAGAGCCAAGTAGTGATCTTTAACCATTTTTTTAAATGTAGTTGGAGACTGTGCGCGTCTTATGGCCACAGACAGATCATTCCACAGACGAATAGCTTGAACCACAAATGATTTATCATAAAATGATGTGGAGTGGGCTGGCATCTTCAACCATCTAAATATATCAAAACTCAAACTCAAATTATTTATTTCTAATAGACCATTTAAAAGGCACTTTAGAACGTCAAAAACAAAGATAAATGAATCTAGTTGCCCATTCCAAAAAGTTGATTCGTATGGAGAAGAATGGGCAAGAAAAACAACATTATTTTAAAAGAGTAAGTATGGAGTATACTCACTCTTTTAAAATAATGTTGTTACAAATTATTATTTGTACATTGTTAAGTGTGAAGAGAAGAATGTATATAATGGCAAAACCATTTCCGACAAAAGAGTATATAAACATAATAAAAATTAAAATTAATTAGGAAATGGAAGCTAATCAAGTTCACGAACATTTAGTATAACACGTAGTAACTATTTATTAATCTGTGGTATAACACATTTACAAATAAATTATTTTCCTCAAAAAATGAAAAAATCCAACTATTAGAAAAAAGAATTGTGTCTAATTTATAATTGTAAAAGTAAAAGTAGTTAATCATTATCAGTTTAAATTAGCCACCAGTTTGGTTTTGTCTACACTGTGGATTAAGTATCCTATGGAGCTGGACCAGCATGCTTCCAAGCATTCTTATCTTGAATGTAATCTTCCAATCTATATAAATAAAAATGAATTGATGTTCGTTAGTCTGATTAAAACTCGAGAACGGCTGGGCCGATTGAGCTGATTATGGGTTTAAAATGTTTGTCGTAGTCCAGGGTAGGTCTAAACGGTGAGAAAATATGGAAAAATTGCGAGAAAGATAGAGTAAAACAACAATTTCATTTTTCAATATAAAAGTTTAAAAGTACCCGCAAATCAAGTGTCAAATTCAAGTGTGACAATTACAACCATAGAGGTTACAACCCGTCAACCTGACACAAGTCATGTTTAATTGTTTTCAAAAGACGCAAAGGAATCATTTTCATAAAATTAAATCCAAATCATGCAGATAATTATAGATGCACAGTCAGCATCAAAAGTCGATGACCACATTTAAAATTTCAAAATCGCTGTACACCGTATAATACCTAAATTGCTCAACATGACAAGCCCCAGAAATTAATGATCATCATAAAAGAGCATAAGTAGGTGACCACCACTTTTCAAAAGTCGCTAAACAAAGTTATGGCAAAAAAAGCATGACATTCTTCGTCTCTAAAGTCACTAAACAAATTTTAGACAAAAATAGCATACCATCGTTCATCTCAAAAGTCCCTGAACACCATCAATTGTTTTTTTGGTTTAATATGTGTGTGTACTCGTATTTTTGTGAAGTGACATTAATATAACATTCCTTTCCGAAGTTTGACAACAAACATCTGGGGGCACGGTAGTACCTCCGCCAAGATGATAAATTATTCTGATTAGTAAAATCGTTTTTAATCTACCCTGAGTACTTGTCCCAGATATTTATCAGATTTTTTTGTATTAAATTTTTTACATCAGTGTAGACTGTCAACAAAGTTATGATTAAGTGAAAATATTCTTTTTATATTTAAGGATAAATATTTTTTTAAATACCCCCAACTATGTTTCCTAAACAATTAATTTAAAAGGGGAACTGCGTGAATTTTGAAAATGAGCCATTGGTTTACAAATAAGGCTATATTCAATCGTAATATGGAAAATGTGCTTGTTGCTTGATCACCCACTTCGACTATTCTCATTGGCTCTAAGAAATAAAAATAATATATTTTGGAAAGTTAAATTCAAAATTTACATCCATTAAATATTTTTACATGATTTAGTTTTGATAGGACAATAATGGATTTGTAACTCTGAAAATAGAAACAAGCACTTTTTAGTTTGCAGTTCAGTATCCGAAACAAAGTAATGTTCAGCAACTTTTCGTAGTTATGCTGTTAAGTTATTTTTGGACGTTGCCGTGATTACACTAGATACCAAAAGAACCATTTTATATTGTTCAGTGACTTTTGCAAAGCTAATTGTTGTGTTATTTTTGGATGTTATAACGATCAGCAGTTTTTGACAAAATGGTGTTCAGTTAATTTTGAACTTTAATGATGTTCATTCAATACTGGCGCCTATCTTGTCGAGCGATTTATGGATGATATAGTGTTCAGCGGTTTTGAAAATCTGAATGTGGTCAGCGACTTTTGATGCTGACTGTACCAGTAACTCATGACAAAAAAAAAAGTAAAACAAATATTGATTTTTATATGGTATTGTTATCATGTCAAGTGACATTACGTTTGTTTGTTTACATATTCTGTTATTTTCAAGAATTTTTAAGTAAAAAGTGAAAGAATGACTACGAAATCACCGCGGTCACAATCCAGAAGCACTGTTTATAACGTCTACCGATAAATCTGTAAAGAAGAGGGTGTAGCTTACACGCAATTTCGATTTTAGACCGTGTGCCTCGCCAAGGTTGATACTTCGTTTCATATCCATATGAGATTAACATTTGTATAATATTAGGTACGTAACATACAACTTTGGCTTATTACAGGGGTGTGTAATAGTGCTACACGACGAATTATTGCAGAAGGCAGATGAAGAAGTCAGTAACCTTGGTGTCAGATTCACATGAGCCGCCTAAAGACGTTTAACTTGCCAACTTCAACTTCAACTCTTAATGAATGGCCTTTGTGGAAAAGACACCACAAGTTTAACTTGCCTTATGTGACGATCACTACCATAGTCATAATCTTGACAAAGTACAGAATCATTTTTTTTTAACGGGCAATAAGGTTGAATTAAAGTTTGCAATGCCCCAACCAAACTGGGATACTAATCACAAAGCGAAATACCTACCATTTCTTTCATCTTTGTTGTGTAAATAAAGTACTTATATTATAATGATTGGGTTTATCTTAATTTATTTTATACTAGCTTTTGCCCGCGACTTTGTTCCCATTCCCGGGGGATTTCCGGGATGAACACCTATGTTCTTTCTCGGGTCCCAGACTATATTTGTACCAAATTTTATTCAAATCGGTTCAGTGGCTTAGGCGTGAAGAAGAGACAGACAGACAGAGTTATTATCGCATTTATAATTTTAGAATGGATTAACCAGATATATATCTCGATATATCTCACTCTCTTTTAAAAAATATCTTTATTTGGTCACTCATGGCTAGGGGCTAAAATTAGTACCTAAAGCCTTTTTAGCTTTACCAGAGTAGGCCGCAAGTAGGTCCCAATAATCATCTCATCAGCTAATAGAAAAATACAACTAATCAAACATCACTGTTAAATAAACTGCACAAATTATCGCCTGTCTTATTCTGATATATTTTATAACCTATATTTCTGTACGGTTTTATCAAAATCTGGCATCCTTGAACTTCAACAAACATTAAAAAAAAAGAATTGGTCAAATTGGTCCAGGCGTTGTTGAGTTATGCGCTTAGCAACACATTTAGCGATTCATTTTTATATTATAGAGAAGATAAAAATTTATTTTATTTTATTCATTTTTATATTATAAAGCGTTTGTTTAAACGCGCTAATATCAGGAACTACTGGTCCGATTAGAAAAAATATTTTTTTGTTAGATAGTCCATTTATAGAGGAAGGTTTTAGGCTATAAAACATAATGCTAAGGCACATAGGAGCCGAGCAGCAATAAAAAATGTGACAAAAACTGGAAAAAATATTCCTTTAGAGATCTTTCGTTGCGTGCATGGTTGAAGATACGCAAAAATTGTGTTTTAGAGAATTGTTCCTCTTCAAAAGTTCTAAACAAAAGTCCGCGACAGCATATGTCTAATATTTATAGTTCACTCACAATAACCTTTTTTATGTTAAAAAAATGTTCTATAATAATACATTATTCGCCTAGGTGATTTCATGAATATGATATTATAATCCTTATTAATATAAGTACGTTATTCAATAAAAGTTTATAATTTTGAACTAAATTGCCCTTTACATCATTTAATTTTAATAAATATCTTCAGAGTTATCTCAGTTTTAAAATTACTCTGCAGCAATATAAATAATGGTTCGCACGGGCGATGGCTTTGCAAGGTATTCGTAGCATTAGAATAACACATAATATTATTGTCCTACATAACATTGCGCCATGAGCCACGGAAGCGGATCAGTAACCAAAAACCTTACATAACGCGAGTACGCGGGGATCGTGCGGTTCATGGCCCTCTACGGGACTCCGGTGTGGGCGGCCCAGAGGGTCATTGCCATTCGGATGGTGCTGGGATACCGCACGATCTCCTGCAAGGCGGCGATTCTTTTCTTGCATACCAGCGTAGGATTTGGTGGCAACAGTCCTTGCATACGCGTACCAGTGGCGCGTGGAAGTGCAACACCGAGGTGAAACTCCGCCTGCGCGGCTAATCACGGTGCAGCGCACAGAGCTCCTGCGGGATCTCATGGCGGAATGGAGACTGCGACTGTCGCAACTAAATGCTGGGCACGCCTCTTTCAGGAGTGGCTGGAGAGGCGCTTCGGCGCTCTCACTTCTCGCCCGACACAGTTTCTCACCGGACATAGACATTTCGGGAGGTTAATGTGTTGGATTCGGGCGTAAGCGAAGCCTGCGTGAGACGTTGGAGGTTTGCCCCGCATGTGCAAGCCATGCCGTGTTCTCGCAGAGGCGATAGGCGGCGGTGACCTCTCGCGCCCAGCGCTGGTTCAGGCCATGCTCCGGGCAAGACTGAATGGGAAGCCGCCGCCTCCTTTTGCGAAGCAGTCATGCTGGAGAAGGAGGTGGCGGGGCGCGTGTGGCAGCGTCAAGCCTCACAGCCCGGACATAGACCCAGGCGTCGACGCTTACGCCTCGCCTGGGTCTATGTCCGGGGTGTCAAGTCGACTGCCGGCCACCGTAGACGTGGGACTGCGGACGGCGAGCTCGCCGCCTAATAAGGACCAGGCCAGTGTCGACGTCGCGTTTGTTTCACGCGGGCCTCAAAAAGCTGAATAGTTGCGGAATAGTTCTAATAGTTACCGAGCCCCGGAACATAAAGGACAACCGAAGGAACAAGGGTGGGTTTTAGTCAGTAAAAGTCTGACACTCCCTCATAAGAAGTAATTTGATGATTTCCCATCCATAAAAAAACATAACACGGGTGAAACCGCGGTACCTATAATATTAAACTATTATTATTATTTATTTTATTTTTATTTACTGATTTACTGACTGATGTCAACGCGTTTGTTGTTAGTTAACTAACTAGAGACATGAAACTCGGCGGGTTTATTGTTTGTGAAAAGTAAATAGGCATAAAGATTTTTTTAGGTTCAACCCCTACATGGTTAAAATAGTGGACAGAAGTCCGACATTTACGCGGGCGAAGCCGCGGGCAAAAGCTAGTCAGTAAAAATATATTTATTTACATACAATAATAAGAATATGTTGTGACGTATCCCCGGCGCAAGTTGTTATTAAAAGAAACAGATTTTGTTTGTGTGACATTGACCACAATGGAATTATCCATGGTGACGAATGTCACCCTACACGACGCAGCTGTGCGTACGTGCGCACTTAGTACAAGCTGCTGGTGAAACTATTGATTTGTATAAATAGTCATACTTACTTAGTAACTCATATTATTTATTACTTAATAACAATTTCTTTATTGATATTGTAGAAAACAAGGCGGATTTACCAACTAGTGTAACTAACAACCTAAACGTTAAAAGAAACGATAATAGCATTTTTCTAAACCCAACTGATTCTGAAGATATTTTTTACATTTTAAAAACATTAAATAACACAAAGGCTGCCGGCTATGATAACATCACCACAGACCTTCTAACACGTATATCTCAACACATTGCTGAACCACTTTCATACATTATTAATTTATCACTAGAACAAGGCTGCTTCCCAGATAAACTTAAAGTATCTGTTATAAAACCATTGCATAAAAAAGGCTCTAAAACAGATAAAAATAATTACCGGCCCATTGCACTAATTCCAATTTTATCCAAGGTCTTTGAAAGAGTCCTATACAAAAGACTTCTATCTTTCTTTGACAAATATAATGTTCTTACAAAAGAACAATTCGGGTTCAGGAAAAATAAATCCACTTCACTTGCAGCATTTCATTTGGTAAAATCAATTTTAAATAACATTAACGCTAAAATTAAAACTTCAGCTTTGTTTTAAGACCTTAGCAAAGCCTTTGATTTCGTCCATCATTCCATCCTCATTAATAAACTAGACAATTTAGGTATCAGAGGTCCAGCCTTAGAATGGCTTAAATCATATTTAGCCAATAGAACTCAGTTTACAAGAATTACCGAATTTGATGAAAAGGTTAACAGTATCACCAATTTCGACTCCCAACTTCGTCATAATTTCTCTGGTGTGCCACAGGGAAGCATTTTAGGTCTGCTTTTATTTCTCGTGCATGTCAACGATCTTCCTCTAGCAGTCGACCGAGATTGTGTTCTATTTGCTGATGACACTACGGTAATCCTACATTGTAAGAATGTTGAAACATACGAATCAGACATAAATAATACTTTTCAGAACATAACTACCTGGCTAGATAACAATGCGCTAAAAATAAATGTAGACAAAACTAAAATACTAAACTTTAAAACAAGAAATAGTAAAAACATCCAACTTAATATAACGCATAACAATAAAACAGTAGAACAGATAAGTAAAACAAAATTTCTTGGAATCACTCTTTACGAACACTTTACATGGAAAGATCATATTGACGAGTTATGTATGAAACTTAATAGATTTGTATTTGCCTTAAAAAAAAATAAAGATGAAACATCTAAACCAGTGGCAATAATGGTATACCATTCATATATTTGTTCCCTTTTACGGTACGGTATCATTGTCTGGGGAAACTCATCTGAAATTTCTAGAGTTTTAATAGCACAGAAAAAATGTATACGCGCGATATTTAATATGAACTGGTCAGATTCATGCAGACCTGTTTATAAATCACAAAATCTTCTTACTGTTCCATCTATTTACATTTATGAAATAGCAAAATGAACCTCACACTCTTCGAAACTAATAACAATTATTTAAAAAAACGAAAAGCCACTCAATTCCTTTTGAATTTACCTGTACCCAGAGTAAAACTATTTAGGCGCAGTTGTGTTTACATGGCACCTCTTATTTACAACTCATTACCTAATGGTATTACAGAGCTACCTTATAAAAAATTCTGTTCGATGGTTGATATCTCAATATTTTTATTCAGTCGGTGAATTTTTCAACAAGAAGTCGTGTCAATCATACCACTTCAGAAATGCATTGTAACAGATTTATTGTAACAGATTTTATTTTATGTAATATTTAGTTTTATCCTATGTGTGTGTGTGTGTTTTATAAATAACATAGTCGTATTTTAATTACCTACATACTTTAAAGAAACTAATATTTGCATGCCAATACCAATTGGCGAAATGTGTATTTGGACTGTTTATTATGTTATGTACCATCTATTTATCTACCATATTTTAAGCGAATAAATGATTATGATTATGATAATGCTACAGAGAGCGACACTAACTCACACTTGACTGTGTTTTGTTTGAATAAACATTACCAACTGTTTATAATTAACTAGACTCTTTTTTATTTTCTTGTAAAAGACTTCCGAAAGTGCCTTTCAATTGGTCTCATCTTGTTTTTTTTTGATGACGGGAAATCATCGAATGACTTTTCCCGCCTTAGTGCCAGACTTCTACTGACTAAAACCCACCCTTGTTCCTTCGGTTGCCCTTTTAGTCCAGTCGTTTTAGGTTTCATCTACGCAAAATCCTAGTGGGTTAAATTTTTGAATACACCTTTATCAAGGCGCTGTAATGAAGAAGGAAAATTTGACATTGGGATACCGCACGACCTCCTGCGAGGCGACGAGCCTCCTTGCTTTTATATACCACCGTGGGATTTGGAGGCAACAGTCCTTGCATACACGTACCAGTGGCGCGTGGCAGTGCAACGCCGGGGCGAGACTTTAATTAGGGCGGCGCACCGCGTGAAGCAGCGTCAAACCTCACGCCCCGGACAGAGATCAAGGCATAGGCGTCGAAAATCTCAAGACTGCTACCGGCCACCGTAAGCGCGGGCAGCATGGGTAGCTCGCCGCCCGATAAGGACAAGGCCGTGTCGACGGCGCGTTTGTTCCACGCGCGAGTCAAAGAGCAGTCAGCACGTGACGGGGCCCTCTAGGGCTTATACCTTGCTGAATAGTTCTAATAGTTACCGTGGCCCCGGAACATAAAGGTCAACCGATCGAGGCTGGGTTTTAGTCAGTAAAAGTCTGGCGCTCTCTCATCCATTAAAATAAAACATAAAGCGGGTGAAACTGCGGTATATATAATATAACCTTAACTTACTGACTGATATCAACACGTTTGTTATTATTTAACTAACTAGAGACATGAAACTTGGAGGGTTTAATATTTGTGAAACGTAAATAGCCACTAAGAAAGGTTTTGTTTTTAATCCAACCCCTAAAGGGTTAAAGTAGTGGATAGAAGTTCGACATCTACGCGGGCGAAGCCGCGGGCGACGGTTAAAAAATTTTTAATTACAAAACAAAGAAAATGTTACATTCAGCATAGAACACATGGTAATTATAATATTGTTTTGTGTGACGTAAGGTTTGTCGATGTGTTTACTGCTCGCTGCGCTACATAAGCCGGGCTCGGCAGCGAGTGTTTCACTGTACTCTCTGAGCTCCCTGCTGCAACTTGAGCAACAATGAACACTTCTGTCGTGCTTATTTTACTGGTAAGTTATTAGTACTTCTTATTTATTCTTCTTCAGCCACTCCACCTCTGTTTGCTCCATAGAGAGACTTTTTTTTTTTTTTGGTGAGTGGGAAATCATCCAATGACTGCTCCCGTCCTGGGTGCGACGGGAGGGCGTGTCAGACTCTTACTGACTAAAACCCACTCATGTTCCTTCGATTGCCTTTTATGTTCCAGGGTCACGGTAACTGTTATAAACATAACATTCCGCAACCCCGGCAGGCGTTGGTCCTGTTGGGCCCCTTCCTGTGCTGACTCCTTCTCTTTGAGGCGCGCGTGGAACAAAACGCGCCGTCTACGCGGTACTGGTCCTAGCCGGGCGGCGAGCTACCCATCGCTCGCCATCCGCAGAACCGCGCCTACGGTGGCCGGTAGTCGTCTTGCGACTCTCGACGTCTTCGCCTGGGTCTTTGTCCGGGGCGAGAGGCTCGTCGTTGCCTCTCGCGCGCCGCTGCTTCCTTCACTAGCATAACTGCTTCGCAGAAGGAGGCGACGGCATCCCATTCCGTCTCGCCCCGCAGCATGGCCTGAACCAGCGCTGGGCGCGAGAGGTCACCGCCGCCGATCGCCTCTACGAGGACACGTCTATGGTCCGCCCATGCGCGGCACACCTCCACCGTGTGCTCAACCGTGTCCTCCAGGCGACCGTTGCTGCAGTGGTGACACCCAGGCGTCGCTTCCGCCTGAATCCGACACAGGATCCTTCCGAACTGACCATGTCCGGTGAGGACCTGTGTCAGGCGAAACGTGAGAGCGCCGTGGCGCCTCTCCAGCCACTCCTCAAAGAGGGGTCTTACCGCCGCTATCACGGCGTGCCCAGCACTAGGTTGCGACAGTCGCTGTCTCCACTCCGCCCTGAGATCTCGCCGGAGCTCCGTGAGCCGTGCCGCGATAACCCGCGGCAGCGCGACTTCGCCCCGGCGTTGCACTTCCACGCGCCACTCGTACGTCTGTGCAAGGACTGTTGCCTCCAGATCCCACGGCAGAGTGCCGGCAAGGAGGCATGCCGCCTCGCAGGAGATCGTGCGGTATCCCCGCACCATGCGAATCGCCATGACCCTCTGGGACGCCCTCAGAAGCCGGGCCGGAGCCGTGGCTAGGTTGGGCGCCCACACCGGAGCCCCGTAGAGGGCCATGGACCGCACGATCCCCGCGTAGAGCCTCCGGCAGGAGGCGTTTGGGCCACCGAGATTGGGCAGGAGCCGTTTGAGGGCAGCTCCAGCCCTCGCCAGTTTGGGACCCAAACGTCGGAAATGCTCCGTGAAGTTCCATCGGTTGTCGAGGACAAGTCCCAGGTACTTTATCGTCGACTCGACACCGATGTGAACCCCTCCCACCGTTATCTGAGACCCCGGAGGTGGCCGGTGCCGAGGGCCATGAAAACACATGGCCTCGGACTTGTGCAGGGCCACCTCAAGTCCCAGTTGCCGGATCCTGTCCACGACTGTCGCAACACCACACGACATTAAGTCGGCCGCCGCCTGGAACGACCCTCCCTGCGCTAGGACTAGCGTGTCGTCAGCGTAGCACACTACGCTGACGCCTTCGGGAAGGTCGGTGCGCAGCACCCAGTCGTACCCGATGTCCCACAGGAGCGGCCCCAAGACCGATCCCTGTGGAACACCGCACGACATCCCTCGTCGACTCCACACTCCCTCGTGACCGGGGTAGATGACGGCTCTGTCCGTCAGGTAGGCCTCGACCACACGACAGAGGTAGGCGGAGAGGTAGGTACGGTATCCGGTGATACCGTAATGCGGCCGCTATGCACCCCCAAGGCAGGGTATTGAAGGCGTTGGCGATGTCAAGAGACACCGCCAAGACGACCCTGCCCCGTGCCACCGCATCCCCTGTCGTGAGGGCCCGCACGCGCATGATGGCGTCCACCGTGGAGCGTCCTCTGCGAAAGCCGAACTGGCCGTCCGCTAGATCCGGCCCCACCCGCATCAGCCGCTCGACGAGACGGCTCGCAATTACTCTCTCCAAGAGCTTGCCCGCCTCGTCGAGCAAAACGATGGGCCGGTATGCGGACGGAGAGTCCGCAGGACGCCCCGGCTTCGGAATAAGGACCAGCTTCCCGGTCTTCCAACGAAGTGGGAACTGGCCCTCCTCCATGCATCCATAGAGAGACTTCAGCTCGCAGCAAGTTTCTGCCAAAGCCCTACAAGTAAAGTGGGGCTGATTTTGGTTTTCTCTCGTCAACCCATTGTGTGGAGTATTGTGTTCGCGAGTTATTCAACTTTAAAGCACATTAATACTCGTAAACAGCTGACTCAAAAAATCTTATAAAAATTGTGATGGCAGTCTAAATGATGAACTTTAAAGGTAAACTATAACGGGTTAAATATCTCTGTTAGTTGAGGGGTAACAGAGGCCTAACTTCAAACTTGTCTAACAGTATAATGCCAAGTCTTGAAATTGACATAATACGAAAAGGGTCATTACGGAACTCTATTCTATGCGTGGCCTGGCATGCACTTGGCCAACGTTTGTTAACTTATAGAAAGCTACTGAAATGATTCGTGAGTGCGGGATAATGCTAGTATTTAATAATTTACAGTCTGAAGTTTACGCCGTTCTGCAAAACGGGGCATCCGGCAGGTGGCGGCTTCAGAGCTGTCTAAATCGTAAAACAGTTCGATTAAAAATAAAAAATAAAACCGGCCAAGTGCGAGTCTGACTCGCGCACGAAGGGTTCCGTACTATCATCTATAATAGACAAGTTTCTACCTGTTTATTAAGATCGAGTAAAAATTGCTTAAAAATTACGTTTGTTGTATAGAAGCCCACCTTTAATATTTACTTTATTGTTATTTAATTAATCATTTTGAAAGGTAATATACAAGTAAATATTCAGTAAAAATTTGAAGCATCTCTTGTGCTGCAGGTGATGAGCGGCGTGCTGCTGGCGGACAAGGACAACTCCTGCGGGTACGACATACAAGATGTATTAGACAAACTGAAGCCAAACCACTATAAGAAATTGCTCGAGTGCGTACAACCACCACCATGCGCGAACATTTGTGACATGGATGATTTAAAAAAGTATATTATTCAAAACCCTGATCAGCACAACAGAATATTGATTTGTCTTTTACTTTCAATATGTCTTTAGTAACACGCCTCGTGTAATGGTCCGTGTACATTTTGCGAACACATTGTTTACTTTCAACAAATAATTCTAAATCTAATACACTGTAATGTTAAAATCTTTTCCAAAATAAAATAATAAATGTGTTTGAAATAATTTGTGTTTAATTACATAGACTTTATCGCTTTCTTAAACTTGGCCACAGTCATAGATTCATAGACCCAAAGCATACTTATGAGGTTTATTATGAGAGTTATTACTGAGTGTTACATACGTACGAGGTTTATTATGAGAGTTATTACTGAGTGTTACATACGTACGAGGTTTATTATGAGAGTTATTACTGAGTGTTACATACGTACGAGGTTTATTATGAGAGTTATTACTGAGTGTTACATACGTACGAGGTTTATTATGAGAGTTATTACTGAGTGTTACATACGTACGAGGTTTATTATGAGAGTTATTACTGAGTGTTACATACGTACGAGGTTTATTATGAGAGTTATTACTGAGTGTTACATACGTACGAGGTTTATTATGAGAGTTATTACTGAGTGTTACATACGTACGAGGTTTCTGTTGACAACAACTTGACTTGGAAACCGCATGCCGATGACGGTTGTATCAAATTGAACAAGTCCTATGTATACACTTCTGCTGGCTTCCATGGGCTGGTCGCCTCAGTGCTATGATTTAGTATCAACTTTGGGGTAACTTTAGTGAGAGGGATGAAATTTATAAGGTGTGGTATTAGATCCATGTTAAAACCCAAAAGCACAGTCTGAGCACAGATACTTGTGAACCGGTGTGTCGGTCTCTGAGGATACTATTATTTTCATTTCTAAGTTGGTACAAAATAAACTTGAGTCTATTCCCTTTACTGGTCAATATAAAACCACGCAATTGCACGTTGAGATCCCAATACAAGAACTTACTACATTCGGGTAACTATAAAACAACAATAATAAGGAAAAGCATTATAACAATGGGACCTGTTATCTATATAACTATATTGAACTATAACTCAAAAACGGCAGAACCGATTTGGCTAAAAATTGGTGGAGAGGTATAGCACCATCACCATATATTAGGACCAGGCGACGGACAAAGAAAACTTTTTATCTTCTTTTATTAGTAACCAAAAATGTAATATAAAACCGCGGGGGACAGCTAGTTTATAATTAAATACCTTATAGTTTTAGAATTATTCTTTAAACATTTTTAAATCTAAGGTCACTGCACTACATTTAGGTAAATGTTATTACTCAGTAAAAGACTTTTTGAATGATGCGACTATATCCTGATTATGATAAATTGCAAAGGCTCTTAATGTTAATATTATTGATGTGAAACATCTATAGCCGCACGTAAAACAAATTTCTGGCGTGGCGAACGCGTCGCTACGCTTTTGTTTCTTTTCAATCATATTACTTTTTGATATGCGCCTTAGCCTCATGTTTTGTGGTTTTCGGGGGCACTGATGCCGAAAATGAGGTCCATTTCAGAATCCAAGATGACGGCTAACATTTTTCAAAATTTCGGTCACGGGTATCGTTTCCGTGGTTTTCGGGGACACTGCTGCCGAAAATGAGGTCAATTTCAGAATCCAAGATGACGGCTGACATTTTGCAAAATTTCGGTCATGTGTATCGTTTCCGTGGTTTTCGGGGACACTGATGCCGAAAATGAGGTCCATTTCAGAATCCAAAATGGCGGCTAACATTTTTTAAAATTTCGGTCATGGGTATCGTTTCCGTGGTTTCGATGTGTGGATGTCGATGTTTCACATCTGCCAGGGCGTCCCGTGACTGCTCACTTTTTTTTTTAATTGACTTTACAATGATTTTCTGTTCTTGGTTTTGTTGACATTGTTTAGTTTGTATTGGGGACGTGCGCGACAGTAACTATAGGAGCTTATGTCTAATAGCGAATGACAAGTGCAATAGTATTTTCTATAAATTAAAGTAAATATGAGAGATATAGAAAGACAATAAATCGTAATTTTAGAGGAATTTGTTGAAAATAGTGCAAGGAAAATGGATAATTTTGTAAAAACTGGTTTTGACACTGTAAAGCACAAAATAAATTCCCAGCCCCAAACCAGGATATAAGCCATAGATTGTGTATCATCAGCTTCCACAATCGCCTTTAATTCGTCATTATTGACCAAAGTCTTCGGACGACCGCGAGGTTCATTTTTCAGGCCGAAGTTCCCAGAACAAAAGCGAGCAAACCAATAACAGGTGGTGCGTTAGTTTGTAGTGTTAGCTCCGTAAACGTCGTTGATGTTGCGTACCGCTTGAGCCGCGTTGTTGCCACGACGGTACTCATATTCCATAATTACTTGAATTTTTAACGTATCCATGATGATGAAAAAGATTGAAATGCGATGAAAATGTAACACTAATCAATAAACAAATGACTACTTTTGGATAAAGAATTCCATGTTTTTTAAATAAAATTAATTTGAAATTTGAATTCTTAGCTAAACAAAATTGACAACGCTGGTGCAATCCACACATACGGATAACGCCCAGCAAGCTGCTTATACTGGAGAAAACTACGAGTCGACGGAAACCGAGATTTCCGCGAGTGACTGGTAAAAGCGCAGAGTCATTCCGGGGGCGGCAAGTGGAGGCGAAGTCGGAGCTGGGCGCATTGACAACTGAGCCTGCACAGCGTAAGAAGCGCCCCATCAAGAAACGTAAGAAAAAGATACGTGCTTCCTCATCGCAGTTTCTGGGAGCAACTTCGGAGGACCGAACTGCCCGGGCGTCCACCACTGTCAATAGTACGCGTGAGGAGGCTAGCTGCCTGGATTCTGATAGCGTCGACAGTTTCAAAACGGTAGTCAATAAGAAACATCGGAACAAGAACTCTAACTGCAAAGGAACTGCACCTTTAACTTCCAATAAGATCAAGGTAGCTGCCAGTTATTCGTATATCTACGCATCGCGGTTTGGCCTTGACACGACAGTGAAAGACGTGCAGGACTTTATTGCTGAGAGTGGTGAGTCAGTGATTAATATCGAACAGTTGAAATCGTTTTACCAAGCGACGTGTGCGTCTTTTAAAATAACTGTGACTACTGGATAACCTCTAGCTTCCTTAATCCTAATTTCTGGCCTGTGGGCATTGTATTTAGACCTTTTAAATTTAAACGACCTGTAAACCTATTAAATTAATATTTGATTTATTTATACATTTTTACTTTTATTTAACAGTTACGTACGAAGCCAACTTGAATATTGCAGCACGGCGTGGAATCCTTCGTACCAAGTCCACATAAGTCGCATTGAAAGGGTTCAAAAGAGACTCGTCCGTCATCTAGCGTTTAGGTTTAAAGTTAGAAATTGTAGATCTTACGAACATAGACTATGATTTTCCTGTTTAAATTATTCAACAATGGCATTAACTGTCCAGACCTTCTTAGCAAATTATGCATTAACGTCCCTTCGCGTATTCCTCGCTATCCCGGCCCTTTACTGAAAACCCCTCAACACAGAACAAATCTAGGTAAACACTCGCCAATTGTAAGGATGACCAATCAATACAACTCACTGTCATGTTCTGCCAACGATATAGACATTTTCTCCAACAGCCTAAGTAAATTTAAGTTGCTGTTACACACAAATCTCAATATTGAGTAAGTGTTGACCTACCTCCCTACTGTTTAATTCAATATTTATATATATTTCTTTATAATTGTAATTTTTAATTTTTGTTATTTGGTTTTTAAATTTTAAACTTTATTTCCACATACTACTTAATTGATTGTTTGATATCTTAATGCAAGTTGTGGTCTCCTATAATTGAGGATGCACAAGGATTTGTATCTGTTTATGTTTTATATTTAGCATGTAAGGTGTAATCTTTGTTGGAGATCCAAATAAATACAAATACAAATACATTGACGGTAGTCTTGTAGTTTTAAGATTATCATTTTAGTATTTATACTAGATGACCCGGTGAACTTCGTATCACTTACCTATTAATGTAAACAAAATTTATTTAAACCATATCACCTTTATTCATTAAAGATTTGTATCGTTTTCCCCACATTATCACAATCTAGATTCACGTGTGTAGGAGTGGCCTAATAGTTGTTTAGTAATCTGGCAATATTGTCATTGTCACTGTCACCTAACTTTTGATGAAAAGATTGTTGAAAGAACATGTTATGAAATGGGCTTTGAGTTTAAAAAAAAAAGTCCAGAATGGCCATACAAAAACAAAAAAAATATTAAAAGCACCATTATTTAATCAATACATATAATAAAATCAATATATATAATAAAATTGAAAAAGGTCGGTGTCTGTACTTGGAAGATAAATAAGAAAAACTTAATTAGGGGAACTTTATATATACGCAATAAAACCCAAAACAATGATTTTTAGAATTTTTGTCCGTTTATCTATACGTTTGTTCGGGCTAATCTCAAAAACGGCTTAACCTAATTGAATGCGGTTTCACTAATGCGTTGCGGTTTGCTGGGGTCTTTGTTTTGTTTCAAAGTGAAAATGATGATCATCCCAGGCAGCTTTCCTTCGTGCAGGATTTATCCCTGTTTTTGACACAGCTGCCGGGAGCACAAATATTAAGTTAATTTACTAATTTTAAGCTGATAACTTTTAAACAAAAACTCCATGTAATGCAAAAGTAATGTATGTATGTTATTTGTACCATCATACCGACACTGCTCTGTGAAATAAATGTATTTTCTTTCTTTCTTTTCTTTCTTTCTGTTGTAAAATGTGTTTGGTTGTCGATGCGTTCGTGATAAATATTGGGTGGTTTGGTCAAAAACTAAAAGTAATCAATTAATTCAGTAAATTTAACAATTGTTTGGTTCTATCCCTGATTCGATTTGTATGTGGGGTGTCGTTTCCTATGCTTATGAGAGTGCGTCGTGAAGCAAAATTAAATACCCGGTCTCAGTCTTCTATTGTATGTGGGTGGAGACATTGGAGAGAAACATTCATCATTGTTTGAGGAGTGGCTGGAGAGGCGCCACGGCGCTCTCACGTATCGCCGGACACAGCCTAGGTCCTCACCGGACACGAAGGTTTCAGGAGGTTCCTGTGTCAGATTTCGGGCGGAAGCGCTGCCTAGAGGTGTCACTACTGCGACAACGGTCGCCTGGAGGACTCGGTGGAGCATACGGTGAAGGTATGTTGTGCTTGGGCGGGCTACCGCCGTGTCCTTGCGGACGGCGAGCGATAGGTAGCTCACCGGCGGATAAGGAGCAGGCCCGTGTTGTCGGCGCGTTTGTCCCACTCGCGCCTCACACAGCACGTGACGGAGCCCTCTAGGGCCTGAATTGTTGTTTTACTCTATCTTTCTCGCAATTTTTTCTTATTTGCTCACCGTTTAGACCTACCCTGGACTACGACAAACATTTTAAACCTAAAATCAGCTCAATCGGCCCAGCCGTTCTCGAGTTTTAATCAGACTAACGAACATCAATTCATTTTTATTTATATAGATGACACTTTACTATACTGTAAAGTTTATCATATTATTTATTTGATGACTTAAATACAATTTTGACAGAAAAACCTTATTACAATATTGACATTTTGATATAATTAATTAATTTCATTTTAAAATAATATAACTTTTAATACTGAATGATTGAGTCGCGAGACTATGCAGACGTGTTTTAATGTGTTGATTATTATGATATTGTTTAAATAATTACAAATAATGTTATTGCAATTATTTTGCAGAGTAAGTTTGTTGTGAAAGTGTCGACTGTGAATAACATTTATATTGTTTTCGTTGTGAAAGATGAACTAGATAGAACTTGTTATAGATAATCAGGGTTTTCAGTGTTAGAAATATGTCTAATAAAGGAGAAAGCCCATTTGGCCGCAGCCAATTGGTACGACGAAGTCCCCCTTCGACGCCAACGCCGCCGGCCGTTCAAACACAAACTAGAGAGCCAGTGCCGCCAGCAGCCACGGAGAATGACATACCTATTGAAATCGTCTCTACGCCCGAAATTCAGAGATGGCTGGGGTCCATCGACACAACCCTGAGTGAAATCTGCTCGATTGTGGGAGAGGGAAAAATGAATTCTGACCAAAAACTTCGAGTCAACAGTCTCTGTCGTAAAGTTAACCATGGTACATCTCAGATGGCCGTGTTGTACCAATCCTTGAAGCAAAAGTCCATCCAAGCGCACACCACTATCCAGCACCTAACAGAATTTTGTGGAATCCCTTAGCCAATTCAAAGAAGTGATGGAGACCAAGTTGAGCCCAAACCACTCAGAAAGTAGCTCCTACGCTAACATGGTTAAGAAAGGAGCTTATAAATTTATTCGCCCAGAAAATATTAATTCGGTCGCTATCTATCCTAGTGATAGGACTAAAACCAGCGATGAGACCAAGTCGTTGGTTCAAAAATTATCTCACCTGAGGAACTGAAACTCCATGTCCGCGGTCTAAAGAAAATTAGAAACGGAGGCGTTATCATTCGCAAGGATAACAAAGAGGACATTAATAAATTAAAAAGTTCGCAGAAGCTATCTTCCTCAGGCCTTAAGGTTGAAGAACCGTCCAAACGTCGTCCAAGGATTGTGGTCATTGGTGTCCCCGTAGCCCTGACGTAAAAAGAGGTTTTAGACTGCATTTACGTCCAAAATCTGACGGATAAGCTGCCGAACGTTACTCGTGAGTCCTGCTTAGAAAGTTTGAAGTTGAGCCATAAGTCAGGAAAGAAAGATCGACCTACCTGCAATTATATTTTAGAAGTTCCTGCTAATATAAGAAAGATTTTAATAGATCAAGGCCGGATCTTCATAAACTGGACATCGTGTCCAGTGAGAGATTTTACTATTGTGACCAGATGTTTTAACTGCCAGCAGTTCGGATATGCAGCCAAATTTTGTAGAGAAACGAGCGCTACCTGCAATCTTTGTGGTGAAACAGGTCATTCTTTCAAAGAATGCAATAATAAAACTGCTCCGCCCCAATGTGCTACCTGCAAACGCTTTAAGCGGAAAAATGATCATCCAACTGGTGATGTAATTTGCCCAGCACGTAAATATGCAGAGGACAATTATATTAACTCCATTGACTATGAGGGCGCCTAGGAGCGCCACAGACTCCCTAGTTAATTTAGCACATAGGTAGTAGGTTAACTTTTACATTAATTTTATTTTTATTTTTTTCATGGCAAATCAGCTTATTAGTGACCTAGATGGTTTTTCCGTGTCTGAAGCGTTAATTTGTAATGTTGAGGAGTGCAAAAACCTAGTCTATACCGGGGATAAAACATTGACCTTTCTCACACAAAACATACACAGTATTACCCGTAATTTTAACGGTTTCCAAGTTTTGTTACAAAACATTGACATATGCTGCGACATTATTGTTCTGACAGATAGGCCAGTTATCTAAGACATAAAAATCGCGTTAGGTCGCAATAAATTGCAAGGTTCTGATTTTTTGTGATGTTGTTAGGATAGATACCAATGGTGTAAATCTAGATTTGCAACCTCGAAAGACCTGTGCTAACTTCGTGCTGCTCGAAAAACCTTGAAATTTTCGAACATTTTTCAGTTTTTGGCTTATAACTTCCAAAATATGCATTTTGCAGCAAAGTCATCTATGAAACTTTTAAATAAGACAAAATAAGCAACAAAATGAGTGTAACCCCAGCTATGTATGTTTAATAGATCTCAAGATATGACATTTCGAAAATGGGAAATTTTTCACAAATTTTATCAAATTTGTAGTTGGTTAGACTTTAGATCGAAATACTGTCTAAAATACTCATTCTACAAGGAAAGTCAATAGAAGTTAAGTTGTAGAGCAGATATTTAGCTTTAATTTAACTGTAAAAGGAACTGTTCAGGACCAATAGTTCTCATATTATGAGGTAAATAAGGAAATCAGATTTTTTTCGAAATTTCTCTAGTAATATAAATATTACTTTAAAAATAAAATAAAACAGACAATTCAGTAAAAAATATTTATTTAATAAAATAAAATTTAAAACTATATATATATTCGTTAATAATAATCGTTAATTAATATTCGTTGATTCTTTTATTTTAAGTATAAAACCCATAACTTCAACTTTAGTTAATTGTTAATTTGTTATGTACCTGTGGAGGCCTGTCATTAGCAACATCATTATATATATTTTTGTTACCTATTATTATATTATTAGTATGTTAGCCTTCTTAAAACTAATAAAATAAAAAGGAAATCGGATTTCGCAAGAAATAATTATTTTTTCTTATTCATTGTTGAATGGAATTTACAATACTAGCAGTCCTCCCCGGCTTCATCCGTGGTACATACATAGCCTATGTTACTCACGGATAACATACCTATCTAACGAGTAAAGAATTTTTGAGTTTATCCATTACAAAACAAACAAACAAATAAACAAATCTTTTCTCTTTATATTAAGTATAAGTATGATTGATGGCGTCATAAGTTCTGTCAAAACCTTGTTATTTTAACTTTCGAGTACGGGCCAGATATACTTTGACTAATTTTAAAAATAGAACATTTGTACTTGCCGAAAATAAAAAAGAAATGAATTTTTATTCATTTTTAAATATAGAGTGGTCGAAGAAGGAAGATAGAGTCGCGGTTATCGCGTTGCACCGCTATGGTTACGCGCCAATAGAAATTTTCAAAATTCTGCAAAAGTTGAAATAACACTACGGTTTGTTTATCGCACTATCAAACGATACATTGAAGATTCAAGCTTCAAAGATCGTGAGAGAAGCGGCCGACCTCGCACAGTTAGGACACCAGCGGTCACCAATGCAGTGAAGGCGCGAATTCAACGAAATCTATCCTGAAGAGCTAAGATTTTTTGTTTACGCGAGAAACAAAAAATCTTAGCTCTTCAGATGGGGCTAAGCAGAACCACGGTTAGAAGAGTGTTAAACGAAGACCTGGGACTACGAGCTTATCGTAAAAAGCCGGACATTTTTTGAACGAGCGTTTGAAAAAAATTTGGCTGAAAAGATCCCGCGCTTTGTTACGGCGGTATGCGGGAATAAACATCGCGAAATTTTATTTTCAGATGAAAAAACAATTACTTTATTGAAGAAAGTTATAACAAACAAAATGATTAGGTGTATGCCCACAGCAGAGAAGAAGCGAGCGCGTGTATTCCGAGGGTCCAGCGTGGGTATTATCCTTCCTCACTCATGGTTGCTTGGAGTCTCATATTCTGGCTTAACTGAGGTGTTTTTTTTTGTGAAAATGGTGTGAAAACCAGTGCCGTTGTGTACCAAAATACTGTCCTATCGAATATAGTGGAACCTCTTTCTCAAGCAATGTTCAAAAACAGACATTGGATATTCCGACAAGATTCTGCACCAGCTCATAGGGCACGAAGCACGAAAAAACTGGTTGACCGCCCATGGAATTGACTTCATCGGGCATGAAGACTGGCCCTCTTCTAGTCCAGATTTAAACCCCCTGGACTACAAGATATGGCAATATTTGGAGAAGAAAGTCTGCGCTAAACCTCATGGAATTTGGAGTCTCTCTGAGTATCTCTGGTTAAAGCAGCGGCAGAAATAGATATGAATGTGATGCGTGCTGCGATCGATGACTGGCCGCGTCGATTAAGGGCATGTATTAAAAATGGAGAGGGGCATTTCGAATAATGTAAATAAATTTGTATTGTACATTTAATTATCTTTCATTTCATATATAATTTTCAATTAATTACCAAAACTATATCGTTAATTACATTAAAAGTTTTTGACAGAATTTATGACTTGACTAGGTATATATGTCGTAGGATAATTTGATACTTCGAATCTTCGCGGAAATCCTAGGGGTTTTGCGAAAACGCGGATAATTAGACATAGGCGAAAAATTATCAAATCTTACTGGACAAAGTCAGGATTTTTGCGAAAATACTCGTTACTATAGTAAGATTTGATGTGCTCAACACTGATTGGCTACAATTTTGCTGGCTGACTTCTAATTGGTTCCTAGTTTGCCGATGATTAACTTCAAGTATTGTATGATAGAGTTATGAAGGTTTAGAATAGGTGAGAAAGGAAAATCACTAAATTGATTTTTATAAACTTTTTATTGAAAATTTTAGTATGTATGTTGTTTTCTACAGACAATAGGAGATCTCAGTCGTAGTAAAAAAAATTGATCCAATTTTAGGGTGTAATCCATAAATTGGATGAAACTGGTTAGGTAAACAATTAGTTTAATAGTGCAACAATGGAATTGGTCAGTCTTGTGAATTAAAGTCTTGAGATAAAATCACTCATTCATCAGCCTTCTCTTCTCTTATACAGCTAAACTTAAGATATATTGAGGCACCTGCAGAAGAATATCATAGTACATATCTGTTTCTGGTTTGCTGAATTGTTATTAATATTCCACTGCTAATACCTACCCATATAATTATTGTATGCCTATTAGGCAGGACATATTGAAACTTTGAAACTTTGAAATCTTTGAAACAAGTACCTTCAACAGTCAAAGTCAAAGTATCTTTATTGTGGGCATATGTAAGTTACAGACATATGCCCACAATAAAGATACTTTGACTTTGACTGTTGAAGGTACTTGTACAACAGGAGAGTTAAGATCCTTTCTTCTCAGTATCAGAAGTTTTTCTTCACCTACACTCATCACGTCGTATTTTATTGCATTTCTATACTGTTGTTGTGTTTTTGGTTGCTTAAGTACACTCGCAGTTTTAAATTGTTCAATTGAATTTATTACAGCATTTACGCGTTCTTTAGTCCATTCTGGTTTAGTTGTACCGTCAACTCTATTATCGTAAAACTTTCTTAACTCTATGTAAAATTTGTCTTTATCGGAGATAACCTTCAAATTCTCCGATTCTGCTGAAGGTTGAACATCATTCTCTGTCGAATCTGTCATAATTATATGAAAACCAAACCTCCTATTCACACCGTTTCTTAGTTCAAGTCCAATTTTATAGTCCACTTTTAACACAATGACAAACAAAACACCGCTAAACCAATCTCGAAAGCATTGTTGTTGTTGAGTGGTTGACTAAGACTTTTATGATATATGACACTATGTACATCCGTGTAGCACTTTTATTTACCACTTTATTTAAGTCCAAGTAGGTACACTATTTACGATAAAAAACAAAACACTTCTGCAATTTAACTCAGACACAAACGTAAACAAATAACGTGCGGCAACAAATGATTGACATTTAAGACGTCAACCAATCAGAGACGATCTCTTATTGAACGCGCTGACCGACCAATCAGCGTTCTTATTTCATAACAGCCAGCGTTTCGTTTCGCAATATTGCTATAATAACGAGTATTTTCGCAAAAATCCTGACTTTGTCCAGTAAGATTTGATAATTTTTCGCCTATGTCTAATTATCCGCGTTTTCGCAAAACCGCTAGGATTTTCGCGAAGATTCGAAGTATCAAATTATCCTACGACATATATAAATTATTTTATTTTATTTATTTTTTATTTTATTAATTTTAAGAAGGCTTCCAGACTAATAATATAATAATGGGTAACAAAAATATATAATATGTTGCTAATGACAAGCCCTCACAGATACATAACAAATTAACAATTAACTAAAGTTGAAGTTTTGGTTTTTATACTTAAAATAAAAGAATCAACGAATATTAATTATTATTCTATATATATATATATAATTTATATATATATATATAGTTGTAATTTTATTTTATACAGTAAACAGTTTTTACTGAATTGTCTGTTTTATTTTATTTTTAAAGTAATATTTATATTAACTAGAGAAATTTTGGAAAAAATCTGATTTCCTTATTTACCTCATAATATGAGAACTATTGGTCCTGAACAGTTCCTTTTACACTTAAGTTAAAGCTAAATAACTGCTCTACAACTTAACTTCTATTGACTTTCCTTGTAGGATGAGTATTTTAGACAGTATTTCGATCTAAAATCTAGCCAACTACAAAATTAATAAAATTTGGGAAAAATTGCCCATTTTCGAAATGTCATATCTTGAGATCTATTAAACATACAGAGCTGGGGTTACACTCATTTTGTTGCTTATTTTGTCTTATTTAAAAGTTTCATAGATGACTTTGCTGCAAAATGCATATTTTAGAAGTTATAAGCCAAAAACTGAAAAAAGTTCGAAAATTTCGAGGTTTTTCGAGCACCACAATGTTAGCACAGGTCTTTCGAGGTTGCAAATCTAGATTTAAGCCATTGGTATCTATCCTAACAACATCACAAAAAATCAGGACCTTGCAATTTATTGCGACCTAAATGTCTTAGATGACTGGCCAAGAGTGTTGGTTATCCAAACAAACGGCTAATCTACCAAGCTTAGATGGCTTTAGTCTCCATAAAAGCGATAGAACATTCAATCAAAATGATGGTGTCGTCGTTTATATTAAAAACAATTTAAAGGCATTAGTAGAGGAACCACCTTTTTCAGACTGTAATTGCTTAGTAATTAAAAATATTCCCGATACTGTAATTATGGCCATGTATAGGCCACCATCCCAAAGTATTGATGGATTTTTGGACTCGCTTAACAGTTACTTAGGAAAATTATCCTCATTTAAAAACATCGTATGGGTAGGAGATATCAACATAAACATTGCTGCTGAAAAAATCGATACGCATTCTCATAATTACCTCAACATATGATCTTTTCATGGATTATTACCTGCTCATAATTATCCAACACACCAAAGCGGCTCTTGCTTAGACCATATTCTTATAAAATCGCGGAGTCCATCCAAAACATTGGTAACTATAGGTGTACCAGTAACTCATGACAAAAAAAAAGTAAAACAAATAATGATTTTTATATGGTATTGTTGTCATGTCATCTGTCAAGTGACATTACGTTTGTTTGTTTACATTTGTTATTTTCATGAAATCTTTAGTAAAAAGTGAAAGAATGACTAAGAAACCACCGCGGTCACAATCCAGAAGCACTGTTTATAATGTGTACTGATAAATCTGTAAAGAAGAAGGTGTATCTTACACGCAATTTTCGATTTTAGACCGCGTGCTTGCGTTGACTGGTTGGTTAGTATGACTCGCTAAAGTTGATACTTTGTTTCATATCCATTTATATGAGTTTATCATATGTATTTATATTTAATTATTTAGTCACTTATAACTTTGGCTTATTACAGGGGCGTGTACTTATTCTATTCGACGAATTATTGCAGAAGGCAGATGAAGAAGGCAGTAGCCTTGGTGTCAGATTCACATGAGCCGCCTAAAGACGTTTGACTTGCCTTATGTGACGATCACTAATTCACTACCATAGTCAATGCCCTAAACAAACTGGAATACCAATCACAAAGCGAAAAACCATTTCTTTTTTTTTTGTTGTGTAAATAAAGTACTTATATTATAGTGATTGGGTTTATCTTAATTTATTTTATACTAGCTTTTGCCCGCGACTTCATTCCCGTTCCCGGGAGATTTCCGGGACGAACGACGGTCCTAGACTATATCTGTACCGAATCTTATTTATTTCGGTGCAGTGGCTTAGTAGTCAAGAAGAGACGGACAGATAGAGTTATTTTCGCATTTATGTAATAGAATGGATTAACCAGATATATTCTATCTATTATCTTGCTATATATCTCACTCTTTTTGAAAAAATATCTTTATTTTAGTCACTCATTTATTTATTTTATTTACACGGCTGAAGACCAGTTAATAAATCAACATGGTTCTGGGTTAAAATTAGTGCATCAAGCCTTTTTAGCTTTATCCAGAGCAGGCTGCAAGTAGGTAGGTCCCAATCGTCTCATCGGCTCATAGAAAAGTACAACTAATCAAACATCAGTGTTGATTATACTGCACAAATCATCACCTATGTCTTATTCTGATATATAGTAACTATTAAGACATAGGCGATAATTCTGTTATATTTCTGTAAAGTTTCATCAAAATCCGTTCAGTAGTTTATGCGGGAAAGAGTAACAAACAAAAATACATACAAACCTTTTCTTTTTATAATATTAGTATTGTTAATAAACAGGGAGCGCTGGGCAGACGAAATAAAACAAATTGCCGGAAAAGACTGGACAAAGAAAGCAAAGGAGAGAAATACTTGGAAAAAGTTGGAGGAGGCTTATACCCAGATGGGGCCTTAACTTAATAAAAATTGTATTTAACCTACCTATAAAAAATATATATATATATATATATATATATATATATATATATATTTTACAAGACGTAAGAAAGTTATTAGTTAGTTATTTTTTATAAGAAAGTAAATAATACATAAACGAAAAGTTATAACATAATCTAATATCAAATGTATTGTTGTTAGATAGAATGTTTGCATGTTTTAATAGAATATTAAAAATATGTTTAAAATGAAATCAAATATTAAAATGTACTATTGAATTAAATGGAATGGTAAATCAAATAAAATGTTAAATGAAATGAAATGTTAAGGTTATTGTAAAACAAAATAAAAAATGATTAATGAATTATCAAATATAACGTTAAATGAAACAATAATATTAAATATAATGTAAAAATGTTGTAGCTGCGCTTGCCGGTGCGTGGTCTCCATTCAAGAACTTTACGGCCCCATCGGCCGTCAGTTCTGCGTGCTATGTGGCCTGCCCACTGCCACTTCAACTTACTAATTCGCTGGGCTATGTCTGCAACTTTGGTTCGTCTACGGATCTCCTCATTCCTGATTCGATCACGTAGAGAGACTCCGAGCATAGCCCTCTCCATAGCTCGTTGGGCTGTCTTGAGCTTACTAATGAGGCCCATAGTTAGAGACCACGTTTCAGTGCCATAAGTCATCACTGGTAACACACATTGGTCGAAAACTTTCGATTTAAGGCATTTTTTCGATTTAGGGGATTTGTAGAATGAAATGATATAATAAATGGGTAGGAAGTATTGTTAAATGAAATGGTAATTGTAAATTTTAATTAAGCGTTTAATGTTATGTTAAATATTTTGATTTGTTAAATGAAATGTTAAACGTAATGTTTAAATGATGAATATTTAAGCGAAATATTAAATGTATAACAAATAAATATACGATACATAAATGTTAAATGAAAAATACTATTGAAAGGCATGTAAAAATTGAATGTTAAGGCAAATAAAGGCTAAATTATTATTATTATTATTGTTAATAAACAATAAGTGTTATAAATTTTTAAGGGAAAATACAAGTATCAAAACATTTTAATCCTTTTTCCCCAGTGTTGCTCTCATCATATTTTATTTACCATTTTTGTCATCAGTTACTGGTACACCTATAACTCATCACTTACCGATCATCAAGCTGTTTTACTAACATTGCAAATAAGTTCACCTAGAAATAACTGCATGCATAGCTTTACTAAAATTAATATGACAAGACTTGAAACTGATTTATGCGGTATTAATTTTTGACCCCGTTTACAATTCACATAATCCGAATATTTCTTTACAATATTTCGTCGATATGTTGCAATCTACAATAAGAAAAAATACATTTACTAAATTAATTCCTAAAAAATATAGTAATATTAAACCTTGGATTACTCCTGGACTTGTTCGCTGTATTAGACATAGAGATAAGCTCCACCTAAAATTAAAAAATAGACCGGGTGATGAACAATTATCAGTTATTTACAAACGATATAGAAATTTCTGTAATAATTTATTGAAAAGCTAAAAAACCAATATGATCAGAATCAACTACAAAAAGCTGGCAAAAACACTAAACTTATATGGAAATTCATAAAAAATAATACTATGAAGTCAAAAAATGCCGAACCAGCACTTGATCTTTTATCGTCTGAGGCAAGCCCTACTGACGCAGTAAATAAAACTAATAGCTTCTTCGTTAACGTAGGAAAAAACTTAGCAGAAAAAAACTTATGTTCTTCGAGCCAGAGCGAAACTAAAACATATATAATTTAGAAACTACACACGGTTCCATACATTCAGATATTGAAGTAGCACAAGAATTTGAACGTTTTTTTGCTGATGTACCCCTTAAAACTACTAAAAATTTTAAATTCTTCTCCCGCGCTCTCTGCCGCTTTACTTAGTAAAAATGTTACAAAATGCCCTCTGGACTTTACATTTCAACATACGAACCCCCAAGCCATTATAAAAGCCTTTAAAGATCTAAAAATTAAATCAACAGAAGATCTTTGGGGTATGTCTGTAAAAGTTTGTAAGTCAATTATTGAAACTATTGCGCCCTATTTAGCCTTCATATTTAATACCAGTGTGGACCAAGGAGTCTTTCCGGATTTAATGAAGCACAGTAAAGTAGTACCATTGTTTAAATCCGGTGATAGCAAAGAACTCAACAATTATAGGCCTGTATCGATTCTGCCAGTACCCAGCAAGGTGTTTGAAAAGTTAATGCTCAGTCAAATGTTACGTCATTTTAATAACAATGCCATCTTTCACGACCAACAGTACGGTTTCACCAAAGGCCGTTGTACAACCGACGCCAATGTCACCCTCATTAAGAACATTTTGAGCACCTGGGAGAAAGCGCAAGATGCCATTGGAATCTTTTGCGACCTCTCAAAGGCGTTCGATTGCGTTGACCATGAAACACTTTTGTTGAAACTGGAGCACTACGGAGTTAGAAAAACATCTCTAGGGTTATTAAGATCTTACTTAAAGGATAGACAGGTTAAAGTTCAGATAAACGGCGTGAACTCATCTGGGTCTAAAATGTCTATGGGCGTACCTCAAGGTTCAATATTGGGTCCATTTCTATTTCTAGTCTATATAAACGATTTGCCTCAATTATTACAAACTCAACCCGGAATGGTGTTATTTGCAGATGACAATTCATTAATTTTTAAAATAGATAGACGTGCACAAAATTTTGACGACGTAAATAACTCTATTCTTCAGGTTCAAAATTGGTTTACCGTAAACAATTTGGTACTTAATGAGAAAAAAACTAAATGTATTAGATTCATTCTGCCTAACGTTAGAGGTAGCGAATGCGACATCACGTTGAATAGCGAAAAACTAGAATTTGTTAATCAAACAGTTTTCCTGGGAATCACGCTAGACGGGAAATTGCAATGGGGGCCTCACATAACATCTATTGCTAAACGGCTAAGCTCAGCAGCTTATGCTGTTAGAAAGATACGACAGTTGACAGATGTCGAAACTGTGCGACTGGTTTATTTTTACCCGACTACGGCAAAGCCAAAGGAGGGTTATGTTTTTGACAGGCTTTTTGTGTGTTGTATGTTTGTATGTATGTATGTATGTTCATCTGTTCCACCGTAGCTTCTAAACTACTTGTCAGAACTAAGCAAATGAGGTATCGTTAGAAGCGTCTTGATTGTCCGCTGGTTATAGGCTATGTGACGTATCACTGTGTTCAATGTAGCGCCCTCTGACGGATAATAAAGACATGAAAAATAAAATAAAAATACAATAAACATATCGTGTTTGGTATCATTTGAAAGGGGTTTACTAGTGCTTTTCAAATATATATAACACTTACTTGTCACTTGCCAGAAATGCTCAAAAAATTAAATAAAAGTCGTTGAAAATCTCTTCGAGAACTGTTTAGAACGATAATTATTATGACGGCACCTTCATCCGAAGTCATACTTATTCTCTTCGAGTTTCCTAGGACACCAGGAAACGTACATCAGGGACCGAACACCTTTTGCTAAGACGGCATTCTTATGTGTGTTATAGTGTAGCTGAGCGCTTGGAATTCCTCATCAGGTGTTCCAGATCTTCAATTTTACACGTCACAGAGAGTGCGCATCAGGCTGAACCACTCTTGCTTAAACGTCATTCTAATAAATGTTATACTGTATTCTTTATATTTTAGTGTAACTGGGCTCTTGGAGTTCCACATCAGGTGTTTAAGATCTTAATTTTTTACACGTCAAAGAGAGTGTTCATCAGGCTGAATATCCCTTGCTAAGACGTCATTCTTGTATATGTTATAGTGTAGCTGGGCTCTTGGAGTTCCACATCAGTTCATCATCAAACTCTTACTCACTCACTAACAACTCTCACACTTAACCATGTACAAATAATATTGTACCAACATTATGGTAAAAGAGTAAGTATGGAGTTTCTTGCCCATTTGGAATGGGTAGCTAGATTAAATTTTCTTTATTTTGACGTTCTAAAGCTATTGGTCTATTTGAAATTAAGAATTTGAGTTTGAGTTTGTACTGCTTAAAACAGCTGGAACATCTTGCAGCTAAGCAGCACTTGTGGAGAATGTTCGATTTCTGTAAACTAAGACAAAATATGCGCCAAGCAAATGATAACACTTTTGTAGATTCTGTTAAACAATGTCAGAGTAGGGAAACTGATCTTGGAACTTGGATTTTGTCGCGATTAGCTGGAACACGGAGAACAGCCAAGCTCTGTTTTCATACTATTTGACAACGCATATATAATGCTGATAATTTGACGATATTTTAAGAATCGAGCCTTGTCTCACTGAATTCGATAGATTAAGGCATCAGGGAAAGATCAGCGTAAAATGCTTTCGCTGGTACTTTTTTTGGAGCAGCCGCCCTAGACAAGTGGCATTGGAAAATAGATAGCGAAAACGAATAGATTGTCAAATGTATGTAGATGTCAAATTGTTTAGCGAAAGCTTATGTCAATTCCATACATTTGACAATCTAATCGTTTTCGCTATCTATTCTACAATGCCACTTGTCTAGGCCCTCTGTACCGTCCATAAACTACAAAGTTGTTTTCTCGATAAAACAGTTAATGATTTAGGAAAGTCATGTTTGCTATGTCGCTCTCAGTGGAGTTAAATCTATAGAGGGATAAAAAATACTTCAAGATCCACATGAAATTCGGTTGTTTGCTGAATTAGACAGATTGAGAATAAGAAATCTTAATTTCTGACGGCGGCACAGTATATTTAAAAACCAAAACTGTTAAAATAAAATAAAGTTAAAAAACTAAAACCCGACTACAACAAAAAGTGATCTAAAAAGTACGAAACAAGAAAATATTTCTCACAGAAATCAAGACATAGGTACAAAATGGTCAAGGTAAGCCGTGGTTGCATGCCTATATATCATGTGGGTGCAGTGAATATGAATCACAATGGCATGCAACCACGGCTTCCCTTGACCATTTTGTACCTATGTCTTGATTTCTGTGAGAAATATTTTCTTGTTTCGTACTTTTTAGATCACTTTTTGTTGTAGTCGGGTTTTTAGCTACTTTCACAGTATTATGTCATATGGTATTTTACTGTGGGGTAGGGCTGCTGACATTCTCTCAGAGTCTATTTTTATCTTGCAAAAGAGAGCCGTCAGAGCCATTTATGATTTACGTCACCGCGAATCACTTAGGGAACTGTTTAAAACAATTAATATCTTGACGGTGCCTTGCCAATTTATTTATGAAAATATTATGTATGTAAGAAAAAACCAGCACATGTTTAGTAAAGTAGGTGATAGACATAATTTTAATACTAGGAATAAAGATAAAATAGCTGAACCTTATTTTAGACTGTCAAAAGTAAAAACTTCTTTCATGGGGTACTGTGTTAAATGTTACAACAAAATTCCTTGTGAAATATTAAAATTAAATGAAAGGAAATTTAAAACATATATCAAAAGGAGACTATGTCAACAAGCATATTATAAATTAGAAGATTATATTCAAGATAAAAATGCTTGGAAGGTTGCTGGTCCTGCCCCATAGGACAATTCGCAGTGAACACAAAATCAAACTGGTTACATACAAATTTTTCTGAATATATTTACTATAAATTTCAACTTTTTACTAAAAAACTCATTTTGTTGTAGATTGAGTTGGCTCACACACTAATTCAGTTAAATGTAAAACTATATACCTCGTAAATATGACATAGCTTCCATTTCTAAATATTTGTTTGTTGCAAACATGTATTTTTAACGTAGATTCTTTACTTTGAGATTGTATTCATTTTTACTTTACAGAATGTAATCATGTATATAATTAATTGTAACATATTTATTTTAAAAGAGTACATATGGAGTTTCTTGCCCATTCTTCTCCAGATAAGCAACTTTTTGGAATGGGCAACTAGAATCAACTATTTTAATGTAATTGACGTTCCAAAGTGCCTTCATGGCCTAATGGAAATAAACGATTTGACTTTGACTTTGACTTTATGCAACACGTAACTCTTTTGTCTTATTAGATACAGATGTAAATGAGTTAATAGGTACAATAAATGGATTAAAGGAAACTTGTGCTGTTGGATATGACGATATACCTAATAGCATTCTAAAACGATTTAAATATCTGATTGCCCCTCCTTTGACTTATATTTTTCAGCTATGTTTATCAAAAGGAATATTTCCTAAATTGCTTAAAAAAGCCGTAGTCACCCCTGTGTTTGCAGGCCCCAGGAGCCCACACAGGCCAAAAGGGAGCTGGCCGCAATGCGGGCGGAGGCCAACAGTCCCCAGGAGCCCACACAGGTCGAAAGGGAGCTGGCCGCAATGCGGGCGGACATGAAGGCGCTCCGAGAGGAGAACGTCCAGTTGCGCGCGGACCTGGCCAAGCTCCAGGGGGACGCGCGTCTCTCGGCTGAGCCCAAGGAAACGGAGCTCAAGGACGTGCTCCAAGCCTTGGCGGATCTCCAGCGCCGGTTCTCGGTGCTGGAAGGCATTGCCCTCCGGCCCCCGCTCGCGGCTAGTCGAGCGGCCCCGGTGGCGCCGGCGGCAGGGCCAACGGCAACCTTTGCCGCGGTGGCCGCGGCTCCAGTGGCGGGGACGACAATGCGTGCCGCTGCGCCGGAGCCGGCGAAGGAGAAGGCCACGCCAACCAAGAAGGGCAAGGCGGCAAAGCCCAAAGTGGTGGGGGCACCCGCAGCGAGTGCGGCTGCACAGTGTCCCACGTCGCCTCCTCCTCCTCCCCCGATTGCCGAAGCTCCGGCTGAGCCCGGTTGGCAAGTCGTCGGAGAGGGGAAAAAGGCGGCTAAGGTGGCCAGGGCCGCCAAACATCGGCAGCGGCGGCAAGAGCGCCGCAAGGCCAAGAGCCTCGCGGCCAGGCTCCGCGCCCCTAAGTCTGCAGCGGTAGTATTAACCCTGCAGCCGGACGCGGTAAAAAAGGGCGTCACATACGCGGCAGTCCTTTCGAAGGCTAAGGCAGCGGTCAACCTCGCTGAGGTCGGCGTGACCGAAGGTCTGCGGCTCCGAGTCACGGCGACCGGAGCCCGCATGCTGGAGGTCCCGGGGGCGACCAGCGGCCCCGTCGCCGATGCCTTGGCCGAAAGGCTGCGGGAGTCCCTCCAGGCGGAAGAGGTACGAGTGTCCAGGCCCACCATGCGCATTGATATGCGCGTCACCGGCCTGGACGACTCCGTCACAGAGGAGGAACTGGTGGCCGCCGTCGCCAAAGTGGGGGGCTGTCCCGCTAGCGATGTGCGGGTGGGCGCCATCCGCTTTGACCGCTCCGGGCTGGGAGCGGTCATCGTGAGTAGCCCCGTACCGGCGGCAAAAGCGATCGCGGGAAAAGGCAGCCGACTACTGGTCGGAGACTGGACTTCGGCGCAGGTCAAGCTGCTGGAGCCCAGGCCTCTGAGGTGTTTCAGGTGCCAGGTGGGACACCATGTCGGTGTCCGTTGCACCTCGGAGGTAGACCGCAGCGGCGACTGCTTCCGCTGCGGTCAGCCCGGTCACAAGGCCGGCTCGTGCACCGCCGCGCCGCACTGCTTCGTATGTGCGGCAGCCGGCAAGCCGGCCGATCACCGGGCTGGGGGCAAGGCTTGCGCCCCACCCACCAGGACCAGAGGAAAGGGCCGGAAGCCCTCTGCCGCCGCCCCCGCCGCTCCCGCTGCTGCCGCCGATCGTTTCGCCAATCCCGCTGCCGCCACGGCTCCCGACGTCCCCGCTGCTGCCGCGTCCGCCGCTGCCGCCGCGACTACCGAGGCCGCAATGGAATGCCAGTAATGGCCCCATTGCGGCGGCGCGTTAGTGTTCGCGCCCCTCAGGGAGAGTCAGCGTAGGAAGGGGCCCAACAGGGCCAATGCCTGCCGGGGTTGCAGAATGTTTATAATGGTTACTGTGACTCCGGAACATAAAGAGCAACCGAAGGAACATGAGTGGGTTTTAGTCAGTAAAAGTCTGACACGCCCTCCCGCCCCATGGCGGGAGAAGTCATTTGATGATTTCCCACTCCCCAAAAAAAAAAAAAAAAAACCCCTGTGTTTAAGGGTGGAGACAAAACTTGCGTCAACAACTACAGGCCAATTTCGGTTTTAACTGGCCTATCAAAAATTTTGGAAAAAATTATAAATAGTAGATTAGTAGAATACCTAGAAATTAATAAATTACTCTCTGATCATCAATTTGGTTGTAGGCCTAAAAGATCGATGAGCCAAGCTGTTCACCAGCTAACAAATTTTATTAGCACAAACCTGGATAACGGTTTGCACACCTTAGGGATTTTCTTAGACCTAGCTAAGGCTTTTGATACAATTTCTTGTACTTTGCTTTTGCACAAGCTGGAGAAACTAGGAATACGTGGAGCACAACTGCAATTATTATCTGATTACCTTACCGACCGTTTTCAGTCTGTAAAAGTGGGTCAGTGCATCAGCTCTGAACTTAAAAATACCTGTTACGGAATCCCACAGGGTAGTATTTTGGGTCCTACCTTGTTTCTTATTTATATAAATGACCTGTGCAATTTGACCCTCCAAAATGGTTTAGTGGTTTCATATGCTGATGACACTGCTCTACTTTTTACAGCTAAATCAAAAGCCGAGGTCTATAAGATAGCACAGAATGGTTTTGATATTGTGTCTAATTGGCTTCATACCAACCTCTTAAGCTTAAACACAGATAAAACCAAATACCTGTTATTTACAATGAGAAATACCTATCCAACGCTTACTAATCTAAACATTCAAGCGCATAACAATTATTATTGTAATCAACATTGTGCTGACATTGCATGTACTTGTCCTAGTTCAGCAAAAACTGACCATATAAAATATTTAGGTATCACGATTGACACAAATCTAAACTTCCGCAAACACATCGATTTATTATGCAACAGAGTGCGTAAATTAATATACATCTTTAAAAACTTACGTAACATTGCCGACTTTAAATTAATTAGACAGGTTTATTTGGCTTTGTGTCAATCTATTATTACCTACTGCATTACGTCATGGGGTGGCGCCGCTAAATCTATTTTGCTGCACTTAGAACGCTCTCAAAGAGCAGTTTTAAAAGTTGCAACTTTTCGTCCTTATAGATATCCTACAGACCAACTTTACATGGCCTGTAAGGTGTTAACAGTACGTCAATTATTTATTTTCAATGTAATTTTGTTCCAACACACTAACCTTTATTTCACTCCAATACCCTCAGATAGAAGAAGAAAAGATTTGGTCTGTGCTAATTCTCAAACTAAACATGCTTTTGCTAAACGCTTTTATTTATTTTTAGGACCCTACTTGTATAATCTGCTTAACAGAGAATTAAAATTTTATGGTTTAAGTTACTATAGGTGTAAATTATTAGTTCAGGAATATCTAGCAAAATATAATTATGCAGAGACGGAAAAACTTCTAGAAATTGCAAAATAAATTTAAGCTGCTCCCAACCTTGTCCAATATAAGTATCTTTATTTAACTAATTATTTAGAGTTTCCATCTTATCGGATTTATTATTATTCGTTAATTTGTTTAAACATAATATCGTTCTTAATCTAGTTTTAAAATAATTTTACACACATTGTTACTTTTTAAGTCATTGAAAATATTGTCTTCTTTTTAATAATCTAATTAAGGATGGCCTGAAACACAGGTTTTTATTGACCTAGATCAGGCCGGTCTACATTATAGTTAGAACTAATTTTTTTTCAATTGTAATTAATGTAAATCACTAGTGTACTTACTTTTTACTTAAATATATATTTTTTTTAATAACAATGAAATTGTGCACTTTTAACTGCCAGTCAGTTAAGCGTAGCTCGAGTCAAATTCATGAGTTATGTAAAAGCTGTGACATTGTTGCCCTTCAGGAAACTTGAACTTCAATAATATATGTGATGAATTTTCTAGCTGTGGAACATCTGCCGTAGACACTTCTAAAGGCATCCTGAAGGGCCGACCTTACGGTGGAGTTGGTTTACTGTGGAGAACGTCCCTTTTTAACAATGTAGAAATTATTGACTGTAACAATCCTAGCATATGTGCGATCAAGTTTCCTGTTAAGGGCAACAATTGTCTTTGTGTGTCCATATACATGCCACAAAACAAGTTAGAAAATCTACCTGATTTTACAAGTATATTAAGTGTGGTTTTATCAATTATTGTAAACAATGACATTGGCTTAGCATACATTCTGGGTGATTTCAATGCCGATATTGACACCCTATTTGATAAGGAATTAAGATGCTTTTGTGAAGATAATGATTTAATATATGCCGACTATAAAATTTTAAAATCCCAACGTAATGTTTTTACTTATACTAGTTATTGCACACGGTACAAACAGCTGGTTAGATCATTGCATCACGTCCCGATTAGCATTGAATACTATCTCTAAAATCGAAGTAATGGAAGATGTGTTTTGGTCCGATCACAAACCTCTTATTGTGGAATGTAACCTTGAAACTTTGCCTACGTTGGTCTCGACCTCTAGTGGACAAGGGGAGGCCTGCTCGATGAGATGGGGTAAGAGAAATGGTGAACAAATTGATTTGTATTCCTCGGTTTGCTCTGAGATGATTAGTAAACTGGATTGGAATAGATTACGTCATATGCGCGACTGTAAGGGTTGCGAGGCGGTTACTCACCACGAAGACATTGAATGGGCATATAATGCATTTCTAGTTTGTTTACGGACGGCGGCGGGCGCGCGCCGCTCGCGTGCTAGCGGGTCACGTGCAGCCGCCGCGCGCGCCGCTGCTGTGCCGGGCTGGAATGCGCTAGTGCGCGACGCACGGGATCCCTTCTTTTCGCATAATATTCTTTGTCCTAATATACTTCGGCATAACGATTTTGGCACAATTTGTTTTGGCATAATAATACTTCGGCATATTTTTTTAGGCATACATTTTATGTTGGCATAATCATGTTAAAGACTAATTTGTTTTGGCATAAATTTGATTCGCATAACTTTAGTAGGCCTAATGACTATTAGCATAACGTTAGTAGGCCTAAAGACTATTTAGCATAACGTTAGTAGGCCTAATGACTATTAGCATAATAATGTTTAGGCATACAATTAATATAAATAACAAAAACAATTTTCATGCAAATGATATATAAATATAAATATACATGACATTATGTAAAGCAAACCAATTTGCTGTAGTTTCTGTAACAATCAAATAAATTGTTGGTTAAAAAGTTAATATGCTGTGCAACAAAAATTAGTGACAGAACCGAATTCTGCAAAACCGACTCCACGTAGTCTTGTTTGCCCTACCCCTAGAGTGTTATTTAAAATCGCGTAGGCGCGTGGAGGCGCCGGAGGCCCGCAGCGCCGGAGCCGTCACAGAAACCCTGCCTGCTGCATGTTGCATGCTTGCTTGAATGCTGCATGCTTGCTTGCATGCTGCATGTTTGCTTGCATTCTGCATGCTTGCCTGCATGCTGCATGCTTGCTTGCATGCTGCATGCTTGCTTGCATGCTGCATGCTTGCTTGCATGCTGCATACTGCATGCTTGCTTGCATGCTTGCTTGCATGCGGGTATAGTGTCTAAATATTCTAGGTGTTAATAAATTTTCCATTGTTATACCTATAAAAATATGTTTTAATATTTTTATGCGAAATTTATGCTTTAAATTTTATGCTTTAGGACATTATGTTTACAAATGTTATGCTTTAAAACTTTATGCTTAAAAAAGTTATGCTTTAGAACTTTATGCTTAATAAGTTTATGCTTTAGAATATTATGCCTAATACTCAGCATTCTTTATAATACATATTTTTTTACATATTTAAAAAAAAAAAGAAAATTTTAAAAATTTAATCATTATTATTATTTATTTTAATCATTATTATGGTTAGAGACATTATGCTTAAAAAAGTTATGCATGAGCAGTTATGCGTAATTATGTTATTGAAAATATAATTATGCCAAACAACATTATGCGAAGTTATATTAGGTCTTAAAATTTTATGCAAATGGATAGGGAACCGCGACGCACACCTCGCCGCCCGCCGTCACTATCATGACTGGCTAATGGGCAACACTCCACTGGAGGGTCCGCTGTACGATGATATGAAAAATAGTAGGGCACTCTTTAAACTGTAAGTTGAAGCAATGCCAGAATAACGAAAATCAAGTTCGTTTGAATTGTCTGTCGAAAGAATGTGATATCAAAAACTTCCGACAGTTTTGGAAATCCTCGGCCTTAATTTTAAATAATAAATCAAAGGTGGCTAAGGCGATTCACACACGGCACCGCGCACCGCCGCGGCGGGCGGTCAAGCGGATGTCATGTCAGACATTTTATAAAATGTGATAAAAATCCGGATGTTGTTTCAGAATTGAATGTTTAGTATGGAACTGTCCCTTCAGTAATCTTTCCGAAAGTATAGGATGTACCCAAAATTCTCTATTTCTTCTTCTTTTTCTGTACTTCATGTACAAAATATTACTTTGCGATCTCTGCACGATTTCCATAGCGTCTACGTCCCTACAGCTCTGCCGACAGAACTTTCGAAGATGTGCGTCGTGTGCGTTGAGTCTGTGAAAAATCCGCAACCGACTTTTTGCGCGCCATGCAGACTTTTTGTGCGCCGCAGACTCGATCGTACAAAAAGTGTGCCGTCTGCGCTGCACCTTAGACAGTTTTCTAATTTTTGTGTGGCGTATTTTCTGAGATTTTTAACCCGCTAGGTGGGCGGACGAGATCGGTAAGACGGCTGACCCCGGTTGGATGCAAACTGCTATAAATAGAGACAAATGGGTTTCTTTGGAGGAGACCTTCACCTGCAGAGGGGTTTTTGCAGACTAAAATATAATATTGTAATAGTTATAGTGTAGCAAGTAAGATACAATAGTTAGGCAAACATTTTTTTTATTTATTAGTTATATTTACCATTGTTACATTTTGTTCTGTTTATGCAAGAAATATAAGGATTTTTATTTTATTTTATTTATTTATTATTTCAAACTCAAACTCAAAACCATTTTATTCAAATAAACCAATTACAGGTACTTTTGAATTGTCAAGAAGTCAGTCTGTCAAAAAAAGGTGAAGCTATTTGCTCGTTCCAAACAGTAGGTTTCTATGGAGAAGAACGAGCAACAAACTTTCCGAATGGGCGGTAGATTCACTTGGTTCCCTATCCATTTGCATAAAATTTTAAGACCTAATATAACTTCGCATAATGTTATTTGGCATAATTATATTTTCGCATAACATAATTACGCATAACTGCTCATGCATAACTTTTTTAAGCATAATGTCTCTAACCATAATAATGATTAGGCATAATATTCTAAAGCATAAACTTATTAAGCATAAAGTTCTAAAGCATAACTTTTTTAAGCATAAAGTTCTAAAGCATAACGTTTGTAAGCATAATGTCCTAAAGCATAAAATTTAAAGCATAAATTTCGCATAAAAATATTTATACATATTTTTATAGGTATAACAATGGAAAATTTATTAACACCTAGAATATGAGACACCAAGCAAGCATGCAGTATGCAGCATGCAAGCAAGCATGCAGCATGCAAGCAAGCATGCAGCATGCAAGCAAGCATGCAGCATGCAAGCAAGCATGCAGCATGCAAGCAAGTATGCAGCATTCAAGCAAGCATGCAACATGCAGCAGGCAGGGTTTCTGTGACGGCTCCGGCGCTGCGGGCCTCCGGCGGCTCCACGCGTGCTAATCGTCGCAGACGGCTTTCGCTCACCACCGCAGCTTCGGCTTCTTGGCCGGCTACGCCGGCCAGCCTCAGCCGCGGCGGCTCGCTCCCAGCCGCCTGCTCCTCAGCCCGCGGGCCGCCTCGCCCCTACGTGCCTACGCGATTTTAAATAACACTCTAGGGGTAGGACAAACAAGACTACGTGGAGTCGGTTTTGCAGCAATTCGGTTCTGTCACTAATTTTTGTTGCACAGCATATTAACTTTTTAACCAACAATTTATTTGATTGTTACAGAAACTACAGCAAATTGGTTTGCTTTACATAATGTCATGTATATTTATATTTTTATATCATTTGCATGAAAATTGTTTTTGTTATCTATATTAATTGTATGCCTAAATAATTATTGTTATGCTAATAGTCATTAGGCGTACTAACGTTATGCTAAATAGTCTTTAGGCCTACTAACGTTATGCTTATAGTCATTAGGCCTACTAACGTTATGCGAATCAAATTTATGCCAAAACAAATAAGTCTTTAACATGATTATGCCAACATAAAATGTATGCCTAAAAAAATTATGCCGAAGTATTATTATGCCAAAACAAATTGTGCCAAAATCGTTATGCCGAAGTATATTAGGGTAAAGAATATTATGCGAAAAGAAGGGATCCCGATTCACTTTTGTTTATAAGTATGACGTTTCAAAGTGCCTTTTTTGGCCTAATGGAAATAAATGATTTGACTTTGACTTTGACTACATGAACACTCTTTTTAAATCATTAAATAGATTACAAAAATATTTATTAGAATAAAGCTTTTGTTAACGGTAAAAGAGCTTCTATGCCCCTAGCCACCGTTTAATAGATCTATGATATAAACTTATGATGACGATGAAGGCAAATTAAACAAGAAATACATTTTCCAACATGTTTATTATATATATTCTCATACATGTTCTCTATATCTCGGATAGGTGACAGTTACACCTATGCCGCATGGCATGCCTGCCATGCTGCGCATGCTCGTGCATGCTAATTTGCTATGGCTTTATACCTGTAACGCAACCTATTGTAACCAAAGGGTTTTTGGTAAATATTTCGGAAAAAGCTGTGAAGTCCAAATTGGTCGTGGGAACATTTACACATTGAAAAAATCCTTGTAATTGTGTTGGAGTAAAAGACAATACCGTAGTATACAAATCTGACGCACTAGGCAGTCCGCGCACGCCGCCGGGCGCCAACACGAGCATGCACGCCGCAACCTGCAACACGCAACATCACGTCACACTCATCAGTCTGCAACACGCAGCATTACGTCACATACTTTAGCCTGCTACACGCAACATTACGTCACACCAGTCTGCAACACGCAACAGTCGTCTCATACACCAGTCTGCAACATGCAATATTACGTCACACTCACCAGCCTGTAACACGCAACACTACGTCACACTCATCAACCTGCAACACGCAACATTACGTCACACTCATCAACCTGCAACACGCAATATTACGTCACACTCATCAATTTGCAACACGCTGCATTACGTCACACTCATCAATTTGCAACACGCAACATTACGTCACACCAGTCTGCAACACGCAACCGTCGTCTCATACACCAATCTGCAATACGCAATATTACGTCGCACTCAACAACCTGCAACACGCAACACTACGTCACACTCATCAACCTGTAACACGCAACATTACGTCTCACTCACCAGTTTGCAAAACGCAACATTACGTCACACTTATTAACATGCAACACGCAACATTACGTCGTACATGCAGCACTCGTCATATAATTCGGATTCGGTTAAGGGTTCCCTATCCATTTGCATAAAATGTTAAGACCTAATATGACTTAGCATAATGTTGTTTGGCATAATTAATTTTCGCATAATATAATTACGCATAACAGCTCATGCATAATTTTTTTAAGTTTAATGTCTCTAACCATAATAATGATTAGGAATAATATTCTAAATGTTGGAATCATACAAAAATCCAAGTCCTAGTCGATTACAATATTCAATTGTATCATTCGATTAATCATTCACTCATTCGATTGTCATCTGTTACCTCATACTTTTCTGACACATAAAATCGGACTGTCGAACAGTGCACACGTGTTTTACTTTCCTCCTGGCGTCGATATCCCAACAGGTTATGACAAGAATAAAATAAAAAAAAAAAACATGCTGGCCAAAGGTACGATTGGAGAATACTTAGGTGACGCATTTTTGAATTTCGCAAAGGATTCTGTAACGGCAAAATCTATAATGGACGACCTAGACAAAATTTCCGAGAGGAGGAGCTTAGCAACACAGTTAGCACTGCGCGAGCAACTGCTCAATTTGAAATTGCACCCTGATATTCCGTGAATACAATATTTTAACAATTTTGATAACATAATAATGGAATTAATTTCCGCCAGTGAAAAAATTGGACGAGATGGATAAAGTATCACATTTATTGTTGACACTACCCACTAATTTATTCGACGGAAACAATTTTTGAATCTAGCGTTTGTTAAAACGCGTCTTTTAGATCACGAAGTGAAATTGAAAGCTGATGCAACAACCGCTCTCAAAGTGCTGAACACTAAGAAATTAACATCGCAGTACAGACCAGGATTAAAAAAAAAACCTTATAGTACTCAACATAAGAAGAAACCATACACCAATAACTTAATGCACAAGATATCTAAGCTGTTTTGTGAACATTGCGGTCGACATAATCATGTCAAAAGGGATTGTTATTTTTACAAGAAAATTCGACTCAATGGCGGGAGTAACGGCAGCCGGATGTCAAGCGCGAATACCAAGGCAAACATCAAACAATGACGAGGACGGTTTCGCTTTTATGTTTTCAACTTGTAAGTTATTTAATTCTCATCTCAATAGTAATGATACTATTTGTTTCTTTTTAGATTCGGGTGCTACAGACCACATTAGTTACTCCGTTGAAAATTGGCGTAGCTAAAAACAGCACTAGCATACCTGTGTTTGGAAAAGGACAAATACATGTTACTACCAATTTATGTTTTCAAGGATCGATCGATAATGTTCTACACTCACCAGATGTACCATACAATTTGTTATCGGTAAGCCGTATCCAAGAAACAGGTATGTCGGTTATTTTTGAGGATAATAATGTTTTTTTTTATTCTTGTTATTTATTTATATAATGTTCGCATTTTAAAGATAATAAATGCCTGATGTCCAGTGTAAACAGTTACAACCTTTTTAAAATAGGCTAAATTTTCAAGTAGAGCGATCTAAATGTAATTTAGTTTCGATTCAATCTTTATCTTATGAATTATGCCACAAACGTTTTGGCCATTTAAATAAACATAAGTTTATTTTGTTAAAAGGTATGATCGATGATAATCATTTAATTAGTGACATAATACCTAATGATGAGTTATGTGAACCTTGTGTACTCGGTAAACAATCACGACTACCTTTTGCTAAATCAAAAGAAAAATCTTGTAACAATAAACCCCTTTTCATTGTTCATTCTGATGTGTTCCACCGACATTTGATGATAATAATTATTTTACTACCTTCATTACACGATTACACTCATAACACTGTTACATATCTGATACATTCTAAGTCTGAAGTTTTAAAATGTTTTAAAGATTATGTAGCTAAAAGTGAAAACTTATTTAATTGTAAAGTTGTTAATATGTATTGTGTCAATAATAATAATCTTTATTCATGCAAATAAGACAACCATACAAAGTAACTTAATAATAAACCTAGGATAGACAGAAAAATGTCAATGGTCGAGAGTATTTATCAAACGAATTCAAAGAATTTTGTGTTGACAAAGGAATCATGTATCATTTAACGATGCCTTACACTCCACAACAAAATGGCTCGAGCCATGGTTACAAGTGCGAAGCTGGACAAAATGTTCTGGGGTTAAACTGTTCTTACCCGCAAAAGTTCTGATAAATAAAACACCATACGAAATGTGGCGCGGCTAAAAACCGAAATCAATCATTTAAAAATGTTTGGCGCTACTGCTTACGTTCATAACAAAACTAGAAAAACTAAATTCGACGAAAAATCTTTTAAGTCAATATTAGTTGGTTACGATGCAAATAATATAATAATAATAATCATGTCAAATGGTTATAGATTAATTATCGAACGTTGAAAATAATGAAATATTTATAGCTCGTTTTGTCAAAGCTAATAGAGTATTTCCAAGATTATGATGAAACGTTCAATGAAAGTCGTAGAGCGAAAGTGAAAGTCAAAAGTCGAAGTCGAGCCGAAGTCGAAGTCAGAAGCCGTAGTCGAAGTCAGAAGCCGTAGTCGAAGTCAAAAGCCGAAGTCGCAGTCAGAAGCCATAGTCGAAGTCAAAAGACGAAGTCGAAGTCGAAAGCCGAAGTCGAAGTCAAAAGTCGACAAGGCGACAAGGCGACAAGGCGACAAGACGACAAGGCGACAATGCGACAACGCGACAATGCGACAAGGCGACAATGCGACAAAGCCACAAAACGACAGAACCACAAAGCGAAAAAGCCACAAAACGACAGAACCACAAAGCGAAAAAGTGACAAACGTCAAACGTCAGTATATTGAGCAGGTATCAATCTAAAAATAACGAGGAATTATGGAAGTGTTTAAAGCATCTGTTGCGGTATATTAAGGGTTCAATTGACTTAAAACTAACCTATCATAAATGTGATTATAAGAAATTAATAACTGGTTACACACATTCCGATTGGGGAGGCGATGAAAACAACAAAAAAAAAACCGGTCAAGTGCGAGTTGGACTCGCGCAACGAGGGTTCCGTTAATTTGTTTTTTTTTTTAGCGAAATAACTACAATATTACGGTTTTCGCAGTTTTTACTTTACTTGTGACATTGTGACATTGCTTCTTGCTAAATTTCATGATTATTGGTCAATGGGAAGTACGGTGAGCTACACATCAAGCTATACATAACCAGTATAAGCTGACACAATGCGAGGTCAGCTAAAATTGGTTTTGTATAGCTTGATGTGTAGTCGTGTGTAGTGTGTACCCTATAGGTTTTAATTTCCTTGCAAATGTCTAAATATGCAATGTAAACCGCCGTATCTTTTTATGCGTTGATTTAGAAACTTCATTTTTCACTGCTTTGAGAAATAGCAGACCTGAGTGTGTTATATAAATTTCAGCTTAATATCTCGACGCGGTTTTGAGGAAAAGGGTCTTGACAGACGGACGAACAGACGGACGGATGGTTGTGAACTAACTACAAATTTACGTTTTTCGGAGTTTTTCCTTTACTGGCGCTACATGACCTTGCTTCTTGCCAAATTTCATGATTCTTGGTCAATAGGAAGTACACTATAGGTTTTGAGTTTTGATTCCCTTGCAAATGTCTGAATATGCAATATAAACCGCCGTATCTTTTAATTGCGTTGATTTAGAAATTTGATTTTTTTACTGCTTTGAGAGATAGCAAACTTGAGTGTGTGATATTAATTTCAGCTTAATATCTCGATGCGTTTCTGGGAAAAAGGGTCTTGACAGACGGACGAACAAACGGATGGACGGATGTGAAGTAACTTCAAATTTACGGTTTTCGGAGTTTTTCCTTAACTTGTGCTACATGATCTTGCTTCTTGCCAAATTTAATGATTCTCGGTCAATGGGAAGTACCCTATAGGTTTTGAGTTTTGATTCCCTTGCAAATGTCTAAATATGCAATATAAACCGCCGTATCCTTTTATTGCGTTGATTTAGAAACTTGATTTTTTCACTGTTTTGAGAAATAGCAGACCTGAGTGTGTGATATTAATTTCAGCTTGATATCTTGATGCGTTTCCGAGAAAAAGGGTCTTGATAGACAGACGAACGGACGGACGGCCGGATGTGAACTAACTACAAATTTACGGTTTTCGAAGTTTTTCCTTTACTTGTGCTACATGACCTTGCTTCTTGCCAAATTTCATGATTCTTGGTCAATGGGAAGTACCCTGTAGGTTTTGATTTCCTTGCAAATGTCTAAATATGCAATATAAACAGCCGTATCTTTTTATTGCGTTGATTTGGAAGCTTGATTTTTTCAATGATTTGAGAAATAGCAGACCTGAGTATGTGATATAAATTTCAGCTTGATATCTCCACGCGTTTCTGAGAAAAAGGGTCTTGACGGACGGACGGACGGACGGACAGACGGACAACAAAGTGATCCTATAAGGGTTCCGTTTTTACCTTTTGAGGTACGGAACCCTAAAAAGGTACAACAGGCTTTTTATTTAAGACTTTCGATAATTGTACAAATTCGTGCAACACACGGAAACAAAATACTGTCGCCGTCTCTTCAACAAAAGCTGAGTACATGGCTTTATTTGAGGCTGTAAGAGAAGCAGTCTAGATGAAATCATTGCTAAGTAGCATTTTAATCCAAATAAAAGGCCTATAATAATATAAGTAGACAACAATAGTTGTAACAGTATTGCTAATAGTCCCACAAATCACAAAAAGTAAAAAAAAGCGCTGGTAAAACAACAAAGCTAGAAAGTTATTTCCACAGGAGATCAACTAGCTGACATCTTTACAAAAGCGATACCCTCCAAGAAATTTCTCGCCTTACGACAAAATTTAAATTTATGTTAAGGTATTTTCTAAATTGGTAGTAAAATTATTACTTAAGTCCATTTAAAACACTTAACATACACTTACACAATATTAATAAATGATGTGATTTAAAAGTTACAATTAAACTCATGTAATGCCTTAATTATACTATAGGTAATTAAGTATACTTGTTTTTAACGTAGATTCTTTACTTTGACATTGTATTCATATTACTTTATATAATGTAATTATGTATATAAATGAATTGTAACATATTTATTTTAAAAGAGTACATATGGAGTTTCTTGCCCATTCTTCTCCATATAAACAACCTTTTGGAATGGGCGACTAGAATCAACTATTTTTAAATGTAAGTAACGTTCCAAACTGCCTTCATGGTCTATTGGAAATAAACGATTTGACTTATGTTGTCAATCAATTTTGAATGTACTTATTTCAGTTAAAAGTAGTTACATATTTGTTGTGATTGAGCTTTATTTTGATGAGTCAAATTTTATTATTGTCTACTTGCAATTTTGAGGGGGACTGTTAGAATCATACAAAAATCCAAGTCCTAGTCGATTACAATATTCAATTGTATCATTCGATTAATCATTCACTCATTCGATTGTCATCTGTTACCTCATACTTTTCTGACACATTAAATCGGACTGTCGAACAGTGCACACGTGTTTTACTTTCCTCCTGGCGTCGATATCCCAACACTAAAGCATAAACTTATTAAGCATAAAGTTCTAAAGCATAACTTTACTAAGTATAAAGTTCTAAAGCATAACTTTTTTAAGCATAATATTTTTTTATTATATTTTATTTTATTCAGGTTAACCAACAACTGTTTACACCAGTACTAAATAATTATTTATAGATAGATACAATTGCGGGCGCAACAATTAATTATAGGTTAACACCGCTAGCACAAAAATATCCAAAACATACATTTTAAAAACCTTAAAATATTTTATACATGATCGAGGGTGGGCTGGGTCGACGGAGCCCCGCTTTATAATTTACATCTCTATAATTTACTATTTATTAAACTTTATTTTATAAACCACGAAGGATTTTTTACAAAAAAATAATCACGAAGGGGATGGCGGGGTCTATTCGCTCGCTTCGCTCGCTTCGCTCGCTCACATGACCCCGCCATCCCCTTCTAACCTAACCTATCCGAGTCGGGGTGCCCTAAAGTCCAGATTGCAACCAGTTTTCATCATTACTAAAAATATACACCTAAAATAAATAATTATACATAATTAAGGACCACGTTTCAATCAGTTAACTTCTATCTGAGAAATAACCGCCATATTTATTTCTCATAATAGACGTTAACTGATTGAAGTTAACTGATTCACTGCTGTGTGAAATAAACGTTTCTCGCGATTGAAAAATCGTTTAAGTTACATTTATGTATAATAAATAAATCATTCGCATGAAAATTGTTTTTGTCAATTATATTAATTGTATTGCAAACTTGTAATTAGTGGGTTATGTGTAAAAATGGCTAACTTAAAACTAACTCAAAAACTAATAAATATCTAAAACTAAATAAAAAACTAAAAATTAAAAAATAAATAAGAAAGGGGTTATCCGTCGGCGTCGTAAAACTCGTCATCACTGTCGACGGGCAGCGTGCCCAGAAGGCTGGCAGCATTGCCACGCTGAATGGCGATGCTTATTCTTTGGGCAAAGTAGATGCCAGCCTTCTGATCACGCGAAGTGTCGACTAAACGTTTTGCAATCTCTTTGTAAAGAGAACGGGCACTCGGGCCCCATGGTCCCAAAGTTTCAACCCCAAACGGCTCAAATATATAATTACCAAATAGGTTGTTATATTTCCACCGCTTGAGGTTTTCTGCTTCGGCAGCAGCAGTGCCCGCACACATTCCAGAACTAGGAAGATGCGATGGCGCAAGGGTGTCGACGCACGTAGCGTCCCACACCAAAGGCCTACCCAACTTCCAAGGCAATAATGACATTCCGTCTGGTCTCTTCCCATCGTCCCGTACCAGCCCGATGGGTTCTAAGATGGCTGGAACGCCGGCGGTAACAAGAGCTCTGCGGATAATGTCATTAATATTTGCATGACGCGGAATGCGGCCTGCACTCCTGCTGCAAGAGAGGCCATGGTGACCGAGGCTGTCAACAGCTTCACCACATCGGCAGCGATGAGGAGTACAAGTACAACATGGTGTACCTAAACGCAAACTTGTGGCGATACGGAAAGTATTGTCATCCAACTTAGTACCTATGTTGGATGACGGCAACGCATGCAACCACAGTCCCGATTCCCATTCAGCAACAGCCAGTAGGCGAGCTCGCTCCGCAGTGTTGGTACACGTCTCAAGAAGGTTATTCCGTGATATAAATAAAGCACTTTTATATATAATTTAATAAACTATTAGCATAATAATATTTAAATATTATTATGCTAATAGTCATTAGGCCTATAACTAACGTTAGTAACGTTATGCTAATAGTCTTTAGGCCTACTAATACTAACGTTATGCTAATAGTCATTAGGCCTACTAACGTTATGCGAATCAAATCTATGCTAAAACAAATTAGTCTTTAACATGATTATGCCAACATAAAATGTATGCCTAAAAAAATTATGCCGAAGTATTATTATGCCAAAACAAATTGTGCCAAAATCGTTATGCCGAAGTATATTAGGACAAAGAACATTATGCGAAAAAAAGGGATCCCTCGGTTAAGATGCGCGGTCGAATACGGTCGCGTTTGCGCTGCTCCGTGTAAATATTACATTCACGAATTGCGCGGCTTTAGCCGCTGCCCGGATTCCGCTATGAGTACTCAAACTCTCATAGCCAATGAAGTTCTGGCATTTATCAAACATGCCATCGACTATATGGACGAGGTCAGCATCTTGCAGATCTGCAAGTCATCTTTTAAGGAGGATGAGATTAGCAGTGCCAAGTTGTTGCTGTTCAAGACGCTCGGCAAACTCAGCCAGATACCGTCTCGGCGAAGGGATGGCACCGAGAAGAGTATCCAGGACATTGTAACGCTGATGAAAGAATCCGATCCAGACGACGTGTCTGAATTTGTGGCGAAGGATCTGCACAAGCTGCCTTCTGTCACGTTCGATCACGTAGATGTCACCAGGCTGCTGAAGGATATCACACTCCTGAAGCAAAGCTAGGTGGAGAAGCAGCATCAGCTGAAGGTGTCCAACAACACCATCGGTGATCTACGGGCAGAAGTAGTGTTATTGCGCAATGCAATTTCTGCAAGTAGGTCACCTATCGACGTCGCAAAAGTGATCACGCGTCGTGGGGCAAAAAACGCCACCATCTGCAGTTTCAAGTCGGCGGGCTCGAATGCGAGAATGCATTCGTTGCAATGTGTGTCGCGGCCGTCCCTGCCTCGACACTGGTGGAGACGACGACGTGTGTAGGTTCAGCGACCCCGAAACGAGCCTATGCTGCAATAGTAGCCGCCGCTAAAAAGCCTGTTGAGCCACTAAACTCACAGGTTAAAATAGCGGACAAAGTGAATGGAGGTATAAGGAGCCTGCCAAAACCAAAACAGGTTCTGAAAAGGCAGGCTCCAGTCAAGGACACGGGCGACAGCGATGGTTTTATCAAGGTGGAGAAGAGGAAGAAAAAGAAGCCTCCCTGTCGGAACCAGTGCGGTACTGCACGCTGTTGCGTCCAGCCATACCGACAACGCTGATGTACGTGTCAAGACTGCATCATTCTATGAAAGTTGAAGAGGTCATGGAGTACATGCGGGTGAAGACCAACTGAACTTTGAGGATCGAGATGTTGGAGCCGCTTCACAGACGAACTTCAAGTCGTACGTGGTGCGTGTTCCAAGTTCCTCAAAGAAGAGTTTTGGCCGAGCCCGAAGGTTGTTATGTTCCGCCGGTTTCGTGGCCAGCTACGTGACACCAGTCAGCGAAACACGACGCCGACATTTCGTGTACATTAGTACTTATTAAGTTTTTGTTTTTAAAATATATGTATTAGTTTATTTGTTTTAGATTATTCTATGTATTTTACTCTATGGGCCTCCGATGCCTGAAATAAAATGATTATTATTATTATTTTTATATATATTTGCATATCACGGGACCCAGGGGTTCCGGACCTTTGGAAGGCGTACGAGGGGCCGAAGCCAACTCGTAGAGGCTCCTTGAGCAAAACTTTGTGTGGAATGGGACACCAACCGACGATTATCCCTATCTGCACTATGTAAGTGCACCTAAGGACAACCCCCGGTTGGTGTTGGACTATTGTAAAATATGGCAACTAACCAAAAATTTGGACTATGGGTTTGGATTCTTTAATGAATAAGGTACCAGATACTATGGAATGACTATGGCCCCTGCCTAGTCAATGTTTGTATACACAGATAGAAAGGGCGGTGACTTGCACACTCAGTAAATGGGCCCCCGAAAACGGCTGCTAGCACATAGTCACAGTTTTACGATCTATACAGTTGTAAAACGAATGTACTTGCATAGAGCAACGGCGGGGATCTCGAGGGGAAGTGAGCGGCGCGGATCGCTGCCCGCGAGTGCGCGTAGTTTGCGGGCTATACTCTGGGGCTAACGCATCCGTGTAAATCGCGAGCGAGTTTTCAAGAATCATTGAATAAACTAATTATAATGGTGCACACTTCTTGTTCTATCGCAATATTGCAATTTTACACAAAATAAATCAATATTTACACGTAGTGATGTGGTCCATCATATGACCCGTCCAACTACAGAAACCATTTCAACAAATTTTGATATTTCTGAGAAGAATAGTTTCTTGTATGTTTGTGGTTATGTATTGCGGCGTTGCGTAGATAAACATAAATGTTTATCAACAATTAATAGGGAAGATGCAATATTTTTATTTTTGTTTTGATTTTAAAGAATTCCATGTAAAATAGACCACTAATATATTAAAAAGTTAAAATGTTGTAATTTATTGTAAAAAAAAGCGGTTTTAAATTGACAGTTTAAACGTCCGCGCGAAAACGGACCAATAGTTCCGATGACGTCACTTCAGTGACACTGTATCTCTGGTTGTATTGTTCTTCTCTAATTTTTATAACTTTTTATTATTTTTCGCCATTCCAGATACTTTTATTGCTAAAATTTGAAAATAAACTATCAATCAACATCTCGTGGTCATAATAATACCGCATGAAAGCATGTATGCAATGCTTTTTTATGCAAAAAAGCATGTTGACTCATATTGATATCTCCAACACCAGACGGGGTTACAAACTTTGTATCAGATAGTTTTGGTGGCTGAACTTCTGATTCTAAATATTTGAAGAATTTGGATTTATGGAATCTTTACCTCCTGGACCTTGTATCATGCATATCGAAGGTGTGTTATTTCTGTTGATTAGATCATTAGTGAACAACACTAAGAAAAGTTCAAAAGATGAAGTACTACAGTCGAAGAAAATTGCATGCCTTCGAAATCATATTCAAATTTCAAAGAGTCATTAGAAAACTGCGCGAATTTGCTTTTCTAAAGTTAATTTTATTCCTACAAAACTATTTCTGTTTATTTTGACAAGTGACAACTAACTGCGGGGGTGCGTTCCAAAAAGGGTAAGAGTTACACGGAGTAGCGCGAAAGTTACTCTAAAGCGTTCCGCTGGCTTATTACCTATGAAACAGCAATCAGCAATATTTGCGCAGTGATCGCGCGATTAATCGCTTAACGTCAAAAAAATGCTTTGTTTTATTAGGTACCAAAGCGTTTTATTATTGTAAATATTGAATACATACCAAAATAATTTTAGAAATATGGACCTTACCAAAAACAAATAATATAACAGTGTTTTATGTAATATTAAATTACCTACCGTGTATGTCTTCTATTTAATAACCGTAAATTACATGTAATATTTTTTTAAATAATCAAAGGCAATTTGATATTAATAAATATATAAATATCCTTGGACATCTTACACACGGTCATCTGATCCCAAGCTAAGCAGAGCTTGTGTTATGGTAATCAGACAACTGATATACATACTTATATAATTTTTAAATACATATATATTACAGATAAATAACACCCATAAATAATATTGAATTAAAAAAAAATCTCGATTAAGATTTCATTGTAAAAACTCGATTGTATCACATCACTATTTATTTGGAACAAAAAACCTGCAACACTGGAAATGTCATTTTTCTGACCCGAATTAAAAATCGTACTCAAACCTCTTTTTAATTTTCGAGTGAATTCCTCGCACGTTTTGGAACGTGCCAGTGACGTCATTCCAGTCGCTTAACGCTGATTGGTGTTTTAAATTACGTTTCATTTCATGTAATTTTAAATTTATATTTTATTGATAAAAATAAACATTATGCAAAAAAAATGTTGCAGAGGCCCTTCATTTACATTTTTTCAACATTTTATTAATAAATTTTCAATAAATACTATGTTTGCATCTTCCCTATTACGCATCAACTTATCCTGACGAACCAAACATAAGTAATTTTTACTTACGCCAACGTGCCTATAATACTTCGTGTGATTCTTTTGGCGGGCTACAGTTACCTCCTGCTGATTTTGTTGACTACTTTAGAGAACTAGAAAACCAGTTTAGGCAGAATTTCCGTTCATTTGTTGGTAAAAATATTTTAGATAAATTATTTAACGTGTTAAATAGCCCTTTTATTGAGGAAGGCTTTATAATATATTATTATACCATCACGCTATGAGATACAGGAGCAGAATAGTCCCACGCAAATATAAACTTTAATCAAAATAAAACCCTTCGGCGAATTTATATTAAGAATGTCATTAAGACTCCTGCCCCCTTACCATGACGTTTAAAGTAAGATTGTTTAAGTCCTGTTGCAGGAGTGTGCAAGTGACAGCGTTAGACACGTTGTCTAGCGCCGTCTCTTTCCCACTGAAAGTAATATCAAAGTAATACTGCTTTAAATAAATGTTATTACTCTACCAAAGAATTTCTGGATGACAAGAACATTGTTATTGTGTAGCGCATAATTATAAGTACCTAGATTATAAGCATAATATTTGTACACCGATTCGGTAGAATGTAGGAGACTAATCTTTATAAAAAAACAACCATTTGTAACAACATTCTGACAAATAAATTTTAATTCTTTCTTTCTTTCTTTCTTTCTTTCTTTCTTTCTTTTTTTCTTTCTTTCTTTCTTTAAGAGCTTGTGGTACGCCCCCAGGTTTCGAAACCCAGGTCGCGCCACCAACAGAATGTATACAGTTCACTTGGGAACGCAACTGGTTGCGCCACCAAGTGAGAAACCGATTATCTATACAAGACATTAGGTCTTTGGTTCCGAGCCTGTGGGTACCCCTAGAGTAGTCGTAAAGAAACACCGGCTTTATCGCTCGATTAAAATAAGAAAAACAATAACGACGTGTAAAAATGATATTTTTAACCAATTCACAAAAAATATAATTAAAAAATATTTTACCAATAAAGTGAGTGCGAGAGAAATCTTCATTTTTCCAAGTTGTAAGGAGTTGCAGGAGTGAGCGCAGAGAGTACAATGAAACACTCGCTGCCGAGCTCGGCTTATGTAGCCCAGCGAGCAGTTAAACAAATATGTACCAAACTGTAATAAATTATCTTAATTTACATAATTTATTAACTTTTGTCAAACAATATCAATATCAACAATGGTTACTGTAGACGTACACAAACACGTGTAGTACACGTACACCGCAGTCTATCGCACACAATGACACGACAGACTGCGGTCAAGCGCGAGTTGGCATCACGCGCGAGACTTGTTGTTCGTGGAGATCTGTTACATTCATAATTAAAACAAAAATAAACAGAATTCAAGTAATTTATTTCACTTAGACCATTTACAGGCACTTATGAATTTTCAAAGAGTCGGTCGATCAGTCAGAAAAGCGACGCTAAATGCTTGTTACAAAACGTAGGTAGATTTCGATGGAGAAGAACAAGTAAGAAATCCTACGGACATTCTTTTAAAAAAACAATGTTTTACTAAATATTGGTTACATTATTCTTGGTGCTTCTATATGTGAAAACACTGAAGGTTTACCAACATTAACAATTAAAAAATAACGTAATGGCAGTTAAGAGATGGTCACTCTCAATTGGCAGTGTTAATGGGTTATGCTCACTTCAGCAGCACGGGATAGGATGTATCATCGGTTAGGATACACCAACAGTTAGAAGTCAGCACGAGTTAGAATCCAGCACGAGTTATGATGCAGCACGAGTTATGATGCAGTACAAGTTATGATGAAGCACGAGTTTGGATGAACCATGAGATAGGATGAACCATGAGATAGGATGAAGCACGAGTTATGAATGACAAACCACGAGATAGGATAAAGCACGAGTTAGAATGCAGCACAAATTAAAATGCAACACGAGTTATAGTGGTAATGTAATCTTATACAACGTTTTGTTTTTGATATCCCATAACTCTAGGGTTATATTATTTAAGTAAAAATAACACAAAATCTCCAAGAATAGGTGGTCCAAAAATGCATAGTTTCGAAGATATAATCATAGACTCTCATGTGTAAATGTATCTATTGATAAATACGGGCAATTCATTTTTATTCAAACTTATCATTCAAATTTAAGGGCAAGAAAATGCGACTGTCATATTTCACGTAAGACTGGTTTACATTAACAATCGTGACTTTGTCGAATAATTTTGTATGAAAAATGAAAAAAAAAGACGGTTGAAAAAAAATTCAAATGCCAGTTAGTTCTTTATTATGGTCTCAATCATACCCTAGAGTTATGGGATATCAAAGAAAACACATTGTATATTTATTATAACTACTATTTATTTATGTTAACTTTTTTTTAAAACACTATTGACTTCTGTAGTGCAATTAACTAAATTAGGATTTGTGGCTAAAATAAGGTAGTGTTTCTTTTAGTATGTATATAGTTGTACCATACAAAACTAAAGATAGACAGAGCCAGGGCGTAGCTTTAGTTTATCTAAACAATATGCACAACCGCATGCACCTCTACAGAGGTGACATTAGCTACAAAAAAACATAAAACAAAATGTTTCGACACAATTAACTTAGACGACACAGCTGTTACCAGCGCGCGTGAGTTCATGGCTAGGGATCCGTGAACATTATTACACTAAACGAAAACCTTTGGATTTCTTCTTATAATAATAATAACACTAGCCTATTAATTTCCCACTGCTGCGCTGCTTCTCTTACAGAGAAGGAATCATCAAGCTTGCTCACGGCGCGGATTGGCGATTTCACCGATGTCTGTGATGTCCAAGATACATGTTAGAAAGTACACATGAATTGAAGTGAAGTCACATTCTCAGTCTCAGTCTAGATCCTCATACACGTAAAAGTTTACAGCTACTGTTTGAAATCCTAAAAGCAAATAAATAAGTTGTGAGTGAAAGCAAAAAAAGTCACCACTTCTCGTTGTTTTAGAGTTATGACCCAGATAAAATTCGGGCCCTTGTGAAGCTATTTGCTCGTTCCAAACAGTAGGTTTCTATGGAGAAGAACGAGGAAGAAACTACATGAATACTCTTTTAAAATCAGTTTCAATATTATAATATTGTTTGGTTATATTATTCATTTAAATCTAGGTACAATGTGAGAACAATGTAACAAGTCATGAACATTAAAACAGGTCTAGGATAAAAATACTTAATCCTAGAAACAATTCAAAAGGAATTTGATAAAGCTTAGGCAGCTGGGAGATAGACCAGTCCCAACCGATGGCGCCCATTTCGAACCTGACGTATGGATCGGCACCATTCAGCTCAACCATTTTGAAGGGAACTGAATGATCCAACACACCACCAACAGCGAGACATTAAAGAGAGCAAGACAAACTCACAACCGCCAAAGCACCTTCAAGTCAGTGATACTAAACATATCTATTAAATGGTAGCTTTAAAAATAAAAGAACTCAGTGTTCACATGAATGTACTATGTGATTTAATACAAAACTCAAAAATTGATTCTATCAATGCAATGACAATTAATATTTACTCCAGACGCTCCAGCAGTAACATCTAATGCTGAAAAATTAACCTATTTCTCCTTGCGAGCTAGACCAGCATCCAGCCAAGCATTTTTGTCAGCGATATAATCGCCCAATCCATACTAATATTATAAATGCGAAAGCAACTCTGTCTGTCTAACTGTCTCTTCTTCACGCCTAAACTACAGACCCGAGAAATGACATAGGATAGTTTTCATCCCGGAAATCCCCCGGAAACGAATATATAATCTACTGCTGAACGAGAAAAAAAAATAATCTACTGCTGAACGAGAAAAAAACTAAACCTGTTAAGTTCACGCTACCAAATGTTAGACAAATAGAAACCAGCGTACTAATAAAGGGACAGGAATTGAAGCCCGAAGATTCCACAGTATTCTTAGGGATAACCTTGGATGCTAAACTTCAGTGGGGCCCTCATATAGATAAATTATCTAAGAAACTTAGCTCTGCAGCATATGCCGTCAGAAAAATTCGTGGTTTAACTGATTTGGAAACAGCCCGATCAGTTTACTTTAGCTATTTTCACAGTTCGATGTCGTACGGCATTCTTGTGGGGAAATGCAGCCGATATTCGAACTATATTTGTTTTGCAAAAAAGGGCTATTCGTTCAATTTATAAACTGAGTCCTCGACACTCCCTCAGAGACAAATTTAAAGAGGTAAATATTATGACTGTGCCGTGCCAATATATATATATGAAAATATGTTGTACGCGCATAAAAATATTAATCTGTTTAAAAAATACAGTGATATCCATAATATAAATACAAGAAATAAGGACAAATACATAGTTCCTTCAACTAGGCTTAAGAAAATAGGTGGCTCGTTTAAATGTCAATGTATACGCTTTTATAATAAACTACCCAGACAAATTCAAGAACTTAGCATTACTAAATTTAAATTATTTATAAAACGTAAACTTTGTCAGAAAGCTTTTTACTCTGTCAAAGATTACATTGAGGATTCAAATGCTTGGGATTGAGCTGTTTCGATTAATACATTGGCCATTATTTACTTTATTTACATTTCTTTTCTCTTTGACATTTCAATTATTATTTTGACATTGATGTGTACTTTTTAAAGTATATAATCTTTTTTATGTATTTCTATTTGACATTGATGTGTACTTTTTAAAGTATTGTGTATATGTTTTTGTGACATTTTTTTTGTGAATGTGAGGACTATGGAAGTCGTTGGTTTTTTTTTAAATATGCGGTCTGACGGTTTGAGTATTTAATGCGGCCTACCCAAATGTCCTTACTTTGGTACTGTTCGTCAAGACGTTGGGCTCCTTAGTTTTTAGTTGAGCTAAACGATTACTGACAAATGCTTGCACTGTCTGGACAGGTCCACTCAAATCTGTGTCCTTCTCTCATCAAGAGAGTGCCTCAGACATTAATCTCCATGGTTCTCGCACATTTTTGACCAATACGATTGTAAGGACTTTAAAAGAGACTTTGACCTCTGAGTTTGTTTCGGATGTTTCTCCCTAGAGCAGTCCAGCTACGAAACACCGGCCCCATCGTTCGCTTAAAATAAATTAAAAAAAAACAAAATATTGACGTGTAAAAGTGTTATATATATAACCTATTTACAAAATAAATATGATTTTATGATTTTATTTTATTTTAACGGTAACTATTATTCCACGCGGACGAAGTCGCGAGCAATAGCTAGTTTATAATATACTACATAGTGTGCGTTTTTTTACTTTTAAATTTACTTTAAAAGAGACTTTGACCTCTGAGTTTGTTTCGGATGTTTCTCCCCAGAGCAGTCCAGCTACGAAACACCGGCCCCATCGTTCGCTTAAAATAAGTAAAAAAAAAAACAAAATATTGACGTGTAAAAGTGTTACATATATAACCTATTTACAAAATAAATATGATTTTATGATTTTATTTTATTTTAACGGTAACTATTATTCCACGCGGACGAAGTCGCGAGCAGTAGCTAGTTTATAATATACTACATAGTGTGCGTTTTTTTACTTTTAAATTTAGTTTCAATATTATACAACTGCCATCAGAATCCGGACAATTGTAGGGTTCATCAAACTCTTCGTTGGTGTTGGAATATGACGGTAACCTACTTAAATACACTGGCTGAAAACATAAATACGTAGTAAGCTAGTAAGTTTACAGCGAAAAATCTGCAGTCTCGTCCTATTACATGGGAAGCCTCGCAGCTGTCTGTGCAAACGTCTGGCGGTCAGTGCATTTCAGATGCTCACAGCTTGCGTATCCTGTTCATTACAACTCCAGGAATGTTAGGTTTTTTAGTTAGTTTACGACGTTGGTTTTTGGTTACTGCTTCGCTCCCGTGGGACATTGCGTGATATTATAGAATATCCTATGTTACTCAGGGATAATGTAGCTTTCTAATGAAAAATCAATTTTTGAAATCGGTCCAGTTGTTTATGAGTTTATTCGTTACATACAAAAATACAAATCTTTCCTCTTTATAATATTAGTATAGATATGTATGTATTAATAAATTACTAGCTTTTGCCCGCGACTTCGTCCGCGTGGAAAAGTGTCCGTTCCCGGGGGATATCCGGGATGAAAACTATCCTATGTCCTTTCTCGGGTCCCAGACTAAATCTGTACCAAATCTCATTCAAATCAGTTCAGTGGTTTAGGCGTGAAAAAGAGACAGACAAAGAGACAGAGTTACTTTCGCATTTATAATATTAGTACGGATTTAAGTATGTATATCAGTTGTCTGGTTATCATAGTACAAGCTCTGCTTAGTTTGGGATAAGATGGCCGTGTGTGAGTTGTCCCAGGATATTTATTTACTATTATATTATTACATTAGCAGGATAGACACCACAAGAGGACTATGGCCATTGTTTTATTTTGTCGATTTTTGTTACTGTTCGGCTTCCGTAGCGTGATGTTAGTAGCGGGTATGCAACACAAAATAAAATCAATTCGAACCAGCAGTTTCTGAGATTAGCGCGTTCAACCAACAAACAGAACTCTACTGCATTATAATAGCATAGATTGTTTAATGCAGCCAAGGACTTTTCGTCATGTGGTGTAACTTGTTCAGATACATTTGCTGAATTAATAAAACTCAGAACTGTGTAGTGTGTACCATCATCATCATCTCCCTAGCCTCTTCACAACTAAGTTGGGGTCGGCTTCTAGTCTAACCGGATTCAGCTGGATACCAGTGTTTTCCACAATTCAATAACTGGACGAGACGATACCCCTTGATTACACTGTTGCGACTTATTGGCTTCTGGCTGCCCTTAACGACTGTCAAAGTTCTACGGATACCAACGGGGACCAACGGCTTTACGTGATTTCCGAGACACGTAGTGTCAGTGACGTCCAAGATAAATTGTAAAAAGTCACATGCTACTTGCCCGGATTCGAACCCACAACCTCTTACAACCACTAGGTCAACAGGACATTACTGCGTGTCACAGAATAAGTCTAAGGGTACAAGTACACTACACTTGTACCATGATAATAAATTAACATGCCTACAATGGTGTGAGTAAACAATTAAATATCATTAAAGTTATTCATAGGCACCAGCTGCTCAATCCACTGGCTTTTTTATACTATGACATCAATAACTGTTATGTTGTTTTGTTAGAGCATATAATAGTTGAGAATTATTTTATTATGATATTGTTTGTTTAGGATATTAATAGTAAACGATTCATTTTTATACTTTGTCTTGGTATGGGCATATGAAGAGGAGGGATGAGACGCATATAGTTAGGACAATTATGAGTATGAATGTAGAGGGTTGGAAGGGGAGAGGAAGACCGAAGAATAAATGGAGGGATCTTGTGTGAAGAGTGATATGAGCGAAAGAAGTTAGTGATACCTTGACGGGTTGGTACGGAACAGGTTGGTATGGAAGAAAATACACAGTGGCTATGATTGCCCAACAGTTCGATTGTCCCTTTATTAGACACTGTTGTGGTAGATTTGTATTTTAGTATGTAACGAATAAACTCAAAACCGACTGGACCAATTTCAAAAATTATTTTTTAATTAGAAAGCTACACTATCCCTGAGTAACATAGGCTATATAATATCACGTTATGTTCGACGGGAGCGAAGCAGTAACCAAAAACATAACGTAACGCGAGGAACAGCTAGTAATTTATAATTTAAGATAGATTCTGTTATAATTATTATGATTACATTACATAATTATTTGGCTATTTTATTAGCAGTTGAAATTTAATACTGACGGTATTCTGATATGTAACGATTAATTCTAACATTTAATAATTAATTTGGACATTGAACTTAGTTTTTGTGTGTTGTGGTTTAGTCTAACTTTATAAGTAACTAGCTTCTGCCCGCGGCTTCGCTCGCGTTAGAAAGAGAGAAAAAGTAGCCTATGTTACTCTCCATCCCTTCAACTATCTCCACTTAAAAAATCACGTCAATCCGTCGCTCCGTTTTGCCGTGAAAGAAAGACAAACAGACAGACAGACAGACAGACAGACACACTTTCCCATTTATAATATTAGTATGGATTAAATTATTTTATAGGAATGTAAAATTCCATTTTTGAAATTTTTTGATAACATGATAATAATTTATTTTTAATGTACTGAATATGGGTCTTGACGTGAACTCAATGTATTTTTTTAATTTGTTTATTTGCAACAAAAACAGTTACACGTTATATTCGTACAATAGTTTAGGTTTAACAGTGAAAAAACGCATAACCCACACTATTGTTAACGTTGTTGTTTATTTATTAATAACATGAGAGACGCCTTATTTTATGAATAAGTAATAAATCTTTATTGTCCGGAAAACACAACTTATAGTGATAAAATACTCTATCCTCCACACTAGGGTTCCCTGTGTCGTGGAGGATAGTCTCATTCGTCACAACAAACATGTACAATAACCGGAGTAATAAAGAGTAAGGTAAAAAATTAAACAAACAAATAACAAATAATTAAATAACAAAAAAAAACGTAGAAATGGTTCATGTGTGTTGAGTTTGTATGGGTGTGTGATGGGGTGTGTAGGTGTGTATGTGTTATGCGTGTGAGTGAGTGTGTGTGTGTATTTCAATTTGTATGAGATGGTAAGTACACATTGCATCAAAGCTTGAATAACTTAATACTTTCTAACTTATTTCATTCTAAATCAAATGAAGTGATATCGGACATTTTCTCAGTAGTATTGCGGAGCACAGAACAAATGAGTTTGCCCCGTATTGCTATTCTAAACAGATACACAAATCGGAAGTTACCTCGCAAGTCACTTCGCTTGTCGTCACACTTGTGATTGTTTTGTTATTCTCGAACTAATATCAAAGCGAAGTGAGTTTCGAAAATACTAGTTTCTTGAAAAACGTCAAAATCCATTTGGATTAAGTCTTCACAGTATCGTCACCACGTGGCGCTAGTTAATCTACTATATAAAAATAAGTCGGGTTTTCCTTCCTGACGCTATAACTCCAGAACGCACAAACCGATTTCCACGGTTTTGCATTCGTTGGAAAGGTCTCGAGTCTCGGGCTCCGTGAGGTTTATAGCAAAGAAAATTCAAAGAACACAAAAAAATTTTCTTCATCTATTAATCACCAGACGAAATCCATACTAATATTATAAATGGGAAAGTGTGTCTGTCTGTCTGTCTGTCTGTCTGTCTGTCTGTTTGTCTTTCTTTCACGGCAAAACGGAGCGACGGATTGACGTGATTTTTTAAATGGAGATAGTTGAAGGGATGGAGAGTAACATAGGCTACTTTTTGTCTCTAAAATTGCGAGAAAGATAGAGTAAAACAACAATTCCATTTTCCCATATAAAAGTTGTCCATGTTCTGTTGGATGTCGTTGTCATAGTAACCGGCAAATCAAGTGTCAAAACAACCATAGAGGTTACAACCCGTCAAACCTGACACAAATAAGTAATGTTTAATTGTTTTCAAAATACGAATGGAATCATTTTCATAAATCCAAATCATGCAAATAAAAGCCATTTAATACGGTTTGAAATAACAAAAAGGCGTGTAATATGCTGTAAAAAATAATACTGTAACAGCTTTTCTTATTTCCAACGTACAAAAATAATATTAAGATAAAAAAAATATCTAGATTTAAATATTTACTAGCCTTCGCCCGCGGCTTCGCCCGCGTGGATGTCGAACTTCTACCTACTATTTTAACCCTTTAGGGCTATTTTTTATATTCTTCACAAAGAATAAACCCTCCAAGTTTAATGTATTTAGTTAGTTATTGTTATATTTATTAACAAACACGTTGATATCAGGCAGTGAGTTTACTATTATATACATACTAGATGACCCGGTGAACTTCGTATCACTTACCTATTAATGTAAACAAAATTTATTTAAACCATATCACCTTTATTCATATATAAGATTTGTATCGATTCCCCCCCCCCCCCCCCCACATATCACAATCTAGATTCACGTGTATATGAGTGGCCTAATAGTTGTTTAGTAATCTGGCAATACTGTCATTGTCGCTGTCACCTAACTTTTGAAGAAAAGATCGTTGAAAGGAAATGTTATGAAATGGGCTTTTAGTTTAAAAAAAAAAGTCCAGGATGGCCATACAAAAACAAAAAAAATATTAAAAGCACCATTATTTAATCAATACATATAATAAAATCATTATATAATAAAATCAATCCATACTAATATTATAAATGGGAAAGTGTGTCTGTCTGTCTGTCTGTCTGTATGTTTGTCTTTCTTTCACGGCAAAACGGAGCGACGAATTGACGTGATTTTTTAAGTGGAGATAGTTGAAGGGATGGAGAGTAACATAGGCTACTTTTTGTCTCTTTCTAACGCGAGCGAAGCCGCGGGCAAAAGCTAGTGTTACATAAAACGAAGCCATCTGGTGGTGAAACTGAGTTCGCCGGGTTTGCTAGTTATGTATAAGAAAACAGCGTTAATAAAACATTGATTTGTGTCCTGATGGCGGCAAGAGACTGTAGATTTAAGATTTATAGATACAATAGGGAATTATAGACCACTAGCTGTCGCCCTCGGCTTCGCCCGCGTGAATGTTGATCCTTCCATATATTATATGGAAGTATCCTTTACCCCTTCAGGCTTAAATACTTTCTTAGTGGATACCTTCTCTTTATAAAGAACACCCCCTGCAAGTTTCATATCTCTAGAACCAGCGGTTTAAGCTGTGTGTTGATATACCAACAGTCAGTCAATCTGTCAGTGAGTTTACCATTTTATATTATACTAGCTTTTGCCTGCGACTTCGTCCGCGTGGATTAATAGTTCCCGTTCCCGGGGGATTTCCGGGATGAAAACTATCCTGTGTCCTTTCTCGGGTCCCAGACTATATCTGTACCAAGTTTCATTCAAATCGGTTCAATGGTTTAGGCGTGAAGAAGAAACAGACAGACTAACAGACAGAGCTACTTTCGCATTTATAATATTAGTACGTATGTATAGATTCGCAGGTCATCTCAGCCCTAAGGTGAAAACCGGTGTGTTATTTATGTTGTTACAATAATATTTACTTCGTTCATTTACAATACATGAGTACCACATAAAACAATACCATTGACGCAAGTAGGTTACCTTCACTTCAACATGTTATTGTTTTACCATCTTTTGCATTATTTCGATATAATTATTATAGTCAATAGCTACTTTGAAATACATGAGGCAGTAAAAATAACAATGTATTGGTTTAGCAGGCCTTTCAGCCTTTCACTGGGGCAATGAAAAAGAAAAGAAATGAAATTTATTATTCAAGAAAAAATACGTACTTACAAGTAAATACCTAAGTAAAAGTGATATTAAAATTAAAACAGTCGTCCTTGACTTTACCGTTATTTGTGTTTTTTTATCGTTCCGTTGATGTGCCAGTCGACAGAGGTGAACGTTTTATAAAATATTATAATTATATTTATATTCAACTAGCTTTTACCCGTGGCTTCGCTCGCGTTAGAAAGAGACAAAAAGTAGCCTATGTTACTCTCCATCCCTTCAACTATCTCCACTTAAAAAATCACGCCAATTCGTCGCTCCGTTTTGCCGTGAAAGAAAGACAGACAGACAGACACACTTTCCCATTTATAATAATTAGTATGGATAATATTTGATCAGTAGGTAATTGTGTCATGATGTAATGAAATAAGTAGGTAAGCTAAAGTTTATTTACAAACACATGTTTACACCAGCTTTTTAAACAAGCGTGTTGTTATCATGACGATACGCTTGTTGTCACTGAAAGGGTAAGTAGAGGTTGTAGACGTGGAATGATTTTAACCTGTACATATGTCGCAGTCATCTGGTTGAATCAGCTATTTGATTGTATGTCTAGCGCGTTTATTGAATGGCAACATTTAATTGAATGACTAGACCGAAAGCTGATTGAACAAGCGTCACTCAACGTCCAACTAGATAGCTGATTGTAGCATAGCCCTTTGAACAGAGCGGACGTAAAATCAGTCAGGTGATTGAAATTTAGTTCATTTTTTTTCCACTGCGGCGTTAGTAGTCACCAAAACAAATATGGCGTAAAACACCTCGCGCAGATAGCACTGTCTTGATATTATTTTGATTAAATTTACTTTAAAGTGACTTTTTCTTGATAAAATTGTGTGCTAGCATGGATTTAATTATTAATACGCCGCCGCCGGCGACATTGAAAGTTTTTTTTTAATTAAAATCATAATAAAGTGTGTCATGTCATGTTCTCATATTTGTTATGTAAAGGAAGTAAGTTTTTAAGTTAAGAACTTATGGTCACCTTAAACAAACATTACAAAGTCCCACTACTATACCCCATACTACTACTACTACACTACTACTACTGGTACTATATCCCATTTAACGACAATGCTAAATGACGTTCAGTCAAGTCATTGAACGTTACATTAAACAACTTGACGAGTTGTCGTTTAGTCATTTAATTAAATGTCGTCATTCAATGAACCCGCTAGTCATACAATCAAATAGCTGATTTAACCAGATGACTGCGACACATACATTTATTCGTATTTACTTGTCGTAACTGGCACGTCAGAGCACGGTCTCAGGCTACAAAGTTACAATATTGGGAATATTGTAATCTCTGCACCACCCTGGGTAGACTGGTAGAGAATGCCTCCATTGTCCGCCATTGTACATATGTGCATAAAGTTTAAACAATAAATACACGGTATTTGACACCATCATCAATTGAAGCACTTTTTATGAGCTGTCAAAACGCCATTCTCTCATAATTTGAATGGCAATGTCACCTTACGACGTCATTAAGTTAGCAGTTCAATCGACTAACTATTTAGGGATTTCGTTTTCCAATTATATTTTACAGTAAGTATATTGAAAATATCCCGGTTTTTCAGGAATAAAATAAAGAGAGGTTCTGTAGAAATTGTGTGTCAGATTTTTTGGTAAATTATGTAAAATACCCAATCGCAATTACGTTGAAAGAGTTAATAAGGCATAAAGGTTTTATGGAAGTCCGACATTTTCAAAGAATAGTTATCTAAAGGTGAACGCAGACTTGGCCGCACCGCACGCGCCGCAGTCTTCGCATTCGAATTCTTTGTATGAAGTTCTATGCCACCTCGCACACCTACCCGCGTCGCAGTTGCCGCAGACCCTGAAACGACCGAAATCCCCAAACCGCAGCTGATGACGTCACCCGCACGCAGCGGACGCTGCGGCTAGCGCGGCGCGGATGACGTCATTCGCATCCCCGCCCCGGCGCGAGCGTAAAGCGAGCCGAACCCGGATGCGTGCGTAGGGATGCAATATCGCTCTGAAAAATATCGATATTTACACGAGGGATATCGATGTTAAAAAAATATCGGTCCCAAGACCGATACATCGATATTCCAGACGATATTTAAAAAGAAATATTAAGTTTGGCCAATTTAATAAAAATAAGTCTACTAGAAACAGTCTACAGTCTAGTCTATTTAGCACTAAACTATTGTTTTAAAAATTAAAATAAAAACACATAATTGTTATTTAAGAAAACGTTTACTTTTTTTAATTAAAAAATCTAGAGATAGAATTATTAAGAAACTTTTTCTTAATAATTCTATCTCTAGATTTTTTAAAGAAATAGACCTAAGCGCGTGACGGCGACCAAACGTGTTGACAGCTGTGTGATCCTCAAACAACTAAAGAGCGATATCGATATTTTTTACTAATGTCGTCGATACATCGGCGATTTATCGTTCATAAAAACATCGATGTTTATATCGATATTTATGAGCGATATATCGATATTTTAAAACAATCGATGTATCGTTTTCATCCCTATGCGTGCGGCGACGGGAACGACTGCAGTGACTGCGGTGCGGATAGATGTGCGAGGCCATTAACAAAATGCGATGACTGCGGGGACTGCGGCGCGTGCGGTGCGGCCAAGTCTGCGTTCACCTTAAGCGCGCAATGTCGGGGCGGACAGCTAGTAAATGACGGAAAATTATAGTAAAAGACGATGTCCCTGACTCATGCTGCTCACCCAGCACAGGTTCCAGGTCATGGTAAACACTGGAGGAGGACAGTGACCTCTCACCAATAACAATACAGAAAATAATTATTAGTAAAGTATTTCTTCCAGAAGTATTTTATTTGGACGGGCCTGTTGGTCTAGTGGTTAGGGACCCTGACTGCTAAGCCGGAGCTCGTGGGTTCGATTCCCACCCAGAACAAACTTTGTGTGTTGAGCATGATTGTTTGTTCTGTGTATTTAAATCTAAATCTAAATTAAATAAGTATGTTTATCAGTTGTCTGGTTACCATAGTACAAGCTCTGCTTAGTTTGGGATCAGATGATCGTGTGTGAGTTGTCCCAGGATATTTATTTATTTACTTAAGACAGAAGGAAAACACAAATAAGTTTACTTAACACATTTATTTAACGTAAGTACTATTTTGCTAGCGTACGTAATAGGACTAAACTAATATGTATCTTCTGTCCTTATCTTTATGAAGTGGAAAGAGTAAGATGTACATAGTTAAAATTTAATTTGGTTTGTGAAGAAGATAGTCAGCACCAATAGGCTTAGTTCACAATCAAAATCTTCGAAAGCAGCTGTTAGAAGAGCAGCACGCATGGCACATGCCCGCATGCGTGAGACATGCCCGCATGTCTGGAACGCAGCGTCAGCGTGGTATTGAACGCATGTTGTGGTGACGATCCGATGCACTTCTCTGTAATATCAGAAAGATGAATTAAATACAACACTTTATTGATACTGGTATATAAATGCACTTCTAAACGGGCAACACAATTTGCAGAAAAATATTGCCTGCTTAAGAGCACCTTAAAGTAAAGAAAATCCAACATGGACGCAAGCTTTCTCATTGTTACAGATTGCTTTGTCTCGTGACATCACAAGAGGATTGAATTTGGTATGTGAAAATCTTTATATATATAATTCTTCTGTGAGTGTGTATGTCACTGAACTTCTCTCAAACGACTGGACCGATTTTGATGAAATTTTTTGTGTGTGTTCAAGGGGATCTGGGAATGGTTTAGATTCACAAATCAACCCGGCAGATGGCGCTGATTGCTTGAAAAAGCATGTGATCTCGAAAACGGGCCTAACGATTTCGCTGAAATTTGATATGTGGGGGTTATCGGGGACGAGAAATCTATCTACATATGCAGGACAACGTCTGTTGGGTCCGCTAGTATATTTCTATAAGTTTAATCGCGCGTTGAATGTAGTGTCACTTCTCACAAATTGGATAATACGAAATCTAATTTACTTATTGTCTATAATAAGCGAATATATTATCGCATGAACTAAAGCATAGCCCGACGCTAATTCTGTAATTTATGGCTAATATTTTATAATACAATTCAAATTGAATGTAAATCGTTAATTAAGAATAAGCAGGTTTGGTAAAAATAAAATCAAATTATGTATAATAAAGAGCAGAAGTAATTAAAAAGCAAAAATATCTAAAAAAATAACGTTTTGGAATTGGCAACCCTGGTCAGACTTGTATATGGCTACTAGCTTTTGCCCGCGGCTTCGCTCGCGTTAGAAAGAGACAAAAAGTAGCCTATGTTACTCTCCATCCCTTGAACTATCTCCACTTAAAAAATCACGTCAATTCGTCGCTCCGTATTGCCGTGAAAGAAAGACAAACATACAGACAGACAGACAGACCCACTTTCCCATTTATAATATTAGTATCGATTCAGCCCTATAGTTGAAGCGTTTGCTTATCTTGTAAAAGGTAATAAGTTCGAAATTGGGCAAGCACCAATGTGTTTTTTCAATAAAGGTGTTTTCTAAAGCTTATCTTGGACATCACATCCCGGTAGCATTCGCAGACCTTTGACAGTCATTACGTGTAGCCAGCAGCAGTCAGAAAGTCTGACAATCAATGTAACTGCCTCAATGGTGGTCTGTTATGCAGTCGCTGCATGTAAAACACAGGTATTTAGCTAGATGAGCTAGATCTAATTACACTGGAAGCGGTTCCTTACATAGTTGGTAAAAGACCGGGAAGATGATAGATGACACAACTTAAATCTGAGGCTAGCACAGGCGTCTGCCGGGGCTGTGGACCCTGCCGGGGCAGCTGGCCCTGCCAGGGCTTCGGGTTTTTCGAAAAAGATACCGCAGCTCCGGACACAGAAGGCCAAGAAGGAACATGCGTGGGTTTTAGTCAGTAGAAGTCTGACACTCGCTCCGCTCAGAGCGGGAGGAGACATTTGATGATTTCCCACCCTCAAAAAAAGGCTAGTACTGCCTTGGCGGCCAGCACTTACTAATTTCAGTTATGTTCAACTCATTCAGGCCTGGCCTTTTCCTTGGTAGACCAGCCAAGTTTTTCCAAGACAAGAATTCATGTGTGTGATTTTAGAATTTTAGATTTCGGTTCGATTTTATTTATGTTTTTAACTCCATACCCTTTTCTCATCTATGTTTAGGAATACTAACCGGATTAAGCTGCACGATAGAATATTTAACATTTTGACGACCAACCGACAGCCGGCTGTCGGGTTGATATGTCTTTCTATTGTGTCTCAAATCACGTTGTTTGAAGGATTAATAGCTGCACTCTCAACGTGACTGGTTCTAACGGCAGTTATACTTACGTAGTAACTATTTATTAATCTGTGGTTATACCGATACTTAATCACATGATTATACGCATTAGCTTCCGCCCACGGGTCTACCTGCGTGGATGTCAAAACTTCTATCCCCTATTTTAGAATTTCCAAGAATCCTTTCTTAGTGTATACTTACTCTTAACAAAGAATACACCCTGTAAATGTCACTGATAACAAATAAGATTCTATTCGAGTTCTATTGTAGTATGATTACTAGACAATTTTATTTTATAATCAGATACATCTAAAGAGAACAAACAATCGCGCTTATAACAAAAAGTTTGTAAAAAAAGTCACTAACCGACTAACAAGTTGCAGCTATAGTTAACTATGTGTAAAACAATCTTCATGTAAGTAGAGCGAGGGTCTTTACCTAGAGACGAGTGAATCCTGCTTCTTTCCCGAGCGAGCCGGAAATCACCACCGCCAGGAACTTCACCACCTCCTCACCAAGCATGGCAACAGCCACCAGCACAATGCAACGCAATCTCGACACTACTTTCACTAAATAAAGACTATAATCCCATAAAGGAGATCTCAAAACATTTGATTCTTGACCACGTCGATACGCGAATTAAGTTCGACTGACGCAAATACAAAATCATCATAATGCTATTATTTTTATTACATACTTATAAACTTGACAAAAACAAGGGCGAAGAGCGAGCCGGACTCGCGCAACGGTGGTCTCAAGGAAATAAATTTATAGGGTTCCGTAGTCTACGAGGAACCCTTCTAGTTTCGCCATGTGTGTCTGTCCGTCCTCACTTAATCTCTGCGACTGTTAGCACTAGAAAGCTGTTTGGTACCAATATAATATATCAATCAAGCCGACAAAGTGGTAAAATAAAAATTTTGAAGAAAATGTTTTATTGATGGCCCCTGTATGTAAAGTGGTAAGTGTTTTTTTTTTTAATTTTAACCCTACACAGGGGACCGGGGATTACAAAAATCATTTTTTGATAATGTCAATAATTTCGGAAATAATCGCTCCAAAAGTAAAAAAACATTGTGTCCCCCAACCCCTAACTTTTGAACAATAAGTTTAAAAAATATGGAAAAAATCTGAAAAATAGAACTTTATTAGGACAAAAAATACAAAAAGGTTGTACAAAATAATTTATGCGTACTTAGTATGTTAACGTAACAAGTAGCCATTTTTTTTACTCAGAAGTGGGCACACTTATTGTGACGGATGGGAAACTACGGAACCCTACACTGAGCGTGGCCCGACACACTCTTGGTTTTTGTATTTTATATTTCAAAGTTATTTTTTATTAGTTTGCTTTTGATACAAAAAGTATCAAAAGCAAACTAATAAAAAATAACTCGCCAATTAGACGTTTCTTGTCTATCGTTTAATTATATAGGATCGTCACTCCTTCCATGAATAAGAGTGTTCCTTCATTCTAGCCATTCTGAGATATGGTCTGCCCGGGTTGGTCCATCTTTCGGGCTTCTGACTACAGGAGTTTTCCTTCGCAATTTTACACCATTACCAATTTTTTTTGGTTTACTAATAAGACACAAATAATGATAATTTGAAGACACAATGGTGCCGATTCTCTTATTCACAAACTTAAAAAAAATTAAGTTAAATGCTTCTTTCTTTTCTTAAAGAAATTTCCATTTCTTAAAGAAAATAACAGAAGTTACATTTTAGTTTAATCCTGTCAAATTAGACAGCGTCTGAAGAAAACCGGCGTATATGTTTTTAATCGCGTCTAAATTATCTATGGAGTGTCTAAATTTGACAGGACTTAACTAATATTTTATCTTCTGTCCTTTTCATAACGAATTGAAAAGAGAAAGATGCATTTAACTTAAATTTAGGTTAGTTTGTGAATAAGTGAATCGGCACCATTGTCGCAGTGTTAAACGCTTGGCCGGTACGCTGCGTGTTCTAGGTTCGATTCCCGCACGGCACAAATATTTGTATGGTCTATAGGTGTCTCTTGAGAGTCTGATTATTTGTGTATGTGAATGTTTGTAAACGCACCCACGACACTAGAAGAAATCCTAATATGCGGCAACAATAGATTAAAATGCATCTTTTTATCTTCGTTTTTAATGTAAACCACTAATTATTCCACATCTTAAACTAATGATGTTTCTAGAGGTTACTAGGTCTAATATGCTAATTACCTATTTGACCCAGTGCCCTTAATATACGTGTAAAATCATTATTTGTAATATCTCTAAAGCTCTAAATAATCTTCCTGATTACCATCTCAATACAGTACCCTAAAAAATAAATTATATTTGTTTTAGAGATCCACAATATAATACTTATCAAAGCATTCCAATAGGGTTACTGTGTCGACCATAAGGTTAAGCCAAATGACTTTAAAGTAACATTCATCGCTAGCTAGACCGACTAATAACCTTCTGTGTCTGAACTTAAGGTTTGAATTTAATTACACAGCTGATCTTGGGGTCATTGACTGCGTGGTCTGCGGTTAACGTACTCAGATAACAAAAAATAGGAGAAGAGCTTTTACTTCAAAAAGTTTAATTCTTTATTTGACTCTGAAAATACCCGAAGGACAAAAAAATACGCTCATCATACAAAAATTGCCCTGGGTCAAAAGCCAAAACGTTTATGGGTGGGAATCGAACTCAAGAGGTCTGGCTTAGCAGTCAGATCACTAAATCTGGACTAAGGCCCGTAAATATACACCGTGTTACGTAACACAAGGGACATATTAAAGGAGGCTCTTCAGTATTCTCTCCTCATTCCAAATATGTAAAAAAAAAAACATTAATTTTTGACCATATGTGTCACAAAATAAATAGATAGTTGACCCCCGCGCTATATCCATCGAAAGGAGAACAAATTGTACCTACAGCACTGTCTCACCATATGTGAGTGAGGCAGCGAGCGCTCGGGTATGTTTTTATGACTTTAAGAGCCTTATGACCTAATTAAAACGTTACTTAATATTAAGACGCTGTCAAGTCTGTTGCTGTGTTTACTTTATCCTTTTAGAGTAACAAAGACAGCAACAGATTTTAAAACGCCTTGAAATTAAATCTAAGTATTCGGATATTATTGCGATAATACCCCTTGACACCCAACCGACAGCCGGCTGAAGGGGTATCCCATTTCATTAGAGTCCTTATTTTTATTACTTACAGACTACTTTAGTATGAACAAGTTTGGTTATTTTAAGTTCTTGGATAAATTTCCTACAATGAAAAAAAATATATAATCTATGCTCGTACGTTTTCCTTTTTGGGGTAGTAGTGAAATTTCCGCCGCCATTTTGTTTATTGCGTAATGGCTGAGGCGTTCGATTTATTTCGTTTTTTTTTCATGTGGGCACAAATGTTATCGCGGCGTTGAATAATTTTTTTTCATGTGGGCACATGTTATCGCGGCGTTGAGTAATAATTATGTCCCTAGTCCCACTAGTTACGGTGGAAACTTAGACAATTATTAAAAATGCACTTCAAACAAATAAATACGGAACCAAAACAGTGATGACGGACGTTAAAACATACGACGAGGAGCGGTGACCTTGAGGTGATGAGAACTGGTCAGCTTGACACCAGACATCCTTGCTCAGCTACCGGATTGTTTTTACATACTCTTGAATTTATGGAAATGTTTGATTATTTGTCGCCAAATTGGATCAGTTTTAAGGCGGTATTTAGATTTATTTCGGAGTGCTTATAATGATTACCAATATCATTGATAATGTTCGTGTTTGTTTGTTCGCTTTTGTGTTTTTACTGCTTAAAATTTTGTATACCTACTCCGTTACTGTCCGTCAATGCGATTGTTATGTATATGTCGCAGTCATCTGGTTAAATCAGCTATTTGATTGTATGACTAGCGCGTTCATTGAATGACGACATTTAATTGAATGACTAAACGACAACTCGTCAAGATGTTTAATGTAACGTTCAACGACTTGACTGAACGTCATTTAGCATTGTCGTTAAATGGGATATAGTACCAGTAGTAGTAGTGTAGTAGTAGTAGTATGGGGTATAGTAGTGGGACTTTGTAATGTTTGTTTAAGGTGACCATAAGTTCGCAACTTAAAAACTTACTTCCTTTACATAACAAATATGAGAACATGACATGACACACTTTATTATGATTTTAATTTAAAAAAAACTTTCAATGTAGCCGGCGGCGGCGTATTAATAAGTAAATCCATGCTAGCACACTATTTTAAGAAGAAAAAGTCACTTTAAAGTAAATTTAATCAAAATAATATCAAGACAGTGCTATCTGCGCGAGCTGTTTTACGCCATATTTGTTTTGGTGACTACTAACGCCGCAGTGGAAAAAAAATGAACTAAATTGCAATCACCTGACTGATTTTACGTCCGCTCTGTTCAATGGGCTATGCTACAATCAGCTATATAATTGGACGTTGAGTGACGCTTGTTCAATCAGCTTTCGGTCTAGTCATTCAATTAAATGTTGCCATTCAATAAACGCGCTAGTCATACAATCAAATAGCTGATTCAACCAGATGACTGCGACATATATGTATATAACGCTGTATTGTTTTGAAATCGTAATTAGTAGATACTAGCGTATAATAAATATCGAGAACAACGAACAATAAAATAAAACATTAAAATTAAGGGTGGCCTTATTAAAAGCTTATTGAACGAACTAAACAATGTACTATCGACAAAATTGAATCATGACCCATTTTGACGATAAATCGTTTGAAGCTGTCAAAATAATAAGACTAGACGTGTGACTTTTGTAATACATGTTTACGCGATGGTCGACCTAATTGAATTTAAATGTCTGTAGGAAAATAAGCTCATGGTGGGCCATGATCCCATTGGGTTGATTGTACACGGCACGGGACTAATTTTGAAGAGTTTTTTTTTAAATATTTATATATAATCTAATGTTAGTTACCTTACTCCTCCGAAACGGCTTTACCGATTTTTACAAAATTTTATATACATATTCAGGAGGTCTGAGAATCGGCTACTATCTATTTTTTATATAATTTATACAATTATAATTATACACAATATTTACAAACTAAAACTAAATTAAAAACCCCTAGAATTATGATAAAAAAATTTATACCCCTAACTGCTAAGGGTTGTTCACCCTTAACATTTTTAACGCGGATGAAACCGCGGGAGGCGGCTAGTAATACTATATACTTACATACCGTAGTCTCAGAGTATTCTTCTGTTTCCCTCGAGGCTGGGGGACTTCATGCACTAATCCTATTGCTGACGTTACGTCTTCTGGAATGTGCGTCTTCTTGATATCAGGAAAACGAAATAAATGCATAAAGGACATAGGATTATTTTTATCCCAAATATTTTTGGTGAGTGGGAAATCATCCAATGACTGCTCCCGTCCTGGGAGCGGCGGGAGGGCGTGTCAGACTCTTACTGACTAAAATCCACTCATGTTCCTTCGATTGCCCTTTATGTTCCAGGGTCACGGTAACTATTATAAACCAAATATCACATGGGAACAAGAATTACGCGGGTAAAGCCGAGGTTGACAGCTAGTAAATTAATAAATGATCCTTATATTGTATTGTTTAACATTTTTATTATCTTCGTTCGTGTACAAAACTAATACTAATTTCTTAAATATTTCAATACGTCTTTAAATAACATTATAATGAGTGAGTTCACTACGTTGTAGTAACTTTTAGTTTTCACTAAAACGAGGTTTCTAGAAATTTAGATTTTACTGGTCCATGTCTTAAGATAGCTTATTGATTGATTCTTACAAAACAGGTGAATATATATACTTTTAAAATTATACTCATCTTACTAATATTATTAATAAGGAAGTTTATAATTACAGAACCGGTCGCTGTGATATTTAGCGTGAAGCTTAATTTAGAAGTATTTAATAAATATCACCTTCATTTAGTTTGAATAAGAGAACTTTTTTATGGGTGACAAAAATGATTTAAAATTAACTTAAAGCGGCTAACAGCTAGGAAAAAATAAATATTAAATTAATAAATATCTTGGGACAACTCACACACGGCCATCTGATCCCAACCTAAGCAGAGCTTGTGTTATGGTAACCAGACAACTGATAATCTGATATACATACTAATATTAGGGGATAAATTAAGTTTAACCAGTGTAACATTAGAATATTGAGTAATAATCTAAGTTACACTACAAATAAATAGCACACCCTTTTCTACAATACGGGGTAAACCCTTAAAACGCAGGCGCCTGTTTCAACATTCTTTTGAAAAGTTCTTATCAAAATAATTGGATAAATACATACAAATTCTGTTAATTTTTTGAATTTATTTGGTTTTTTTTGAGGAGTGGGAAATCATCAAATGACTTCTCCCGTCCTGGGTGCGGCGGGAGGGCGTGTCAGACTTTTACTGACTAAAACCCACTCATGTTCCTTCGGTTGCCCTTTATGTTCCGGGGTCACGGTAACTATTATAAACATTTCGCAACCGTTTATCTGGTAGTTAGAGTCTATTTTGAGGTAGTGAAACAAGCCCCAAGTCTAAATAAATTATTTTAAAACACATAGAAAACTATCCTCTACGTTAATTAAATAGCGTAGGAAGTATTCTCACTTGCATGTTTTTAATTTGATCAGTTTAATTACCCCTAAATATTATATATCTTCTTCCTTAATTATACCCGGTTGTGCATGCTGAAATCATTAAAATACAGTGTTCTTAAAATATAATAAGTGCCAAAACCCAAATTATTATTTCTGATTAAAACAAATATGTGTATATATATTTTTTGTGAGATAATCTGTGCGAATCAAACAATAAGCGCTTCGGATGCTTACAGGCTAGGCATTATGTTATATATTATTATGTTATATATTATTTGGCTTTTTCACTTAACATTAGTTTGCAATTTGAAATTTTAGATCTCTTCAAGAAACACATTATTGATGAACTAAATATTGTTGAAACTTCGGAAAACTTTCAGATCCATCATTTTATATAATTTTGAGGTACTAATTTAAGAACATAGTGATATAAAATAAAATATTTACACCTATAATTAACTTTTGTACGACCTAATAATAATAGATATTGTCTTATAAAATGTATGCAAAACCTTTTTAATACATAGTCCTAGCTTAATTTAACAAATCATAATGTTAAAAAGAGGAATAGCTAGACGTATGTCAAGTTAAATGAAAGACATACAAACGTATATACTCTATTCTTTATATAATGATCACCAAGTCACTAAATGCGAAAACATAATTACTAATGAGTGTGATTATACATTCAAAATCACGTTAAATTTGAAAACAGTATTGAAGTTATATTTGACGTGTTCATCAGACAAAGTCAGCGGATTTACCACCCGCTAGCCAGCTAAACATAATTATATTATTATCTGTTTTTCTTCTATGACATACTGTACAAGTACTGTTTTCTTCAACTATAGATACGTCTAACTTTTGTATAGGTATATGAAGTGCCTTAAAGCTATTTCTGATGGCCAAACCAACGACTATTCTTATCTACTACATGGCTACTACATTTGTCTTCATCCAGAAGCGAATTATCCTTAAGGAACACTAAGCACTTGCGCCAATCTGGCGCAAACGCAAATACTTTTTAGAAATCGGACAATACCAAGAAAGTTAGCATCAGTCAATGTCTCTTGACAGTTACTCCACCTCTGTTCCATCCACGAAGTCTCACTTCGTGGTTCTGACCTATTGCTCACTTAGCTTAGGTTACAAAGTGTGGGGCGGCAGCTACGCCTTCTTGTCTTTGGGCAAGGTGAGTGCCGAGAGGAACCGCTGGGCTGGCATCTCCAGCATCAGCGTCAGCGGCACCGCCACCAGGTACGAGAAGCAGCTCGTCGCCAGCCAGTCCACCACCTGGGGGAGAGGCAGGGTTTAGAAATAAAAAGAAACAAAAACAGATCTCAGACTTCAAAATATTTTTTTCACAAGTTACAGTTAAGACATTATACTTATTAGAGTAAAATAAAATCATGAAATATGTTTCAATTTACGTTACAATGGTGATGATTCTCTTGTTCACAAACTAAACTAAAGTTCGGTGCATCTTTTTTTTCCATTTTATTAAGAAAAGGACAGAAGATATATATTACTTAGTTTAGTCCTGTCAAATTAGCCAGCGCCTGAAGTGAATTGACATATTTTTGTGGCCACGTTTTGAATTGCGTCTAATATATCTATGGAGTATCTTAATTTGATAGAACTTAACTATACAGGGTGTCCCACGGCAATGCCACATGGAGGGAAAGTACCTTAAATATTGTAGATAGAACATTTTACTGAAAGAAGACATTATTTGAATTTTGAAAACGTTTTAAACTGCATTCATAGATATTTAAATAATTACATAGTTGAACCGGGAATCGAACCTGTTACTCGAGAAAATAAATCAGTCTGTAGTTTTATCCTACCGATCGAAAGACTTAATCACAAGGATTATTTTTTGCTAAATAACATAGTGTCAAAAATAAAAGAAAGACCATTATTTTTACATTTTTAATACAGAATTAGTCAATTTTACACATGCTCAAAATGAGTCCCTTCTTCTTGAATACAAAGTGATAACTTTTCATTATTTCGTTTCCTGACGATTTTTTGGTCTTGTTGTGGTGGATATTCATATTTATCATATCATATTTATCATATTTATTTAAATGATGCGTACTACTCAAGTGGGTAGATTAATTAGTGATAAGTAGTTATGATTGTCAATTGTATGTACTTACGGCAATGTAAGCTTTTAACTTTTCAAAACAAAATTCTACATCAAATGTTAAAATTCACGGTATGTCTTCTTTCAGTAAAATGTTCTATTGATAAGATTTAAGGTACTTTCCCTCCATGTGGCATAGCCGTGGGACACCCCGTATATTATCTCCTGTCCTTTCCAAAATAAAACGGATAGAAAAAGACTGAACTTAATTATAGTTAGTTTGTAAACAAGAGAATCAGCACCAATAGCTAAGAATTTTAGGAGCAAATTGCTTTAAAGTTTTATGAACTGCTCAAGACTGTTCAGACGCTGTTGACTGACCACACTGAGCAGCGAGGTGGTGATGGGCTGCGGGCGCGCGGCCGCCAGCCCCAGGTTGATGCACCAGTGCACCATCAGCACCGACAGCGACATGCGCCCCAGCGCGTACCAGCCGCGCCACGCCATCACGTGCTTCAGCCAGCCTGGAGGGAGCAAATAAACATCTTGGTACAACTCACACGTGGCCATCTATTCCAAATAAGGCAGAGCTTGAGCTATGGTAACCAGACAACTGATGATATACATACTAATTATCTATAATGGTAGGTATTAAAAAGCTAAAGAGTTTTTTTGTGTTGAACGCGCCATTATCAGGAACTTCTGGTTCAAATTGAAAACATATTTTTTGTGATTTGGATTTTGGGTTGTTCATTTATCTGAATTATCGCGGAAAACTATAGGTAATAACATCGCTTTATGACGTACGGGAGCAGAACAGCAGCACCAAAGATGGTCGTGAAATTGAAGAAGATAGCTAGTACATAATAAATATGAATTATAAACCACTAGCTTCTGCCCGCGTCTTCGTCCGCGTGGATTAATATCTCCCGTTCCCGAGGGATTTCCGGGATGAAAACTATCCTATGTCCTTTCTCGGGTCCCAGACTATATCTGTACCAAATTTCATTCAAATCGGTTCAGTGGTTTAGGCGTGAAGAAGAGACAGACAGAAAGAAAGACAGACAGACAGACAGACAGAGTTACTTTCGCATTTTATAATATTAGTTTAGATATCAAAGTGAGTTTGAATATTTTTATTCTACTTTGCGTTCTCTCTTAGTTTAAATGTAAGACCGATAAGTCGCTTATCCAGCTCTTCAGCGCAAGTGCCTTTGCTCGGTAAAATGTTAAACAAAAACACTCAATGGTTCTATCAAGTTGTAACAAAATGATGTTCTGTTACAAGCGAATGCTTAATTTTAACAGCAACTTTAGCAAATTTTATGTATTCCATTCATGTTATTACGCGCACGATAGTGATTATGTGCAAAGCTCAAACTGTTTCTGTAGGCGCTACATTAGTTCGCTTTATCTTTTGTTTGCTTAACACACACGAGGCTCAGTTGAAAACAATCAGGCACCATAGTCTGGCACTTCAGTTGAAGCAGGCCTGGTCAATACAGCTGTGTATACATTTTGTTCTGTTTATGTATGTAATTTTATGATGTTTCATAATATTATTTTTGTTTACCTCATTGGATGTATCATATTAACATTAACCTTTCGACGCCCAAGCGACAGCCGGCTGTCGGGCTGCTATTGTCTTTCTATTGTGTCTCAAATCACGTGTGTTCGAAGGTTTCAATTGATAAATCTTGCTGAGCAGCGGCCGCTCCAGCGCAACGTAGTGCTTGCGGCGCCACACTCACCCTCCAGCCCGTTGACCATGCCCAGCAGCACGCCAGCGGCCAGCAGGCTCAGCAGCGGCCGCTCTAGCGCCACGTAGGTCGCCGTAAACCACGGCTGGTCGTACTCCCGCAGGTAGTTGCCGGCCAGGATCCACGCGACGATTACTCCCGGACCCAGCAGGTACGGCTTTCGCAACCACTGTGACATAGAAGAGGTACATAAACGTAAATGTACACTTGGTCAGTTACGTCATGTCTTATTGGCTAAAATTGTATGCAATTAAACTATATTTATACCGCACGTATATGAGTAAAATATAAAAAAAGGTTCTTAAAAGAATTCTTTAAACTTCAAAGCTGACGAACCGAGATATAAAGCACACTTTGCCGTTTCCATATTAATAAAAACTGTACATTTAACCGCATGATATGCCAGCCATATATGAGGAGCACCATGTTGGAACTGACCTGATACGAGGACACCTTGACCCCCGACTCCTGCAGCTCGAAGTGCAGGAAGGCGGCGAACAGCCCCATGAGGCAGGCGGGCAGGCTGCCCCACGGGCCCTGGTACAGTCGCGAGAACGACGGGATGCCCTGGTACATGACCTTCAGCTTACTGCGGACGGAGATGTGGCAGTTACAGAAAAAAATACTTATAAATATAATGCATTAAGAAATGGTAACGAGGTCGAGACTTTACATTGAAAATTTTAAAAATAGACGATACATATTCTCCAACCTATTTTAGTATAGTTTTAATTTATTTTAGTCTGTCTGTGCGTTTTTCAGGGATAAACTTAAAAAAAATATTGCATTGATTTCATTCAAATTTTACAGGTTTTTGCATGAATATAACCTGCACAACGGACGACGTCGCGGTGTAATTGTATTTATAGTGTTAAGCGGGATTAAACGCACACACTACCTTTTTTGTTTTTTCCTTGACGCTTGAATACCGCTTAGCAGTATAAATATGCAACGCGAAAGTTGAACGTATAATATAGCAAACCAATACGGGCCATTACATTTATTTATTTTACAACGCTTACATGACCATTCATTCACTACGCTGTCATATTTTTTTTATGACGAATTATTTTGAACCGTACCTCGGATACGCGAAATACATAATAGACTTCCAATCGAAGATGTAAGCAAGGGCTCCGTTGAGGGCACAGGAGAAGATGACCAGCGCCGCCAGGACTGGGAGCGCGCGCTGGCGGTGGCGCGCCAGGTGCACCGTCAGCACCGACGCCAGCACGTACAGCTGCATGTCCACTGCCAGGAACCTGGAAAGAGGGAGACACAAAGAGTTTTTTACTTGTCCTACAGTTACATTATTATTACTTCGATGGGGTTGGAAAATGAACCCTAAGGTTGAGGTAAAAAGACTTTGCTTAGCATATGCTCTGGGTATAGCAATATTATTACTGTCACAATCGCTCTCTTTCTGCGAGTTCAAGATGAAAACGGAGAATTTTTAGCTTAGGAAAAAATACAGTGTTAAGAAACGTCTTTTCATCCCAGCCTAACAGCTCTTCCCCTTAACTTGCTGATGGCAGTCAGTTGGTAGTCAGGCGGTACAATATAGGGTAGAGATATTTTTAAACAATTTCATGTCAGACTTCTTAACGCCCTGGTGTGGCCGCAACTCGTTTTTGTTTTTCATGTCATCCTGTCAACCGTCATGCTATCACTCACTCCTTTCTCCTTCATATCTTCATACCGTCTATTCCCCTTTCTTCAGCCTTCCTCTCCTTACTCTTGATTGAACTAAAATTAATTGCACTAATGAACGATTGACCTAATGGGCGACTCGCCTACAGTTCATTAATCAGTAAAATTCATAAAGCGATATAACAATCTCAGAGTATACACAAGTCTTGTGTTTTCTTAACTTTCTTTTAACCAGATAACTAGACAACGGTGAAAACAATTCTGCAAGGAACTTGACAAAACTGTAATCTTCTTGCGATCTCACCGCCAATTCAGAAATGATTTTGCAAAATGAACGTTTAAAGCATTGCCACTCCTCAAGTGCCTCACTCACCAGGTCTGCACAAGACAGATGTCCTCAGGGCGCACGAGGTTGTTGAGGAACAGCGCGTGGCTCCAGAACTTGGCGCGGCACACGTCGCTCTCGGCGACCACGCTCGCCCACTGCGGGCCCGAGCCGGCGCGCGCCCACCACGTCGCCGCGTAGCCTGTCACCAGCAGGTATACTGGCGAGATCCTGGGGATACACAGCTTTCAGTATTCTTTTTGATGACTAGCTTTTGCCTGCGACTTCGTCCGCGTGGAATAATAGTTCCCGTTCCCGGGGGTTTTCTGGGATGAAAACTATTCTATGTCCTTTCTCGGGTCCTAGACTATATCTGTACCAAATATCATTCAAATCGGGTCAGTGGTTTAGGCGTGAAGAAGAGACAGACAGACAGAGAGAGTTACTTTCGCATTTATAATATTAAGCTAGTTTATTATAAGGCAAAGTATTCTACTGATTTCCTGCACAGTGCTGTGTATAATTGCCAATACAGATGTTGAATTAAAGCTGGCAAGCTTTAATTTAAAAACAAAAATTTAATAATCAATATTGTCATACCATAGGGGTCATAGGCCAAGTATCATATAAGTTTATCTAGTAAGAGTACCTGGCTATCCTCTTAATAGTGATGTACGGCAGCAGCTTGAAGGAGATGCTGTTGGTCTTGGTGTAGAGTAGCAGGTTGTAGCCCAGCAGGAAGTTCGACAGCATCACGAAGATCTGCACCACCGACGTGCCGTTGAGGAACAGCATCAGCACCGGGTGCCGGGATATCTGAGGGAAGACCACTCATGCGCTGAAAACTTTGTGTGTTACCTCAACTTGGCATATTTTAAGCCTGGCTGGAGAGGATATATGAGATTCTTAATACTCGGGTGAGTACTAGAAGGATTTTGAATCTGATGGGCCACATATCGGTGACTGTAAGCTCATACATACTTGAGGATGTATTCAAGAAAAAACCACATATTAAAGTATCGTTCAAATAATAAAACCAATGCACATATCTCACGCGCCCCGACAAGCACGCGGAAGTCAAACCACACACATTTGAAACGAAGTCGCACATTAATTACTTTACACTCAAGCGATCAATACTATATTTCTTTTTTTTCTGTTATTATTATCTTAGGCTTCAGGATTACTGCAGTTATCTGAGGTGGCGTCAGGTCTAAATGTCCTTTACAAATTAGTTATATTACAATAAGCAAGGTTGTTGAAGATATTGAACTTATAATACAGCTGTTGTCAGTAGCTGACCTGCTCAGTCCACCGTGGGTTGTAGAGGTACAGCGCCACCTGGATGCAGCCGCTGTGTGTCGCCATAATCAGCATCATCAGGAATACTCTGGGAAGCGAAAAGGCTGTTTGTATGGTAGTTTCTGTTTCAGAAATGCTAAGATGTATGCTGGTCTGAATAGTATTTTAATATTGGTTGTAATAGTGATCACAGTAATATATATTCTGTGAAAACTTGCTGTTTGTTATACTCCAAAAGATAAAGCCTTGTGACAGACGGACGTTTCCCATTTGGTACCCATACTTCAAGTACAAATGTACAAGACGGGCTTAATGCCTTAGACATTCTCTGCCAGTCAACCTACTTTTAGAATTTGGTTTCCTGCTTAGAAATCTTATGTTCCATGTCATCACAGTATTATTTGTCAACCAGTACCTTTCCAGACTGCAGTACATGATGATCTCAAAAAAGGGGTATTTAGGTGAAGATGGAAGAGTTGGTTGGTTGGCTGACCTGATTCCCTGCACGGGTGTGAGCGCAGCTAGCCGCGGGTCGCCGTCCTCGTAGGACGCAGTCAGGCGCCGCCAGTTGCCGCGGATGGACCACGCGCTCAGCAGGCTGCTCTCTGCAATCAAAAATCGTTATTTATTATAGGTATACAGTGTATGTTAACTTTATCTTTACATAGTATAAAATGAAGTTGCTTTCAGCCTCTATTTGCTTAGATCTTTTCAGCTATTCAATAGATTTTATGCAGTCAGCATAAAGTGATTTGAGGGGAAGATTATATGTATGATACATGCGTATTTTCTCAAAAGAAAAGCCGAGATTTTCAAAACTTTGTTATACCCGAAGCTAGGGCGGGTTTCTAGTAATTTATAAGCTAAGCGCTACAAAGCCCTATTATTTATGGTTCGATTGTAAGGTCTGGCTAGTCTTTATCATTTTTATTTAAGTACTAACTGTTAACCCCTTTCACACACCATGTACTTTAACATATTTTGCTCTTCCCAACAAAAAACCAACAGACGTACTCTTAGCATTCTCCCCGGTAACAACATCATACGTAGTCCCAACGACATTGAGCGCGACGATCAGCACCACGACGTAGAGGAGCGCTCTGTGCGGCACGTCAAGCGGCTCCGTGCTGCGCGCGTGAGCGTACTCCTGCGCGTGCGAGCGGCAGTAGGCGAGGCGAGCGAGGCGAGGGCGCAGCGCGAGGCGGCGCGCCCACTGCGCCGCGCACTGCTCGAAGCGGAGCGAGGCGTTGCGCTCGGGCAGCGCGGGGCAGCGCGCGCTCACGCAGTAGCCGCGGTGTAACTGCGTGCGGTTGAAGTGGTGCGGGTCCGTAGAGTACTCCTGCAGGCGAAGGAATGTTATTATTGGTTGGCTGACCTGATTCCCTGCACCGGCGACACGCCACGAACGTGATCATGTTATTGGTAATAGCTAGAGTAAACGTTTAACATCTAAGTTAACGTTAAAGTCACTAACTACGAAATTAGATGAAGTGAGCTGTCCTAGTATCGAATGATAGGGATTGTTGATTCATCTCAAACTTACTCCAATTACATTCAAATAGGAAAATTTTAAGACTACATCACTTCAGTATACACCGTGTTAGGTAAGTCGAGGGACATGTTCAAGAACGCGATAGTAAATGATCACATCAATAAAAATGTAAATAATAATAAAACGATATAAAATCGCAAAGAAAACCTTAGTTGAATTATCGCAATAGGGCTCTCAAAGTCCCTTGCGTTCGAGGTTGCATCTGGTCACTAATCTATGATAAGAGAGTGAGTATCTAGCACGCGTGTCTACAATTTCATTTATTATATGAGGCATTTGGAAAAAAATAAGGTATTGTTTTTTACGGAATGAGAATCGAATACTGAAGAGCCTCCTTTTTTTTGGTGAGTTGGAAATCATCCAATGACTGCTCCCGTCCTGGGTGCGACGGGAGGGCGTGTCAGACTCTTACTGACTAAAATCCACTCATGTTCCTTCGATTGCCCTTTATATTCCAGGGTCACGGTAACTAGTTATTATAAACATTCCGCAACACTAAAGAGCCTCCTTCAATTTGTCTCTCGTGTTTCGTAACACTGTGTATGACAACGAAACCGCGATTTTTGTAATATTTATTTATTTATTTTATTCCCAACAATATCCTTACAGATTAATCCAAATCGATATTGAGGTTTCTTATCACTAAATTACAACTAAATCTACGTATAACTAATTTTAAAAAGTGCTATCTTTGTAAATTCACTCAGAGTACAATAAAAAATATCCACGTCGTCAGCTATGAGATTGAGCGTGCGCAGTGCGCGCGTCAGAGGCGCCTCGCTCAGTAAGTTGGTGCGCGCACGCGGCACCGCCAGCAGGCGCGGCCGCCGCCGACGCGTCGCGTACCCATCCGGCACACACAAACCCAGTCTCGCCAAAATATCCGCATTATGTACCCTCCCCCTAATTACCGTAAAGATATAGGTTATGAGTGTGAGTTCCCTCCTGACCCTCAGTTCGTTGTATCCAACCATACCTAGGACAAATAGGTTAGGGTACATCAACGGGTAAAATGGATAAACCGCGTACAACTTCATATAAATAAATCTAAGAAATTTATTCTGCACACGCTCCAGCATGAGGCTATATTTAGTCTCATGTGGAGCCCAGATAACTGCGTTACACTCAAGTTGACTCCTCACTAAAGCATTATATAAGGCTGCTGTAGCTTTTATATTGGTAAAGCCTCTAGCCATCCGAAGAACCAACCCCAAGTTCCTATAAGCTTTTTTGCATATTTTAACTATATGGTCACGAAACGTCAGCTCAGTGATAAAATGAACACCTAAATCCCTCACAGCCGTTACCCTGGTCAACTCATTTCCATCCACTGTGTATTTATAAATAATAGGTGCGCGTGCTCGTGAAAATGAGATAGTGACGCACTTTGACACGTTGAACTGCAACCGATTCAGTTTGCTCCAACTAACGACCCTGTCTATATCTCTCTGCAATCTTTCACAATCGTTCGTGTTTCTGACAGCAAGAGATAACTTAAGGTCGTCCGCGAACAACAGACACTTGGCCTCTTGTACGACATCCGGCAGATCATTAACCATCAATATGAATTCCAAAGGGCCTAAATTACTTCCCTGGCTTACCCCAGATCTAGTATAATATGGTTGCGTTCGGTATCCTGCATAATCCACATATTGCTGCCTGTCTCTCATATAATCTGCAAAGAAGTTAAGCAGATGAGGAGTAAACCCGACTGCCGCTAACTTCTTCAGCAACACGTCATTATCGACTAGGTCGAAGGCTTTTTTAAAGTCGAAGTAAGCAGCGTCGGTCTGCCCTCCACTGTCTACTATCGGCAACACTTCTGCTACGTAGCTGAGCAGATTTGTAGTGGTGCTTCTTGCAGGTCGAAATCCGTGTTGTGCATCTGCAAGTTGCGAGTGCACTTGAAGATGTATATTTTTTTGAACAACGGATTCGAGTAGCTTTGCCGGCGTTGACAGAACAGCAACTGGTCTGTATTCCTCCACTTTCGTACCCGAACCTCCCTTCGGTACCGGTATTACCCGGGTCATCTTCCACCTCTCTGGATACTGTGCAGATGCAAGGCAAATGTTGAAGATATGCCATAGCGGTCTCGCTACGACCATACGACAATCTCTAAATATAAACGCTGGGAGACCATCCGGCCCCGACGAAATTTTCGGCTTAAGTTGCTGAAGCGCACCCATTACGTCATCTATGTTCACCTTGTCTAGATGAATCCGTGCTGCTCCGTTACCTCTGCCCGCCTCCGCTATGGCTCTGTCAACATCTAACTTGGGCTTCTCCTTGCTGTAGACAGAATAGAAAAACTTAGCAAAATCATCAGCTGCTTGAGCACCAGTCAGAGCTTGTCCATCCTTTAAAATTTTGACCTTACTCCTACTGCCCCTTTTGGAATTTACATAATTCCAAAAGGATTTCGGGTCCCTTGCCAAATGATCTTGTATTCGCTGTCTATACTGTTGTTCAGCTATTTCTAGCTTCCGTTTAACTTGAGTTCTACACTGAGCAAACGCTTCGTAATCTACTGCTAAACCGGTAGCTTTATACTGTTTATGAAGGGTGGCTTTTCGTCTTATGTCGCAAATTATCTCACTCGTATACCACTCAGGATAAATGTATCTAGAGCGTATACGACTTTGCTTTTTTCTGGGTACACAGCTATCTATAATTTTATTTAAAGTTTCATAAAAAAAAGTCCAAACACATATCTAATTGCAAGTGGTTATATAGAGGAGCCCAGTCTATTGCAGCAATTTTAGAGTACAGTTGTGTAAAGTCTGCTTTGTTAAAATTCCAACTTTTCTGTGTATTAACGTCTGATGTACATGAGTCATATTCGACGTCAGTACAGCGGCGTCCACTCGAGCTGACGGACACCTGTAACGGCGGATGATAAGCGTCGACCGCGACTAAAGGCTCCTCAGCCGCACACACGCACACACCCTTCCCCTCCACGTATGTTGTCAACACGAGATCTAGACAACGCTTATTGCAATTTAATATTTCATTACTCTGAGTGAATCCACAATATGTGATAAAGAAATTATAATATGAATTTACACTTGTAGAACACGAATATAAGTTGAAGTCTCCCAACACGACTACCTCATTATAACTGTTACAAAATTGTTCTATAATTTTAAATAAACATAAATACTCATTTTCACTACTATTTGGAGGTATGTAAACAACACAAATAAGAAACAAAAACCTATTACCTAAATATACTGTCGCGCTCACTAATTCAAATACTCGATCGTCAATGTTTACGTCGCCTGGAACCGGTATTCTTCGCAAGTCGAGTCGCGGTGTGGCCACTAAACACACGCCGCCTTGTTTCCGCCCATCCGCTCTGTCACACCGTAATATTGCGTAACCAGGCGGTATAATTTCCGCATCACATATGGATTGATTTAGTCCTGTTTCTGTTATAGCGAGTAAATCAACATTAGATGAAGACACTCCTATATAAAACTCATTCACCTTTGTTCGTAATCCTCTCACGTTCTGGTAATAAATATCAACCAGAGCCTTCTTCGGGTTTTTTATGGGGTGGTCTACGAAACCACACCCATTCGCAAAACTCCACATTTACTGGCCAAATGTCTGGCTGACATAATTTGTCATATTCACTCGCTGGCACGCCAATAATAAAGGAGGCATAATCGCGTTCTGTCCTATGCTTAACTCTTTCAACTTTAAGTGGAACTTGCGATCCACAAACGTTACTTAAATATTTTTCCAAATCTTGTTCCATAGTATTTTTCTGCAAACGCCACACATGTAAGAATTTCTTTTTTTCTATACCTTGAATTTCATTGATATTAGTACTTCCTCCTTTCTTCACTTCGTCGTTTGAAAATCTATTTTTTCTTCTATTTACTACAGTCCAGTTCTCATTTTTATTGGTTTTCCCTTTTTCTTCGTTTTCCTTACATAAAACAGTCCTGTTTACTTCATTTTCTGTATTATGTACCTTCAATTCTGTTACTTCGCCCGTGGATTTTGTGGCCCCACACTTTAATGAATCGGTTTTGCTAACTACCCGCTTCTTATTTTGTTTCACCGCATCCACAAATGATGTTTTAGGCGGTGATTTTGCTAAATTTGGCTGTAATAACTCTGTATTATCCTGTGCAGAACTTGCCTTCATAGTACTTTTAAGTAACAGTTCGTTTTTTTCAAGTAATATTTTGATATGATCTTCCAAAACATCAACTTTTCTGGCCTTTTCTTGAACTACCTCCAGAATATTTTTTAAACTTTTTAATTCCTTTTCGTTTTCAATAAATCTATTTTGCAGTTCTACATACTGATTAATTTGCTCATCCAACCGTGTAGTCATTATCAAACGAAGCTCCCGTAGTTCCTCTAGTAGCAGTTTGTTATCGCACTCCATGATCGACTCGTCCGCCGGGTTGATTCGAGCGCCGCGCTCAGTGTTTACGTAGGCGCCGCTCGCGCCGGGTGTGAAAGTTTTATTCATCATGAAGTTTCCTCTTACCGGTGTATCTGCATTGCCTCTTTTTGGAATAGTGCGTACACACTCTGGGCATACCCAACTTTCCTTGTACTCTTGCGTAAATACTTCAAACTTCTCCGTTGTCAATGCTAGACATTTCAAATGATATATTTTCTTACAATTTTCTTGAGAACACTCCATGTAAGAAATATCATATATAACGGCATCGCAGCCATTGCATTTTGTAGCCATTCAGTGACAAAAACTTTGAATTTAATCGCTCAACTATAAACACGTCCGTCCGCTAACGTATCGGAGGGTACTTAATATGTAGAGTCGACGCGAGCATCACAACTGTGCTATAAACTCTTCCGCTGCGGATTTAGGTGAAATTAGTGGTCTTCTCCTCAAACGCTAGGGATTGTTAATTCAAACTTACTTCAATTGAATTCATAGAGGGACATTTTAAGACAATCACTTGCAAATTACTAGAAAATTACAAGAGCATTTAAAAGTATTATTACAATTTTGCTATTCAATTGCTAAAGGAAATAAAAACGACAATAACCTTTTGTGTCAATAAATTGCATATTATTATTTAATTGTCTTCAGTAATATTTAATAGTTAGTCGACATTTATAGGTCAAACAAATTATTGCGCAACGACCCGGAACCTGTAACTTTTCTTAATCGCTAAGTATATTAAATGTGACGAACTATTTAACTTCGACTTTAAATAACCCTCACATTAACATGGCATATAATAGTTATGTATAACATTTTCTGTTTTCAATTTCCTGCCATTTTTAAGGGGCTTATTCCACTCCCCCAGAGAAATCTTCCTAGAGGGGAATAGTAGACTTTCATAAGTAAGTCCCAATGGTAGAAAACTTTATCACACGCTTTACTTGTCATACACAAGTATACCAATACTCTCTGTACCCCTCTTTTTAATTATTACAACTACAATTCAAATACATTGGATTTATTAGAAAAGGCTGCATAAATAGTGGAAAGTCCTATCTCTAAACTAGTATTAAAAGTCCTTGTCATCAAACTAGTTTCCCTTTTTACCCAATATTACCCATTATAACAATGGTAGAGGATAAAATGCACGCCTAAAGTATCAACTGACAGAAGCGGCCTTATAATCGAACCGTTTTAATTATTTATTTATTTATAATGGTTCACCAACAATTATTTACATAACAACACAACACACAACACAACAGTTATAATTTTAACTAAGCTACGCAGCTTGCGTTTTTAAGTTGCAGATACCCGGCTTGAAGAGTAGGTCCTTCAAGCCAGGTATCCGCTATGTTCGCGAAATTCTTGCGCTCTGTGCTCCTGTCATCGCTCCCGTAGTGGATACGTTTGCGCTCCTGGTGCGTGCAATGGGGCGCGCTCTACCCTCCAATTGGTGGCGGTTTTTGGGAAATGCAAAGGGGTCCTCCAGTCCAGTCTCCATCAGAGTGGTTGCAAGAGCACAGACCGCGGGATGTTCATGTAACTAGTGGATACCCGGCTGCATGTAACTCAAACTTGTAGAAGAGTCAAAGCCACGGGAAGATTGCGTACTTTTTAAGCTGATTGAGGCATGCCTTCAGCATGCTGTAGACTTGGTGCGGCTCCCGCAGCGGCGCCACGTGGAAGGAGCCGAGGCAGTACAACCTGCCGGGCCGCGCCAGGCACGCCTCGTAGTCGTCCAGGTGGTACAGCCGCGGAGAGCGTACTCCTGAACTGAGGCATACCTTCATCATGCTGTAGACGTGGTGCGGCTCCCGCAGCGGCGCCACGTCGAAGGAGCCGAGGCAGTACAGGCCGCCGGGCCGCGCCAGGCACGTCTCGTAGTCGTCCAGGTGGTACAGCCGCGGGAAGCGCGCGTACTCCTCATCTGGAACAGGACGTGAACTCATTAGGCGTCAATCAGACGAGCAGCTCTTTGCTATCAACAGAGCCAACTGCAGCTGCCGCCATTGGTCGACACGTGGACAGCAAACCGGCCAATGGTGACAGCTTAGTATGAGCACAGCGCGCGCGCCTTGTAGGTCTACTTCAAATAGACCAAGCGATCACACGCGTAAAAAAACAAGAGATTGGCTGAATACTAGGTACTTAGTTACGTACATCGACATTTCAAACTTCGATATTCTGTGATACAGTCACTGGACAGTTATGTGGATAGGTATATAGGCGTTGGGATGGGTAGCAGATGAGCGACCACCCAAGCGCAAAAAATAAATGGGTGCCCGATTAGACAAGAGCCTGTATTTCTTATTCAGACCAAAATGGAAGGAGAGGGCTGAAGCAATCTTGCCCAGGTTTTCGGTAATACTAAAACCGCCACTGGGTGGTGTAGGTACTGCTGTTGTTGGATATTCATCAGGACAGGATAGAATCAAGGTAGATATAGAGAGGAAAAATATTTCAAAATATATTATGTTAATTCAAATTGATCCATACAAAGAATGATCCTATTTATATTGTCAAGTCTTTAAAAGCCTGCTAAAATCATACATTTTGTCAAAACCCTTATATTAGGGTCACCTTTATTGAAAGACAAAATAATGAAATACATTCGTTGCCCTGCGCAACTGAGCTCCTAAATTTAACAGTAGGATTAAAATTACCTTAAAATAAAGCCTGATGAAGTATACTAGTGAGCACATACACACATCAACCTAGTTCAAGCGAGCATTTTGCTTATAGTGATTCATTTGTAGGCTTGTAAAACGGTCACTTGAAAGAAATAATAAACACTATAATTACCTGCTTGAGAACACATAACAGTACAATTGATATAATATTAATAATAAATATAGATATAATTGTAAACGCAGATAAAAAACGAATGATCGCTTTTATTTCCTTTTTTTATCGTTTTTAATTATCACATTTTACAATCATCCATACTAATATTATAAATGGGAAAGTGTGTCTGTCTGTCTGTCTGTCTGTTTGTCTTTCTTTCACGGCAAAACGGAGCGACGGATTGATGTGATTTTTTAAGTGGAGATAGTTGAAGGGATGGAGAGTAACATAGGCTACTTTTTGTCTCTTTCTAACGCGAGTGAAGCCGCGGGCAGAAGCTAGTACATTATACATAAACATACCAATCACACAAACCATCGCGGGTTTAACAGTGTTATCCTCTAACAAGTAAGTTTAAATAATATTATTTTTAATATAATATAAAAGGTGCGGTCGCTGCTCTAAAAATAAACCAGATAAATATAGTTTGAATAAAACACGACCTAAGCTAAATACATTTTGGTAAAAAAAAACATAATAAAATGCCAGTCGCGGTTGTTGTCGACAAAAGCTGTGACGCACAAGATCTTCATAATAAACACCGCGAGACTGGATCCGATGTGTAGAGTTAGGTACTGCCAGGTACTTTTTAGGGTTCCGTACCTCAAGAAGAAAAAACAGAACCCTTATTTGCTAAGAGCAAAAAAGATACTTGCCCCTTTTTGTATTTTTTGTTTTGACTTTATCAAAAAGCCATCTACGGGGGTTATATGATTACTAATTGTCTGTCTGTCTTTCAAGATCCTTTATCTTGAAAACACGTGGGGTTAAGTTTGCGGTCTCTTGAAGCTGTGAAAAAATTAAGTTCAGAAAAAAACGGCCGTTGAACGCACTGGGTACTAGCTGTTGACCTAGAACTATGAAATTTGGCATAGCACAATGTCATATAGCACCAGTAAAGAAAAAAAAAACAGATAACCGTAAAGTAAACGTATCTTATAAAATTAATAACTGTAACAAGATTTCTTTGCATACAAATATAATACGGAACCTTCGGTGTACGAGCCCAACTCGCACTTGGCCGGCTTTTTAAGGTTCGGTATTAAAATGGTAAAAAAAAGCCCTTATAGTTTTGTCATGTCCATTAGGGTGGAGTGAACTTGGAAAAAGAAATATTTTTTGGAACTTCACTTTTCCTGTGTCATTAACCGATGACCATACATTTTTTTTTTTTGGTGAGTTGGAAATCATCCAATGACTGCTCCCGTCTTGGGTGCGGTGGAAGGGCGTGTCAGATTCTTACTGACTAAAACCCACTCATGTTCCTTCGATTGCCTTTTATGTTCCAGGGTCACGGTAATTATTATAAACATTCCGCGACATGACCGTACATAAAAACTTTATTTTTGCTAAAAATAGGTGGCGCGCTGTGAGGGTAATTTGAAAATAAATAAATTTTTACTTCAATCTTGTACCTCCACTACACGTCAATGTTGTGTATCTGTATGTAACAAAACTTATATTTTACGTTACTTTAAATGTGTTACCAACATATTGTAATATTATTAAATATTACTTGTGGTTAAAAAATTGTGTAGTAATGTAGTTAAGAAGCTTCAGTAACGAGCTTGACGCCCCATTCTGCTGCCTGAGTTTGGCAAGAATACTTATCGGTTTCAAATAACTTGCCACCTGAGGAAATCACGCTTGAAGCGTCACTATTTCGATGGTCATTGGAGGTTCTGTTATTTTTTAGGGTTCCGTACCTCAAAAGGTAAAAACGGAACCCTTATTGGATCATTTTGTCATAGACTTTGTTGTCCGTCCGTCCGTCTGTCAAGACCCTTTTTCTCAGAAACGCTTCGAGATATCAAGCTGAATTTAATATCACATACTCAGGTCTGCTATATCTCAAAGCAGTAAAAAAATTAAGTCTCTAAATCAACGCAATAAAAAAAAGGCGGTTTATATTGTATATTTAGAAATTTGCAAGGGAATCAATACTTCCCATTGACCAAGAATCATCAAATTTGGCAAGAAGCAAGCTCATGTAGCACAAGTAAAGGAAAAACTCCGAAAACCGTAATATTGTAGTTATTTTACTAAAAAAACAAATTAACGGAACGCTCGTTGCGCGAGTCCAAATCGCACTTGACCGGTTTTTTTTTTCATTTGACCAGTCAATCACATCATAATTATTCGATGCCTCGATTTTAAGATTTGGAACTTGAAATTCTCTTTCTTTCCTTGCCTTTAAAACTCTACGAAGTCCTATTATGTGAGACTCATCATCTCTGACTATTTGTCTCATAAAATACATAAATTGTTGACAGTGCGCTAGATACCGAACGAAAGGAGAAATGATCATACCTACTTCACTCTCTTATCATAGGTGAGTGACCCGATGCAACCTCGAGAGCAAGGTGTCCTTTTTTACGACTTTGAGAGCCTTATTGCGGTAATTTAATTACGGGTTTCTTCACGATTTATATTGTTATATTATTATTTATAATTTTATTTAAGTGAGCATTATATTGTTCCGTCCATGACTAATTCTAAATCTCGAAATGATGTGATACCATTACTATCACCAGTCACGGTATAAATAACCAATCTGAAAATCTTCCAATCTATGTATTTTTCCGACATAGTCAGCAACCATCGTCATGTTATAGCTAGTTTACCTAAAATTATAATAAATCCTATACCTAAACGTTCATAATAAATCTCTCTGATCATTTTATGTCAAATGTTAGAGGTTTTATTTCTTTATGCTTTATTCATCTATACTAATCTATACTTCTATACTAATATTATAAAGAGGTAAAATTTGTAAGTTTGTAAGTTTGTAAGTTTGTATGTTTGTAAGTTTGTATGTTTGGGGTAATCTCTGGAACCAATGAACCAATTCCAAAAATTTTTTCACTGGCAGAAAGCTACATTATTCCTGAGTGCTATAGGCTATAAATTATTTTTATAACATGTATATTAACTGAGCTATCGCAACTTTTGTCTAGCAAGTCGGAAAAAATTACCTCATAAAACAGAATTACTTGCGTGCGCTGCCTAAACAGTTGCTTAAAATTAAAAACAATGTATGGCAACTTGGTTTGTCTTAATTATTTCTACAAAAAAGTCCGCGATACCATATCTCTATCTTTTATATTTTATCTTTTATACTTCTTTTATTGCATTAAAAAAATGATTTTTCGGCATACTTACGTTTTGAGCAACAAAATATTAATTTTTATGACAATAAATTATTTCAGTATCACAAGGACATCATATAGATAAGATTTGCCATTTACAGTATGTCAATTGGTCATATAGTTCCGGAGATAATATAAAATTACTAAAACGCAACATGCCCCTAGCGTAATTTTCATTGTGCGGAAGTCATTTATAATTTAAAAAAATACCCTGAAGATATTCACAGTTTTAAAATTACTCCGCAGCAAGCAATATAAATGATAGTATGTAATAGAAACTGCTTTTTAGCGAAAAAAGGCTGCCTATTGTACTCTTGCATATTTGTTTGTATTGTCCTTTACTGTTTTTGTCCTATTGGTGTACAATAAAGAATATTGGCCGATGGCTTTGCAAGATATTCGTAGCTTATACATCAGAATAACACATCTGGGTCGTCATTAATGTAAAGGCGCGTGTAAGAGGTTACGGGTTCGAATCCGGGCAAGTGTCGCCGCCCGACTAGGACCAGACCCGTGTCGACGGCATGTCGATGCTTCTAATAGTTACCGCGGCCCCGGAATATATGGTAACCGAAGGGATATTATTGGATTTTAGTCAGTAAAAGTCTGACCCTCCTTCCCTCTTCAGGGGCAGGAGAAGTAATTTGATGATTTCCTATCCATAAAAAAAACGCCATTGGATATGTTTTGGATGCTTTTACCATGGTCAATGTAGCTCTTTCACGCTTATACAACCCCAATAATCTTTTTGTGTACGCTCAAGATAGTTCCACAGTTAATCCGTACTAATATTATAAATGCGAAAGTAACTCTGCCAGTCTGTCTGTCTGTCTGTCTCTTCTTCACGCCTAAACTACTAAACCAATTTTGAATGAAATTTGGTACAGACATAGTCTGGGACCCGAGAAAGGACAAGGGATATAGTTTTCATCCCGGAAATCCCCCGGAAACGGGAACTATTATTCCACGCGGACGAAGTCGCGGGCAAAAGCTAGTATACTATGTAAATTAATCTAAGTTATGACTTTATGATAAACTAAAAATAAAATAGAACTAGTTCGTTATGCTAACTATAGTAATAAAAGATCATCAGGTAACCTGGAGGTTTTTATAGTATTTTACAGCTATCATAAGTGAACAAGCAATGGACTGTTTTGATAATTACGTATTATAAATCGTCGTTAAACCAAACTCGTTAGGACTATTTATGTGTTGGTTTTGGCAGGATGTATTTATAATAAATAAATACCAGTTTAAATTGATTAGATAGATTTAGTTAATGATAAGATGACAAGGCTTAGGGTGTTACCACACCAATCGATCGACATCGGTCGACGTTGGTCGATTGGTGTGGTAGCTTTAATTGATCGACGGATACCGGTCGACTAACCCATCTATCGATTGCCGGTCGATGGCATCGGTCGACGGATACCGGTCGACTAACCAATCGATCGACGTCGACCAATCCATTCTACCATCGATCGATGGCATCTATCAGCTATCGATCGATTGGTGTGGTAGAAACTATCGATCGACGTCGACTAATCCATTCTACCATCGATCGATGGCATCGATCGACGATCGCTCGTTTTGTGTGGTAACACCCTAGGCAACACATTATTTAGGAACTCACTGGGCGCTCCCTTTTTTTTGGGGAGTGGGAAATCATCAAATGACTGCTCCCGTCCTGGGTGTCGCGGGAGGGCGTGTCAGACTTTTACTGACTACACCCACTCAGTAACTATTATAAACATTCCGCAACCCTAGCAGTTGTTGGGCAACCCCGTCAGGCGTTTTGGGGGCCTTTACCACCCAGCCCAGCGAAAATAGCAGATATAAAGTAATAATTAGTTGTTGAAGCAATAAAACATTTTTTTTATCACGATAATAATTTTAAAAACAAGATATATAAGAGCTTTATCTCAAGCCACATCTGCTTTTTAAATGGAACGAGGAAAAAAATAAAAAGGAAACACAAAAATTGCGACGGCGACGTTACATAAATTCAAAACCAGTGTCTATGGCATCGACACTGGTTGTCGATTTATATATCACAAAGACTCTATGTTATCTTTGAATTCATTGCCAAGAGTAAAACATTACATACGTTTTTAGTAGAGCTAACGACTTTTGACAAATGCTTGCACTGTTTGGACAGGTCCACTCAAATCTGTGTGCTTCTCTCATCAAGAGATCACTTCAGTTTACCTTCATGGTTCATAATTTGACCAATACAATATTGTATGGACTTCAAAAGAGACTTTGACCTCTGAGTTTGTTTCGGTTGTTTCTTCTCAGAGTAGTCTAGCTAGGAAACACCGGCTCCATCGTTCGATTAAAATTAGAAAAAAAATGACGTGTAAAAGTGTAAGTTTTTACCTATTTACAAAAATAAAGTCATTTTATCATTTTATCATTGGTGCTGATTCTTTTGTTCACAAACTAAACCAAATTTAAATTAAGTGCTTCTTTCTTTATCCTATTTATCAAGAAAAGAACAGAAGATTAAATATTAGTTAAGTCCTGTCAAATTAGAGAGCGCCTGAAGTAAATTGACGTATTTTAATGGCCATGTTTTTATTGCGTCTAAAGTATCTAAGTAGTGTCTAAATTTGGCGGCTCTAAACTTGTATTTAATCTTATGTCCTTTTCTAATAAAATGGAATGAAAAAGATGCACTGAACTTAAACTAAGTTTAGTTAGTAAACAAGGCAATCGGCACTATTGTAAACAAGGCAATCGGCACTATTGTACATGTGAGGGAAACTGTGCATAGTGAAGATCTACAACGATGTCAGTGGCGCCCTTAAGTTTATCCATACTAATATTATAAACGGGAAAGTGTGTCTGTCTGTCTGTTTGTCTTTCTTTCACGGCAAAACGGAGCGACGAATTGACGTGATTTTTTAAGTGGAGATAGTTGAAGAGATGGAGAGTAACATAGGCTACTTTTTGTCTCTTTTTAACGCGAGCGAAGCCGCGGGCAGAAGCTAGTAATCTAAATATTTATCAAAATTCAAACTGGCCGCTGGTCCTAGAGTAAGAGAGAGGGTTCTTTGTGAACAGTATGTATTTACTAAGAAATACTAGCTTTTGCCCGCGACGTCGTCCGCGTGGAATAAAAGTTCCCATTCCCGGGGGATTTCCGGGGTGAAAACTATCCTATGTCCTATCTCGGGTCCCAGACTATTACTGTATTTAAATCGGTTCAGTGGTTTAGACGTGAAGAAGACACAGACATACAGACAGAGTTACTTTCGCATTTATAATAGTACGGATTTTTAGGGAATTCCACTCCTAAAGTGGTAAAATAGGGGATGTAAATTTTTCGACATTGAAGCCGCAAGCAAAAGCTAGTATCTCTAGGAAACTTTTCTTCTTATATTATTTTTTTTCCCTCACTCATATAGTTTACTAGCTTTTGCCCGCGGCTTCGCTCGCGTTAGAAAGAGACAAAAAGTAGCCTATGTTACTGTCCATCCCTTCAACGATCTCCACTTAAAAAATTACGTCAATTCGTCGCTTTGTTTTGCCGTGAAAGAAAGACAAACATACAGACAGACAGAGACACACTTTCCCATTTATAATATTAGTATGGATTGGCAAGCAACCTAACACCCATGAGATCAGAAGCAGGACTTACGTCTTTAAAAATACGCACTTTTCAGGGCATGGGGGCTTTCGCACTACTAACTGTTAAGCCTTAGTCCACTTCTGAAAATCTTTACACAGTAAACATTTTTTTTTGAAGTGAAAACTTCTTTAGCGGCGTTGAGCACTTTTTCTGTAATGGGTATAAAATCTTAAACTCGCGTCAGGACACGTGACCTGATCGAAAAAGCGTAGGACGGATGGATCTGTAATGGGTATAATTTTCTATCCTACACTGTCCCACTCTGGGCAAAGGCCTTCCCTAACTCCTTCCAGACTCTCTTTTCCTTTGCTTCTTTGAACCAGTTCTCGTGGTGTGCGTGAAGCTCATCACGCCACATTTTCCTGCGCCGGCCTCGGTGACGACGTCCATCCTCCGGCACCCACTGTGTAGCGACTCTAGCCCAACGGTCACAACTCATGCGGCTAACGTGACCCGCACAATCCTATTTGAGCCTGGCAGCGTTTTTGCCCACATCCGTTATGCCTGTTTTGGAGCGCAGCGTGGTGTTTCAGATTCTGTTCTGTCGTTTTACACCAACACACAAACATACCAGTGGAATTTATATTTCTGTATGTTCTGCAAACTGCATTTGTTTACATAATTGCTTGTCAACAAAATATGAGAAAGGCCACTGATTTCTGTAATACAGGTCTTTGACCCTAGATCAGGAATCAGAGGCTAAGTCTATTTAAAACCTTATTAGTAAACTAGCTGTCCCCTGCGGTTTCACCCGCATTTTTCGTTACTGCTCCGCTCCCGTGGGTCGTAGCGTGATGGTATATAGCCTATAGCATTCAAGAAAGAATTTTTCAAATCGGACCAGTAGTTCCAGAGATTTCCCCCTACATACAAACTTACAAACCTTACCTCTACCTAACTTACAAATGTTACCTCTTTATAATATTAGTATAGATAAAGATTATTATTTATTTATCTATCGAAGCAGTTCAATTGCTACATCGCTCAATGATGGCAGGTGATTGGTAATCATAATTATATCTTCGTCTATCAAAAGGTCAATCAAAGACTTTGGATTGCGATACATGTGCCCTTTGTATCATGTTTTCTTTGAAATAGTGAGTACTAATGGGAAGTAATGAGCATTGCACCCCGATGCCTATTACAGTTAGTTCCCATGACATTAAGAAATGTTTTGCTTGATTTCTAGAAATGCTTTGTTCCTGATACATAATACATGTCTAGTAGCTCTCATTAGACATTCATTACTACCAAAATATAATAAAACTTTTGGCATTTAAATTTCAAAAAAACTTTTAAAAAAAAAAAAATAACCGCATTCAAAAACTAAAAACCAACACAAATTGAATGGCAGAAGAGAAACCACCGACTTCCGAAACTTTAGTTATTATTGGGTTTTTAGTTTTTGAAGGCGGTTATTTTTTTTTGAAAAAAGTTTTTTATCTATTACTTTTTAGTGTCGACTCCCAATGTTTGACTGTGTATAGTATCTTTCAAAATAATTTATTTTCAAAATAAAACTACTAACAATCTTATAAAACAAAAATAGAAACTTGAAGACAAAGCACACATCGTCTATGAAAATTCCGTCAATTTTTTTTTGTTCTTGGTGAATTTTTCGAGAAGCACTGAACCGATCGCCACAAAATTTATATGGGACCACCCCTGAATCATGACTTATCAAACAAAAAAAGAACCATCAAAATCCGTTGATAATTGACGGAGTAATCGATGAACAAACATACAAAAAAAAACATACAAACAGCCGAACATAGTACCTCCTCCTTTTTGTGAAGTCGGTAAAAACTATGACAAAGTCTTTGACAATAATTAAAATAATATTAATCAAGGAAGTGATAAAAAATATTTATTTATTTATTTTTATCTTTACATACAAGTCCAGTGCGATAAATGCTCTTTAATTTATTCTTAACCTGATTTAAAAACTAATTTCTATTTAAATAAATAATGCGTTCAAAATGATAATTATTAATGCATTTTTTATGAATTCACTCAGGAAATAGTAAAATTATATGCTTTGATGTTGAGCCACGCTTTTTAATTTAAAACTTAAACATGATGAGTGCATAAAATTGTATATTATCTACACTAATATTATAAAGAGGAGGAGTTTGTTTTTTTGTTTATTGTTTTAATGTATTAGAGGGAAATATTAGGGCGGCGGCGTCCAAATAAACAACATCCTCAGAATTAATCAGTGTAATTAATATTCATTATTGTTACTCACAGAAAAAGCTGACATTGTGGCTTGCACGAAAAGCATAGAGAGAGAGGAAGAGTTAGCATAGACAATTGACATCTCGATATATAACTATTTATTCCTAACATATTGGAGGTAATCGCTGAAAGTCGTGGCGCGAAAAGAAAAAAAAATTTTCCTTTTTATAGCCCATTTATCAAGGAAGGTGAAAGGCTATGAAACATCACGACACGATCTACGGGAGCGAAGCAGTAACCAGCACCACATTGGTACTAGCCTGGATTCGAACCTACTGCCTGTTTCAAGAGACACGGGCGCCTTAACTCTAAGCTATCACGACACATGTATGTGTGTATCATCTAAAAGAAATCTGACAGAGACTAAGTTAGAAATCACAAAGTAAAACTTCTAAATGATAAATGATGCCGGAGTTGCGAAATGTTTATAATAGTTACCGTGACCCTGGAACATAAAGGGCAATCGAAGGAACATGAGTGGGTTATAGTCAGTAAGAGTCTGATACGCCCTCCCGCCGCACCCAGGACGGGAGCAGTCATTGGGTGATTTCCCACTCACCAAAAAATAAAAAACTTCTAAATGATGGCACAAAAAATCTCATTATTATCGCAATATTTCTCACGCTTGTTAACAGTTAATTTTCTTTCTAATCTATCGTCGGATAGTTTACGAGGTGTCCAAACCGGTCGGGTCATTGCCACGCATTCGCTGTGTTCTAGAGCAGGGTGCACACACTTCAATAAAACCATAATAGTTCATTTATGATTTATATGGTTTAAGATACTTTATTTCACTCAACAAGAATACACATATTCACTTCTATGAGGAAAAAATAACAATTTTACGTTACTGGTTAGGCGACTGTTTTGTCAGTATAAAAGAAAGGTAAAATAAAATTAAAGTTATACAAAACAATTAGTAAAACTTAGGATAACACATTCATAATATGATGCTTTAATAGCCTTTTAAAATTTGGAAGAGATTTGGATTCTTTAATCACTTTAGGCAATTGGTTATACAGCTGGGCTCCCTCATATACGACAGTCTTTCTGCCGTAGTTTGTTCTTGGTGCTCTAAGAATTATGTGGTTAGCTTGTCTAGTCATACGTTGTTGAACTTGTATCCTTTTTGTAAATGTTATTTGTGAGTGTATGTCTCTATTTATTATTTTGCGTACAAGTATGCAAGTGTTATATTTATAAGTTTGACCAATATTCATTATTTTAGTTTCTTTATAAACCATTTCGGAGGATGTCAAAAAGTTATAGTTGAATAAAACTTTAATGATTTTATTCTGAGATGTTTGTAGTTGTTTGAGGTTAGTCTTAGAAGCATTTCCCCATATTTCAACCTGATAATCGAGATGTGGTTTAACCATCGAGTTGTAGATAATATACCTCACCTGTAGTGGGAGACATCGCACAATTCCCCTTAGGGCACCTGTGAGAGATGATATCTTCTTTCTTATTTTCTCGATATGAGCTTTCATCGTAAGTTTTTCATCAAGGATAAGACCTAAGTACTTTTCAGCATTTGTTTTTTGCAGTGTTTCACCATTAATAGTTAAATGACTATGTGCATGAAGTTTTTTATTTTTAGCACTAAATATTATGTATTTACTTTTACTAGCATTTAAAGTCAGCAGATTGCATTGGAACCAGGTAGCGAGTCTATTAAGGTCATTTTGTGCTTCTGTTATAATTTTATCAATATTATTACCACAGTAAAATAAACTAGTATCGTTGGCATACAGTGAGATACTTCCTTTAAGACCGATTTCATTAATGTTATTGATGTAGATCAGGAATAATAAAGGCCCTAATATAGAGCCTTGTGGTACTCCGCAAGTTATGGTTTGGGGTTTACTGCGATGTTCACCAATGCTAACGACTTGATATTTATTTGAAATATAAGATTTTAATATTTTGAATGCTGAGCCAGTGATACCGATGTTTTCTAGTTTCTCAAGTAAGAGGTTATGGCTTACGGTGTCAAAAGCTTTCTTTAAATCAATGAATATCCCAAGACCTATTTGGTTTTTATCAATGTTAGTTTTCAAGTTCGTAATAAGATCAATTGTTGCGGATAAGGTATTTGATTTTAGTCGGAAACCATATTGATTTTTTGAAATAAAATTTATAGAATTTAAGTAAGCTTGTAACCTATTATGAATTATTTTTTCGTAAATTTTAGACATTATCGGTATGACTGATATGGGACGATAATTACTTACATCTGCATGGCTTCCGGATTTGTGTATTGGCGTGACTTTAGCGATTTTAAGTGTATCGGGAAATATACCGTTATTAAGGTTTTCGTTAATGCATTTAGTCAAATCTACCAAAAGTAAATTTTTATCTTATATATAAAATTCACGTGTCACAATGTTAGTTACCTTACTCCTCCGAAACGGCTTTACCGATTTTGACCAAATTTTATATGCATTTTCAGAAGGTCTGAGGTCTACTATCTATTTTTCATACCCCTAAGTGATAAGAGTTGTTTACCCTTAACATTTTTAACACGAGTTTAACCGCGGGAGGCAGCTAGTAGGTATATAACTAAATTTCGCCTCTGGCGTTCTTTGTTGATGTCGAAACTCTATCTTCTATACTAATATTATAAAGAGGTAAAATTTGTAAGTTTGTATGTAGGGGGTAATCTCTGGAACTACTGGTCCGATTTGAAAAATTCTTTCAGTGTTAGATAGCCCATTTATCGAGGAATGCTATAGGCTATATATCATCACGCTACAACCCACGAGAGCGGAGCAGTAACGAAAAATGCGGGTGAAACCGCAGGGGACAGCTAGTCCCTTATAATATTAAGGAGTCGAATTTCAAAAAATCTTTGTTATTGGATCGTCGTCGTCTTGGCAAACTATGGAAATGGGATGGTGCTGTTTGCGTTGTAAAGAACTATAACTTTTCATAAAGTTATGATGATCAAAAAATTATAAAGAACTAGACTATATCTGTACTAAAATTCATCCATATCGGTTCAGTGGTTTAGGCGTGAAGAAGAGACAGACAAACCGAAAGACAGACAGACAGAGTTCCTTTCGCATTCATAACATTAGTATGGATGAATGTCTTTGTGCACCCATCTTTACCGGCGCACGCATGGCACTATCGCAACACATTGCTTAGTTCACGTGTGCTAACTACACACGATCTCTACTAATAACTAATAAGTAACCAATTAAAAATATTACACTCCCGTGATTTGGGTGCGTAGGTTTACGAGAAATCAACAAAATGATAAAATTTGATGATTTTTTTTAAATTACTAAGACCTCAAGCGTTAACGCAGCTTTATTATCCCACTGTTCTTTGTTTATACGACTCTGTCCCTCGCGGTTTGCTTTGGTTACTGCTTAACTTCTGAGAGTCGTAGCGTGATGATATTTTTAGTCAATTCCAAATAAATTAGCAAACAAACACAAACATTATTTTCCATTCTGTATCAGTAATTTCAGTACAATTAAAAAAAATTAAACGCTTTGTGTGGTCAAACCTTAAATAAACATCACGGCAAGTTTTTAAAGAAATGTTTTAAACATTTTTATAGATGATTAACATAAAGCACTAAAACTTATAAAAAATCAGCAAATAGGGCTCATATCGAATTACACAATTAAAAAAAATAGTGTTATAAATACTTTTTGCGTGTTAGTAAGTTATCTGAATATATAATATTTTGTCGCAGTTTCCGTGATGACTTCCATGATGACACATAATATCTTTAGTGTGGGTGAGAGACGTTTGGAACCCACATTGTAATAAAGTGGAAACCAAATAGATTGCAAGGTCCAGTAAAGTTTGTTGACGATAATATGTTAAAGCTCGCGAATACTTACGCAAGAAATTGGCAAATTCATCACACATATAATTTATTATTTTTCTCTTTCTATATTTTTATCTCTCTCTACTGTTTATATTTTGTATGTATGTATTTATGTATTTATTATAATAATTTTTTTTTTGTTTTAAACTTTAGTATCTTTGCACCTACCATGTTCTGTCTCTCAATCACCCTAAGGTAGACTGGTAGAAAATGCCTAAGGCATTAAGTCCGCCGTTGTGCAATGTTTATCTTTGTGCATAAAGTTTTTAATAAATAAATAAATAATCATGTGCAAATTATATCAGCCTCATGTTCAGATTGACTTATTTCTTTAATTGAATGTCACGATAGCCCAGTGGTTAAGGCGCCTGCCTCTCTTGTGAGAGGTTGTGAATTCGAATCCGGGCAAGTACCAATATGATTTTTTTAATACATATGTACTTTCTAAAGTTTATCTTGGTTTTCACTGACATCCAGTGCTATGGAAAGCACGTAAAGCCGTTGGTCCCGGTTGTCATTCGTAGAACTTTGACAGTCGTTACGGGTAGTCAGAAGCCAGAAAGTCTGACCAGTCTAACCAAGGGGTATCGTGTCGCCCAGTTACTGGGATGTGGAGGTCTGATAGGCAGTCGTTTCACGTAAAACACTGGTATTCAGCTGAATCCGGTTAGACTGGAAGCCGACCCCAACCTAGTTGGGAAAAGGGTAAAACCTAAGGTAAGGATAGGGTAGTTAGCGATGATGTATTAGAGTTCCAAAATCCATTTTTAATGGTCTAATGGTGGGTGGCGGAACGTTTATAATAGTTACCGTGACTCGTGACCCCGGAACGTATAGGGCAACCGAAGGAACATGAGCGGGTTTTAGTCAGTAAAAGTCTGACACGCCCTCCCGCAGCACCAAGAACGGGAGAAGCGATTTGATGATTTCCCACTCCCCAAACAAAAAATGGTCTAATAAATAATAATAAATAATAATAAATTCTTCTTCTTCTTAATCGACAGAGTGGTCGTGATCATAAATAATAAATGTTTATTTCTCAAAAAACTCAATACTAATTTACACAGTTTATAACTTGGCAACAATATTATTATAACAGAGAGTTGAGCATCTGTAACCGAACTAGGCTGAGCCTGTATTTTGGCTATCAGCGCCTTTTCCCCCTAGTAATTCAAAGTAAAGGTAATTATCTAATAGTAATAAACAATTTGGCTTTGACTTTTTAATTTAATTTAAGGTAAAATATTACGGAATTAAGTTGGAGGAGTGAAGGAGGGTACGCTTTAATATTCATAACCTTTAAATGTAACAAAAAATGCCCACAGATATCGTTCGGACGATCCTCGATGAAGGAAATTTCCAAGTGCGTCACACAGTATAAAAAAAAACATGCCTAAACCTTTTGAATGACTTTTGTTTTCATATTCTTTTTATAAGTCCTTTAATTAAGTCAAAACTGCGAAGTTATCATAACAATTATGTCAGACTGTAGGTATACCTAAGGACCATATTTATTATCCTACTAATCTTATAAATAATTATGCAAGTTTGTTTGTTTGTTGCGCGTTGCCGCAAAAACTTTCGTATGAATTTTGATAAAACCTAACCTAACAATAATATAGTTTTTATATCTGAGTAACACATGGGTTCGCATAACATCACGCTATGACCCATGAGAGCGGGAGCAGTAATCCAAAACAAACCGCGAGGTAAAAAATAAATAAATAACTTGGGACAAATTACACACGGCCATCTGATTCCAAGCACAGCTCCCAGACAACTGATAAACATCCATACTAATATTATAAATGGGAAAGTGTGTCTGTCTGTCTGTCTGTCTGTTTGTCTTTCTTTCACGGCAAAACGGAGCGACGGATTGACGTGATTTTTTAAGTGGATATAGTTAAAGGGATGGAGAGTAACATAGGCTACTTTTTGTCTCTTTCTAACGCGAGCGAAGCCGCGGGCAGTAGCTAGTATTTATATAATTTGTAAAAACATACATATTATAGATTAATAACACACAGCCACAAAACAAAAAATCATGCTCATTGGTCCCTTAGAATCACAAACAACATCCTTGCCAGTGACACGAGGTGTATTACCTTGTTTCTACAAAAGGTAATAATAGCCATTACGACATTTACGTAATACACGAAATTGTATCGAAAATGGACGCGACCGAGAAATGTTGAGGCCGAGGACTGGCCGCTTGTGGAGTCAGAACGAGTTGAATTTGTTCTTATAGGGTTCCGTAGGTACTGTAGAAACTATAGATAATCTATAATTCATACTAATATTATAAATGGGAAAGTGTGTCTGTCAGTCTGTCTGTCCGTCTGTTTGTCTTTCTTACTTACTTAACTTAGGCTACTTTTTGTCTCTTTCTAACGCGAGCGAAGCCGCGGGCAGAAGCTAGTAATATTATAACCATAAAGAGGTTGTTTATTTGTCTGTGATTGGTCTGAATTAAAAAAAATAGTTGCAAAGGTTTTTATCGAGGAAAGTTATCGTTTCTAACTATGTATGATAGCTAGTTGAATAAATAAAATAAATAAATATCTAGGGATTTCCTACATGTAGCCATCTGATAACTAGACAACTAATTTACATACTTATATAGTTTATATATACATACATAGTCTAAGACATTAATTATGTCCAGGCACAGAACAAACAATAGGGCTGACGACAAATTAAAAATAAATGGCATTCTGTTTAGTCCGTCTTGTAGATCGGCCAAAAATACCGATATAAAATAATAAAAAAATACAAAGATAAAGAGCAACAAAGTTCTGGAGTGGGGGCTTTTGACGTCACCGTAATGCAAAAATTGTATCAGATCGTGACTTCACGCGAAACTTCAACGCACTGTATCGTCGTCATTTTACGTTTACGAGAAAAAAGAAAAAATACGTGTCCAAAATTTTTTAATAATCTCAATGACGGACTAATTTAACTAAATTACTTTTTTTTCGTCGTCTCGCCTTTTATGTTTATCACACAAGCTTTGTGTTCGGTGGGAATTACTGGGAATTGAAACCACGACCTACGTCTCGGCAGTCAGGGTCACTAAATACCAACATACAGTTTTCGCACGCTTATTAGTATAGGAAATTTCTAAAGATAACTTTTACTGAAATAGGTTTATGAATAAATAAATAATTCTAATAGTATCTTTTCCCAACTACACAATTTTGGGGCCAGCTTTCAGTCTAACTGGGTGCAGTTGGATATATATTTTACGTAAAGCGACTGCCTATCAGACCTCCACATCCCACTTTCTGGGCGACACGATACCCCTTGGTTAGAGTGGTAAGGCTTCTGACTACGACTGTCAAAGTTCGACAACCGAGATCAACGACTTTTACCTGCTTCCCGAGGCAGGGGAGGTCAGTGATGGATATTAATGGATAAGGTAAACTTAAAAAGAAAAATCACTTGATATTTGCCCGGATTCTAACCCACAACTCCTAAAATTACCATCCTCTGAACCATCACGACATCACGCTATTTTTTTTAAGTAAAACGCAATATATATTAGATTTTATATATTACGATAGTTGGTTTTATTGTTTGTAATACGGAATACTAAAGCGAATTACTTATTTAAGGACATTACACTGTCACGCGTAGTTTAATTGAACAGATTAACGTTTCTGTTCCGTTTTCCGTTTTTTATCTCAACTTTATTGTTATTATAATAATTGTTTTTGTAAGATTGTTCAGTAACCATAACTTAATCGCTACGGGTACCGCAAATTGTGAGGTGGTCCAATTCGGTCGATAGAAAAGTTCCGTGAAATTGAATAATGTCTACAAATTATTCAAAACTGTCAAGGTAATAAAAACAAGAAGGTATTTTTATATGAAAAAATATACTAATTAATAATGCAGTAATAATAAATATCAAATATTGGAGCCGTCTTCATCGTTCATTGGTTAAGTATAGGCAGGACATAAAAAAATCAAGATGGCGGCTGTGAAACGGCTAAAATGGTGCTTGCAAATTAAGTTATTTTTGTTTCATATGCATATGGAAATGAAACGTTAAAGACAATTTCAAATTTTTTAACATTTTTTTCCTCATTAAAATCCATACTAATATTATAAATGGGAAAGTGTGTCTGTCTGTCTGTATGTTTGTCTTTCTTTCACGGCAAAACAGAGAGACGAATTAACGTGATTTTTTAAGTGGAGATAGTTGAAGGGATGGAGAGTAACATAGACTACTTTTTGTCTCTTTCTAACGCGAGCGAAGCCGCGGGCAAAGGCTAGTTTATAATAAAAAACTGATCTGAATATTTCACACCGAAACCAAGACAGGCATAAGAACAGGCAAGATATAAATATCCTGGCCTGTATCCTCCGTGTGTGCTGGTCAAACATACAAAATCATAATAATGAAAATGTTACGTGGTTTTTTTTAAGTTTTGTCTTAATTTCAGGATTTGCTGGTGCTATACAAAAGTAATTTTTGGGTTTGTGGCAAGAGCAAATTATAAGCGAATGCTGAGGGTTACCGCGACTTATCAAAACTCAGGCTCTATACGAGTCGAGAGGTCGAGTGTTTACATAGCTACCAACCAGAGAAATGTCTAGTATCTTAGCTAATTTCCAGAAATAACCATTTAACTAGCTCTTTACAATTCTTTCACACATAAGTTCATCCTATAAGTGGTCTAAGTGAATATGTGCCTTGATTTTGTTAAGGTATTACATAGACACAATGACCTAACCAAAAGTTGACGAACAATTAAAACTTATAAAAGGTTAGATAAGATAAATATTTATTTTGTAAACACGTGGAGAAAGAAAAAAACAAACAAAAAAATCCATACCCCATACTAATAATATAAATGCGAAAGTAACTTTGTCTGTCGGTCTGTCTCTTCTTCACGCCTAAACCACTGAACCGATTTGAATGAAATTTGGTACAGATATAGTCTGGGACCCGAGAAAGGACATAGGATAGTTTTCATCCCGAAAATCCCCCGGGAACGGGAACTATACCACGCGGACGAAGTCGCGGGCAAAAGCTAGTAAATAATAACAACATGTAAATGTCGTAAAAAGAAAAAAGGACGTGTGGTCTTAAAGAAATGACGCCGTAGTTTAAACGAAATTACATATAAATAAATAGTTTTATTAAAATGTCTTTTTGAGACATTATAAAGGCCAACCATTCAAAAATAAAAAATACAAAAACAAAATAAAGATTACCATCAACCCGCCCCGGCTTCGCACAGGTTTTTAAAACATAAAACCGACCTCCTCTACCTATATTATGCACGAATTATACATATAAACCCTTCCTTTTAGTCAATCTATCGATTCAAAAAATCACATCAAAATCCGTTGCATTTTAAGATTTAAAACTTCGAACTCACTTGATTAATACACCATAGAAACGCAATAGCAGCCTGGCAGCCGGCTGTCCTTTGGTCATAGAAGGGTTAAAAGCATAATAGGAACAGATGTGTATTACAGTAGCTCTAGATGCCATAGTCTTAAATTCTTAAAATGAACAGTTACTAACACTAAAAAATAAGTTTCTTGAGGTATAATAACACGATTTGTATATTCAAATGTACGTATATAAGGTAAATGTATTTTTCTATAGATTGGCCTACAATGTCTAATGAAAAAGCGAATAGAATTAGTATAAAATTATAATTTAAATGTATAAACAAAATTAACTACCTTTTAGGTAAAAAGCAATAAAAGTAGCATAAAAAGTAACGTTATTTGCGGTTGGTAAACTGAGCGCGTCTTATCGATGTAAGAAATTAACAGTTTTCTAACGGCAAAATTAAATTTGTCTCTCAATCCAGTTTGCCTTCGTTACAGCTATTTTTGGCGCTTTTAAATTAATCAGCACTTAAAACTAACTATCGCAAAATGATTATACGTTTCATAAAACTGATTTAGAATTTCAATCCCTCAAAAGAACAGAATTTTTGTTTTCAGCACTGCGTCACAAGGCTTCATTTTTTTCAGGAACTACTATCCTAATTCAGAAACAGTAGGCGGAAATATCGCGGCGCTTAAACAAACATATGACACTCCTCTGGTCTTAGCAGTACGCAATAAATAAGTAAATTGTCTATGTATTTAATAAACCACAAAAAAATCCTGAAAATTATTTTACAGGCACTGAAAAATCCTGAATCATACCTGTAACATCCCTTGCTAGCGCCGGCACAGCAAGCAACAACAGGCACCACAGAGAGTACATCACGTGTCTGTCTGTCTGTCCCAGGTGACACTCGCGTGAAGGCGTAACCTCTACTAATGGGACGCGCGACTGTTACCTCACGCGAAGAACTTACTTGATTTTTAATCTAGAAATATAAATTAGCATAGAGGCCTCGTTTTAGGCGCAACTATCCAAGTCGTCCTATTTACGATCAAATTGTGCTATTAATAGATACGTCAGAAGAGATCGGTATCGATATTATTGGATTAGTTTTATAAACACTTCCACGTTTTCACTTGCACTGATGGCACTGTGTCTGTGTTTTCCAGCTGTGTCACGAAGGGATTGAGCACACACACGACACGCTGCAGCCAGCTCGCGACTTGTAGTAGTGCAAGAGGCGACTCGAAGTGCAGCCGAGAGCGGCGCAGTGTCAGTGTCATGGTCAATGCCTGGGCTTTGGAGATGACGCACAGATGCAACAGTAAGGCGCTCGGCAGACGACCTGCCAGTGAACTGCGACATTGTGTTATGGATGCAGTTGATGAGAGTGGCATTCTAACTGCATCCACTACGTTTAACTATGTGTATCGTGTGAGTTTACATCGGGTGATAGATGTCATCTACACAGACAGCAAGTGCTTCACCTGCTTCTGGAGAAATTACTCGTAACGGTTATACGTCATCATCATCAGTCTGCGTAGGTCCTCTGCCTGCATATAAATTTCTAACAATCTTAACCCAATTCTCAGCTGCATGTATCCTGTTGACAACTTCCTGTCCCAGATCGTGGCTCGCCGGGTCGTCCCTCACTAAACTTGCTAAAACTAAGCTGATATGCATGGTGATCTTTATAGATGACTAGCAGTTACAGCCGCTTTACTACTCCAGGTCGTAACGTGATGATAAATAGCCTGTAGCTTTCTTTTCTATTTATATAAGTAAGATTTTTCATGAGCTTAGCGCTTTCAAGCAAACCAACAAACTCTTCAACTTTTGATTTTGGTATAGTTTTTTTTCTTAAATTGGCAATGAGAGTCAGGCTTCTGGTTATCCAAGGTGTCCCTTTGATTGGACAGACCCCTTAGGACCATAGAGTACACTTTTAGGGACTCTTCACTATGTTCATTGCTGATATACAAACAAGCTGCTTCAAGCATGCGTGTTGTCACGCTGTTGACTTGAACATTCATATTTTATTGTTTTGAATAAAATTATATACGTAGTCTGTTCCAATTAATTTTTACTACAAGCTTTCACACGACCTTCACGCGTCAAGAGTCTATGGTAAATTAAACTTATACTCAAAGAAAGCACCTTATATAAACAGCGCTAGGCTTTTATCTCGAAAGCACTTCAAATTAATAACAAGAACTTCAGACAGTTTCCGTTCTTTGAAGCTAAGCGAGGTTTTGTATCCAGAAGATGTAATCCAGAAAAGTTTCTGAGATAAAAATAGATTAATAGATTATACCACCGCAAAAAAAAAATATTAATTCCCCGCAAAAGTTTTGTAATGTATCAAACTTAATGTAATCAATTTGTGAATAAGACGTTGGTGTGTCAATCTTCTTCTAAATATATATATCTCAAAGGTGACTGACTGACATAGTGATCTATCAACGCACAGCCCAAGACACTGTACTAATTTTAAAACTCTACTAAATTTGGCATGCAGGTAGAATGTTATGACGTAGGCATCCGCTAAGAAAGCATTTTAAGAAAAATTCCAACCCTGAAGGGATAAAATAGGGGATGGAAACAACATCTAGGCAGGCGAAGCCACGTGCGGAAGCTAGTAAATAAATAAATTACTTATCCCTATTGCAAGAGATATCATTGCCTGCGATGCAACTGGAGGCTGCCGTAATCAGTATTGATACACAGTACATACATGCTTTTTAATTAACTTAGAGAAGGGCTCGATTGAGTGCCCATATACTGTTAAGGTGGGTACTGACCAACGTTACGAGGTGTAATGTAACATTCGCATCGAGCGTGTACGCATCGAGCATGTTACGCTGTGTTTTTAAATCGGCGTAACATGCTCGTCAAAACTCTGTGCTCCGCTTTCGCCGATAATTCACTCAAGATGTGGCGTCTTTGATTCTACTTAATTGTTTCATCCAAATTAGGAAGAAGAAAAAACGGTACTGGACAAACGAAGCCAATCTATTCCAAGCGTTTTTTCTTGAGTTTGTTATAATGCTGTGGATGCGCTGGGTTTCACAACACTTCCTCTTCTCTGTATTTTTCTATAAAATACAGTCTTTTCTTTGTGCCACTCCATGTTTTAAGAAACGAATACGAGAGGAACGACGACGTGTGATTACTCGCGACGCGTGTGCGCTCGGGACGACTTGCAACAGCGTACTGACCGAACCGTGTAACACTCAAAGGATTCGCCAAAAAACCGACAGCCGGGTGGAGCACTCAAAGCGAGCAACGAGCGGCTCGTTGCTCGTTGGTTTACCCGTAACACGACGTACTGACTGCACGAATGCTCGTGGTGTAACACGTTACATTACGCCCCGTAACGCCGGTCAGTACCCACCTTTAGATTACACCCACTGCCGCTTCTAGGAGTGCCTTGTGCCTCCACTAATCCAAGGCAATCATTTTTAATGAGGTCTTGTACACGATGTTGACTTATTGTATACTGAGACGACTATTTCTTGAGAATGAATTACTGTCTAGTGGCATTAAAGCTCAAACTTAAGTGTATAGCAACATACAATTATATCTAACCCATATTATACACGATAATCATATACTTTTCGGCTTTAATCATTTTCTAGGTCTTGTATTTATAGAGGCTTGTTAATTTAAAACTTAAATATAAAACTTGATAATGTATTAGGCAGCAAGCCTTCCTAAAAGTAATAAAATTAAACAACCGATAATTATATACTTGTAATCTATTATCGACAACTAATTGAATTATAAGTAGTACAGGAGTAGTTAATCTTTACATTGTGAATATTTTAACGATCTTTGATCATACGAACCTACACAGATCTAAATTACTAGTTTATTGCACGAATTATTATTAATGGAAATCAGTCGTAAAGTTACTCAGTTTAAAAAAAATGGTTTACAAATCATATTTTCGTCGCATAGATGATTGACCGAACAGAAGTATTTCAATGTTAATCGTGTCGGCATCGCTTCAGCAGCGATACATTGCGCGATTATACTGAAAGACTATCGCTACCACCGCCTAATTGGTCCGGACTGTACCGTAAGACCCGGGGCTCATTATCGGCATCGGCACGTCTAAGTATTTTAAGTGATGAAAAGCATTATACTTTAACTTCGTCGCAATAAAATAGAAATGACATGGACAAAAAAGTACATTCCATGTACACTAACTTAGTAAATACACTGTAAAATAAAAATAGAAAAATGAATTACTACGTAGTTTTTAGCCTCTCTGAACCTGTCTGTTTTTATTTCAAAATATTAAGTAGGTAATTCAAGACGAATTCAAAATAACGTTTGTTAATTTACGCCATAATGGACCATAGAGAAAGATAAATATAGTAAAGAACTTTTTTAAACCACGTGCACTACTTGTAGAAAATGTGTAATATGGTCGACAAATATATTATATATTAGCAATAATTTATTTATACGAAATTGTATTCATTGGTATTTGTTGCATTTTTTTAAATGCTCTTATCATAATAATATAATTATTTTAATGAGTTTTTATATAATTCTGGGTGAATTATATAAAAACAGAGCTGAACGAGTTCAAGTACTGGTTTGATACATTGTGTGTGTGTGTTTTTTTTTCTGTCAAATGTCAATATATATGTCACTATTTTAGACAATCAGTGATTGCAGATTCAACGACCTATTGTGTTTGTGTTTTGCGATTATTTTCAGATATTTTTTAACCCCGCATATCTTGACGGCTTGACGGACCTTCTACCACACGATTACCTTGCTAATAATACTGGACTCTGATTTGGCTTGCGTTTTGGATTTGTGTCGTGGTTTGTGGATTACTATGAGGTGCGTCAACTGTGGAATAACCATACAAAGGCTGCAAGACAGACAGATCAAACAAGACTTTAGCCTTACTTTAGCGTTGGTGAACTTAAAAATTAAACTGAATATAGTGTAGGAATGAAATAAAACATTTTGTTTTTTCAAATAAAACGATTTTGGTGAACCTATGACTCGTTCAACACTAACTATGTATAAATTATTTTTATTTATTTTCTGTAAAAAATAAATAATTATTTACGCTCTTTTGCCTTATTTCGTGTTTTCCTTATAATTGGACAATAAACAGTTTTGATCAATAATTATTTTAAGTATATTTGGACAACCCATAATAAAGATAAAAAATATTAAATTCTAATATGCTTTATTATATCCGGTGACTCTTTACTCCAAGCATAGCACTTTCCATTGCTCGTTCAGTGACTCTTATTCTATCTAAAAGACCAAGGCCAGAAGACAAAAACCACGTTTCAGAGCTATATGCCACCACTTGCTGGTTGCATAATCATGTTATTGTTGTCAGATTTTAATATTTCATTAAAGCGCCTTATAGTTTTTATTAGCAAATCCATATTCTATGCACTTATTGCTAGCAATCTGAGTAAAGGTTTATTGAAACTGTTTACATCTAGTCTGTTGTAATGACAAGTTCATTATGTGTTTTATTTATTGCAATTTAACATACCAATATTAACGAAAATAAAACACCAAAAATCATTGGTGTACATTGAATTCGATAATTATGCCGACGCCTATACAGAAATTGGCCATGTCCTTTCCATGATATATGCCCGCGAGCCTCAAGCATACCGAAGCGATATTTTTGATAGCCGCCGATGAGCGGCTTTGAGAATGGTTCAGGATACTTCCGGATCCTTCGGTACGCTGTCATGTGTGGCATGCTTAATGACGCTTCGTCACCCTTAAGAACGTTGCTGCATGCCAAGGCATAGTTTCCGACATGCGCTTGCATGTAGCGATGCTGAAGGATCCCTTTTCTAGCCGACGCCGATAATGAGCGCCGGGCCTTATGCTTTTTCATGCGTCCGTCGGTATTACTTCTGCATCGCGATATGGTATTGCATATCGCGATGCAGAAGTAATACCGATGTTTAGTGACTGAAGTATAGCGACAATATCGTTTCTGCGATTATACCGCTCGCAGTCATGTCATTAAATCATCGCGTGGTCATGGTAGCAGGTTTGATGCCCAGGCCGGGCAATAATTAGCAAGATACAACATCCGACAGGAAAGTAATAATGCACTTAATAGGTCGAGGAAGTAAACAAACATAACATACGACAGGTCTGTGCAACTTACACTTATAGCATAGATTAGCACTGACAAGGTAAACACACTGTTTACATTAGAAATATTTATAACTAGCTTTTGCCCGCGGCTTCGCTCGCGTTAGAAAGAGACAAAAAGTAGCCTATGTTACTCTCCATCCCTTCAACTATCTCCACTTAAAAAATCACGTCAATTCGTCGCTCCGTTTTGCCGTGAAAGAAAGACAAACATACAGACAGACAGACAGACACACTTTCCCATTTATAATATTAGTATGGATATGGATAATATAACACAACTGTTCATATTTTTTATTTTAATATCTATAAATGGTTAAGATTTAATTATTATTATTATAGTTCACTTGTTAAAGTAGTCATTGGTGCCGATTCTCTTATTCAAAAACCAACCTAAATTTAGTTAAGTGCGTCTTTCGCTTTTCATTTCATTAAGAAAAAGACAGAAGATCAAATTTTAGTTAAGTCCTGTCAAATTAAGACACTTTAACTTACACTCCATAGATAATTTAGACGCGATTAAAAACATGGCGACTAAAAATACGTCAATTTTCTTCAGGCGCTGTCAAATTTAACAGGATTAAACTAAAATGTATCTTCTGTCCTTTTCTTTAAGAAATGGAAAGAGAAAGATGCATTTAACTTAAATTTAGTTAAGTTTGTGAACAAGAGAATCAGCACCATTGTTTGAATTTAACTTCTACAATCATTGTTTGTCTAACATATTTTTATTAAATCTCTAGAGTGCAGACCTGCTGGTTGGCCTGTTATGACGACTAGATATGTAAGTCAGTCGGACTGTGGTTTACGCTTAAGGTCTAAGTGCCAGGCCACACGGTGCGGTGCGGCTCCGGCGCGGCGCCTGAGCGGTGCCGCAACGTTTTCCTGCATATAAAATTGTGTGGTATGCCACACGGTACGTCCGGCACCGCTCCGGCGCCGCACCGCAGGTGCACCGGACAACGGCGCGACGCAGACGAGGCGGAGAGGGGTGCAAGCAGTGCGGTGCCGCAACGACGCCGCAGCGGCGCCGCAGCGGCACCGCTCAGTTGTTTATACAGCATAGGCAAAAGTGCTCGCTCGTATATCATACGGTGCCGCAGCGGCGCCGTAAGAACATTGCGGCGCCGCACTGCTCGTGTGGCCGCCAGTGCGGCGCAGAGTAATGCGGTGCGGTGCGTTGCCGCACCGTGTGGCCTGGCGCTTATTTATTTATTTACTTTTATTTATATCAGTAGTCTGGTTACCATACGGCTTTGCCTAACTTGGAATCAGATGGAAATGGTTTTTGACGAAAATGGTTTTTGGATTATATTCATTCTAATTCACATTTAACCATGTAAAAAAAAACTTTGTAACACGATTATTTTTAAAAGAGTAAGTATGGAGTTTCTTGCCCATTCTTCTCCATACGAAACTACAGTTTGGAATGGGCAACTAGAATCACTTTTGTAAATGACCTTTCAAAGTGCCTTTTTTTGGCCTAATAAAAATAAACGATTTGACTATTGACTATTGATGGCCGTGCGACAGTTGTCCTAAGATATTGATAATTCTTTAATCATTTAAACAAAACTTCCTCCACAATCTCTGTATCTTTTGATGAATATCCGATTTGTAGCTCGGAAGACCTAAGTGAACTTACTGAATGAAAAATTATTTTATGCTATGTGAAAACATGAATTGGCTACAGGTTTAGCCAATTATCTATACTAATATTATAAAGAGGTAAAATTAGTAAATTTGTAAGTTTGTAAGTTTGTAGGTTTGTAAGTTTGTATGTAGGGGGTAATCTCTGGAACTACTGGTCCTATTTGAAAAATTCTTTCAGTGTTAGATAGCCCATTTATCGAGGAATGCTATAGGCTATATACCATCACGCTACGATACACGGGAGCGGAGCAGTAACGAAAAATGTGGGTGAAACCGCAGGAGACTGCTAGTTTGAAATAATTACGAAGTCATAATTCAAATTCACAAGGTCAAATCTCAAATTTTATTAGAGTATCTTAGTATATCATACAGACCTAATCAAAAAAACAATTAATAAATACACTTTTAAAAGTCTAGACAAAATAAAATAAATCGCTTAAAAGTTCAAATGGTTTCAGTACAACCTCAGCCGAACGCAGCTTATTTAAATAGCAATAAACATAAATATTTATCAGACAGCTACATTAAATTGTTATTTGAAAATAAATCATTTACTTGAACACTAAATTATCGGTTCTTCTTGTTTTAGTTTTAAAAACTAAAAAAACCTGCCAAGTGCGAGTCGGATTCGCGCAACGAGGGTTTCGTAAATTGTTTTTTTTTTTGTAAAATAACTACAGAACGGTTTTTTAAGTTTTTCCTTTACTTGTGCTACATGACACTGCTTCTTGCCAAACATGATTCTAGGTCAATGGAAAGTACCCTATAGGTTTTGATTCCCTTGGAAATGTCTAAATATGCAATACAAACAGCCGTAATCTTTATATTACGTTGATTTAGAAATTTGATTATTTCCCTGCTTTGAGAGATAGCAGCCCTGAGTATGTGATATTAATTTCAGCTTGATATCTCAACGCGTTTCTGAGAAAAAGGGTCTTGACAGACGGACGGACGTACGGACGGACAACAAAGTGATCCTATAAGGGTTCCATTTTCACCTTTCGAGGTACGGAACCCTAAAAACATACTATATCCTTGTGACTGTGGCTCTCCTCTGAACGTCACTATTTTTCTACAAATTGATATTGAACTTTAACAATAATAAATAATAGATTATAATTAGCATAATATAATAGATTTTAAGTATGAACAAAAACAAATATTTGCATACCTACCAGTGTAATGGTAGAATGTAAATGGGCCAATCTAGATTTAAGACCATACTGTGTATAAATGATTTTTACTTTTACTTTTAACTACAAAGCTGAAAAGTTGAAAATTGAATGATTGTTCTCAAGCTAAGCAATACTGCGCAATGTTCCACACGATATTGAATTCTAACATTTATCAATAATCAAATGAAAACTCTCTGAGTGGACCGCTTGTCAGTTTTCATCCCATTCTAGGCCAGCAGAACATTAGTATTAAACTATTACAAAGCTCAATTTCTTTTTATTTTTTAACTAGCTTTTGCCCGCGGCTTCGCTCGCGTTAGAAAGAGACACAAAGTAGCCTATGTCCCATCCACCAACTATCCCATACTCCATCCCTTCAACTATCTCCACTTAAAAAATCACGTCAATTCGTCGCTCCGATTTGCCGTGAAAGAAAGACAAACATACAGACAGACAGACAGACACACTTTCCCATTTATATTACAGTATGGATTTCCCTTTTTACAAGCCCCAAGAACCAAAAAAATACACAAAATAAACTGTATGCTTACAAACAACGCCCTTTTAACAAAAATTTTCACTTTGAGTGTCCCAAGTAAAACTACCAATCTTTGCAAAAAATCGAGTTCAGTGCTTTACCGTGATTTCTTATCACCTTGTGACCAGTGTTGTTATCATTAAGCTAATTACTGCACATTTCCTGACACCTGCCCTTCTAAGTGGCCATAGAACTTGCATCGAATGAACTCGAACAGTCAACAGAAACGAGTATTCGCAAATAAGTAAACAAGTATAAATCGGCCAAACTGTGCGAATGTCTGCCAATGTCACCCGGCCCTGCTGAACATTTCCTACTGCTAACTGAAGCGGGACCTTGGGCGATTTCCATTGCAGACTAACCGCAACACTCGCCAACCTTGAGTGAACCGAGCCAGTAATGTATGCAGGGTTTTACGCAAATGTCGAATTTTATTACTGTTCTGAATTTATGACAAATTATTGGCGATTTGCTATAATTGTTTACAAAGGACATGGCTTTAGGCTGTGAGTGCAAGGTGGAAAGCGACTCATAGAGCCAAATATTGTCTCGGTCCTTATGTGAAGGAGGCCGGAGGCACGGCTTCCGTATAAGGGCAAATCTAAATACGTTTTGATGGAGACCTCGGCTTTAATTTAAGACTTTGCTAATCCCTCAATAGGACCCTATTGGGTGTCATGGAAAGTACCAAAAAGCTAATTCGCGTAAACAAACATCTTGTTGTGATCACAATGACATTCAATGTCAAATTTTAATGAGTATTCCAGTGTTTTTTCTACTCTAATCCTAAAGTAGCTCTATTTTATTACCCAGTCATTGCTATTTTAGGATCGAATTAGAATTAGAATATTTCTAAAAGTTACTTGTTTTTAGGGTTCTGTAATTTTTTATGTAAACTTTGCTCCCACTCTCTTGGGTCTGTTCCGAGGCGCTAGAGAAGACAAAAATATGTAAGGAAGTAATTTACAAAGTACGGGACAAACTCGAGCTCTTATGGGCTTGCAAACTTAGCGAGAACCAGACTCAATTTTGTACCGTTTTTTTAATTTATTCCTATTTTAGCAGAGTTTACAATATCTTGTTACAAAGCTAACTGTTTTCTCTTAAAACAGATAACATACACACAAACTTCTCTTCTGTTTGCTATAAATTTATTATGTTATGTTTTTTTGCGTGCTATAAAGAATATGAAGAAAAAACTTACAAACAAAAATACAGGAAATAAAAGCGCATATAGCGACCAGAATAGTGGCTAAATCACCCCTGTGATAACGGTCCTCGGCCCGTGCAGCATGATCTCCTATAATAAAGACGGTAGTGCCCACAATAGGGTTTTCTTCTGTGTCGTTTACTAACATATAATAATAATAATACCAGCCTATAACTGTCCCACTGCAGGGCAAAGGCCTCTTCTCATACAGAGAAGGCACGAGCATTGATCACCACGCTTGCTCAAGGCGGGTTGGCGATTTAGGACTTATATTAACTACAAGTCCAGGTTTCCTCACGATGTTTTCCTTCACCGATGTCTGTGATGTCTAAGATAAACTTTAGAAAGTACATATGAATTGAAAAAGTCACATTGGTACTTGCCCGGATTCGAACCCGCAACCAAAATATAAACTTACATAAATACAGACCAAGCTATGACCCTTTAGGCTTTACAATAGTCGCACACGCACTTTTGAAGCCGACCGGTAAATCACCGCGTCATAAATCAGCGTCTAGGGCACAGATAATTGAAAGTCTAATGGCTCAAGTCTGCTATCGTGTCTCAATGGCCAGTCATTGCCCGGATATTTGAAAACTTTATCAGTTTTTGTACAGGAAATGTTTAAAATTTGACGCCCCAGGTGACTGTCACACGTTATTATAATTTTATTATGCTTCTTGCCCTTTTTTCACGGATTTCCGCAAACAACGCCCTTTCCATTCATTATATTCCTGTCCGTGGCATTTGAGAGATTCATGCGATTTGCTGGGTACTGGATAGTAGTTTTTATTATGAAGTAACAGTAGTACGAATGATGATATATTGTAATTAGCTTACTTACCTACGTTGAGCTCCTTATTAGGTACGTTTATATATTTACTAGTCGCCTGCATCTCCGTCCGGGTGTTATAAATCTTTAAAATTCTTGGCTTTGCTTTAATACGATTTGCATTTCATTTTGGTTTTATTTGGAAATCTTACAGCTACCTACGTACAAAACAAATATGGTTAGAACTAGCTATTCCTTGCGGTTTCACCCACATTGCGTTAGGTTTTTGGTTACTGCTTCGCTCCCGTGGGACCTAGCGTGATATTATATAGCCTATGTTACTCGTTGACAATGTAGCTTTCGAATAGTCAAAGAATATTTAAAATCGGTCCAGTAGTTTTTGAGCCTATTCATTACAATCAAACAAACAAACATACAAAGTTTTCCTCTTTATAATATTAGTGTAAATAACAAAATCGAAGGCCAATTAAAAGTTTTCACAGACAGAAAATACAAACAAATAGGTACTAGAAGATAGAAGAACTTGTTAACATAATAATATGATAAGGAAAAGAGGTATATTATTAGTATAAAAGTAATAATAAATTTTAAAATCTCTCGCTTCAATAATTCTCTATCTATTGATAAAAAACCGCGTGAAATTCCATTTCGTAGATCAAAAGATCTAGGCATACAAGACAAAAAACCTTATTTCAAACTAGTTACTTAAATATATTTACATAAGTTCTAATTAACATTATTAGATAAGTTAGTAGGTGCATGAGAGACTAAAAAGGCGGCAAGTAACGTAACTACAAAGTAACATTGACATATTAAATTAATTCATAATCTCTCACTAGATATTTTTTTGTTAATTAATACCTCTCATTAACACTAACTTCTACTATTAATTTGAATAACATAACAAGTCTAAATTAGTTTTCAATCTTGACATTCAGAATAAATTATAGGAATAACAATGCGTCACTCTAGTGAGTAGCTAGTATTTAGTTCAAGGATAGTTTTTGACTAAGCTGTTTGTAAAAAGGCAGATTGTATTCATTATCTGTCGATAAGGAGTCGCGTCCTCATCAATCATCGTATTAGGAGATAAGGAAGTTTTGGTTGGTGACTCATACAGGTTGTATAATCAGATACATGTTTACTTTATCTTGTTTTTTTTGGGGGAGTGGGGAAATCATCAAATGACTTCTCCCGTCCTGGGCGGGGCGTGTCAGATTTTTACTGACTATACCCAATCATGTTCCTTCGGCTGCCCTTTATGTTCCGGGGTCACGGTAACTATGTATTATAACTATTCCGCAACCCCAACAGGATATTACATTTTTACTTAAAGAAAAGGAAAGGATTCTTCAGCTATAAAAATAAAAGTACTTATGGGTAAAATATTTATTCTGTGAAAAAAACCAGGAAGCTAGGAACATTGCGAATGCATAACTTAGTCGGGTATACTATTAAAGCGATGTCAGAATAAAACAAAAATTTCGGAATCGCGGATTTTTATTATACATGCTAAAGTTAGTCCCATATAGGTATTCCAAAATTTTAAAATATTTGACGATACAATCCGATTCTATAATTTATAATCATAAACTTAAATTTGCTGATCTCAAAACCTTTTTAAAAGCATATTACAATTTGGGTCTTTAGTGTTTAAAGGAAGGAACATTTAAATAAATAAATAAATAAATATCCTGGGACAACTCACACACGGTCATCTGATTCCAAACTAAGCAGAGCTTGTACTATGGTAACCAGACGACTGATAAACATACTTATATAATTTATAAATACATACATATTATAGATAAATTACACCCAAACACAGAACAAACAATCATGCTCATCACACAAAACTTCAACATTCAAAACTTTCATCTAATGCTGTGTAGTGTAAGCACACATCTATACTTCTATACTAATATTATAAAGAGGTAAAATTTGTAAGTTTGTATGTAGGGGGTAATCTCTGGAACTACTGATCCGATTTAAAAAATTCTTTCAGTGTTAGATAGCCCATTTATCGAGGAATGCTATAGGCTATATACCATCACGCTACAACACACGGAAGCGGAGCAGTAACGAAAAATGCGGGTGAAACCGCAGGGGACAGCTAGTTTTATAATAAAATAACAATTATAAAATGATTGAAGTTAAAATAAAAGAAGACAAAAAATTGAATGTTTAAAAAATGATGTAGGTACCTGTACCTTCAAGAATTTCCTGAATAAAATCACCCTGTTTTAACCGGGGCAATAAAACAAACATTGACGTATGTAGTATGTCATTAAACAAGAAAGTTAAATATAACCATACCCATTATTTTTAACGTCCGCCATTAACTGGTTCATTAATAGTTAATTAAGGGATTTATATACTTAATTAACTAACACACTTACTAGTCTTCTATACTAATATTATAAAGAGGTAAAATTTGTAAGTTTGTAGGTTTGTAAGTTTGTAGGTTTGTAAGTTTGTATGTAGGGGGTAATCTCTGGAACTACTGGTTCGATTTGAAAAATTCTTTCAGTGTTAGATAGCCCATTTGTCGAGGAATGCTATGGGCTATATACCATCTCGCTACGACCCACGGGAGCGGAGCAGTAACGAAAAATGCGGGTGAAACCGCAGGGGACAGCTAATTACGAATAAAGTATGTATCTATTTTTGAATAAGACCTTTGAATTATTACCATTGGTTTTTAATGGGCTCGCGATTTTATCCGCATGGATGTTGGGTAACAGGATGTTTTTGTAGATTCATAGTAGCTTATGTTAGATTATTTTATTGTGTAGCAGGGTAATACAGATATGCAGAAGTACCCATTAATTTTAGTAAATGTAATTATAATTACTTCAGTTAACACAAAAAAAAAACATTTCAGATGTCTTTACAAAGATCTTCCAGGTCCTGCTACACGCTTGCTACGGCGTAGCGGCTACGCGCAGAGTCTACGAAACGGGACATGCGTAGCATAGTCAAATATAGATAGCTAACGCCTGCGTTGTGTGCATGTCTGTGGCGACATCTATCACCCAACATTTGAACTGCATTCAGCCTACATCGCGCTATTATAGATTGGCGCGACATTCATAAATCCTGACTAGAACCATCGGGCAGTAGCCCACCAGACAAAACACAGAACACTTAGAGGGTCCACACTTTTCAATGGAGGTCAAGGATCATTCCATTCTGTAACTCATACCTCTTTGAGTACTTAATGTTTTTGAGAGTAAATTACAGTTTCTATAGTACTCAGGGCCAACCTAGCATTAGCATAGCGAATTAATTGCTAATTTGATCGCAATTAGCAATTAATTTTTTTTCAGCATCTCGCGTCTGGTTCCGCAGATAAGTGATTTAAGTCAAAGATATTAGCATAGACATGTCAAATATATTAAAATTGGCAAAACTAATTGAATATTAAAATAACAGGTTACGATTAAAGCGGTGCTCAGTCGCGATATTATCATATTGAACATTTCCTCCATTCGTGAACAAATGTAAAGTGGTTTTCATTGAATTAATTAATGCGTTATTTTGACGCACTCTTGGTTCAACGAACTACTGCAGGCTGCTATAGTCTGTTTTTTTTAACAAACGAGTACCCAAAGTTTTGTCTGCGTTCCTATTGGTGTGGACCAATAGAAACGAAGACAAAGTTTTGGGTAATAAGCATAAGTGTTATTATTGGTTTTAAAAGCGTAGGCTCCGCCTCGACTAATTTCCCATCTCTCTCTGTCCAATACCGGAAATGTGAAAGGAATATACTCAGTACTCGTTTGTTAAAAAAAATAGACTAGAAACAAATTACTTTCTAAATAACACTGAGTATACTCGTTCATCATTTGCTTAGCCTTTTTCCAACTATGTTGGGATCGGCTTCCGGCCTAACCGGATTCAGTTGGATAGCTGGCGATAACTGAACTGATGAACAATAGCAATGACTGATGGAAACTGAGGATGTACGACGACTGACATATCAAAGACTGATGACGACTTACCTGATGAAAACTGACGAAGACTGATGAAGACTGACAAAGACTGACGGAGACTGACGATGACTGAACTGATAAGGACTGACGAAGACTGATGATGACTGAACTGATCAAGAATGACAAAGACTGATGATAACTGCATGTTGACTGACGAAGACTGATGATAACTGAATGATGACTGACGAAGGCTGATGATAACTGAATGATAACTGACGAAGGCTGATGATAACTGAATGATGACTGACGAAGGCTGATGATGACTGCACTGGTCAAGGCTGACGAAGACTGATGATAACTGAATGATGACTGACAAAGGCTGATGATGACTGCACTGATCAAGACTGACAAAGACTGATGATAACTGAATGATGACTGACGAAGGTTGATGAAGACTGAACTGATGAAGACTGACGAAGACTGATGATAACTGAATGATGACTGACGAAGGTTGATGAAGACTGAACTGATGAAGACTGACGAAGACTGATGATAACTGAATGATGACTGACGAAGGTTGATGAAGACTGAACTGATGAAGACTGACGAAGACTGATGATAACTGAATGATGACTGACGAAGGTTGATGAAGACTGAACTGATGAAGACTGACGAAGACTGATGATAACTGAATGATGACTGACGAAGGTTGATGAAGACTGAACTGATGAAGACTGACGAAGACTGATGATAACTGAATGATGACTGACGAAGGCTGATGATGACTGAACTGGTCAAGACAGACGAAGACTGATGATAACTGAATGAAAACTGACGAAGACTGATGATAAAGACTGACGAAGACTTATGATCACTGAACTGATTAAGACTGACGAAGACTGATGATGAATGACCTAATGAAAACTGATGATATCTGATCTGGCGAAGACTGATGACTGACCGATGACTGATGAAGACCTGATGAAGACTGACTATGACTGATGAAGACTGATGACTGACGAAGACTGATGCAGACTGACTATGACTGATCTTGTGAAGACTGATGATAACTGGCCACCAAGCGAAATAGACGCGATTTACGCTCGTATTTTAAAATCTCGTGATGTTTGTAACCTCGGTGTACCTATTAGCGCCTAGTCTTAGTAAATATTTTCGCCGAATTATTCTGGACTAAGGAAAAGACGCAATTTCCAAAAATATAATATTAAAAAAACAGATTTGTCAGTTATTTTAAATAGAATTTATTAGAACAATGTGAAACAGGCCTTAGTCTTATAGTAAACCAATTTGTTTAAGTTAAGCATAGCGCTATTTGCGTCGTCAAGGTAAATGCCTGTCTATTTGTACGAAAATAAAATATTTATAAATAAACAGTTATTTTAAATAGCAGTAACCCGTATTAAAATGTTATTTTTAGGTATAATAAAATAAACGGAAGAGATTGTTCACACATAATCTAGAGGGATGGAAAGTAATTGTATTGTGAACGGCCTTATTTTATGAAAGGGATCACTACTCATGATCACTGCTCATGAGCTACACGAGCTCATTCCCCCGTCTCCGTTTTTCCACCGGACATCCAGACGTACGGCGGGATACCACCCTTTCTTGGTCGATATTCCTCGTATCCTCTCGCCCCGTTTCTCCCGTTCCTCGAATTCCTTTATTATGCGCACCGCAAAAGAATGGAATTTCCTGCCTGCGTCTGTGTTCCCGAATGCATATAACCCGGATATATTCAAGAGACGAGTGCATAGGCATCTTTTGGGTGAGCTCGCTCCATCGTAGGCCCCGTCTATGCCCTCGGGCTAGTCTGGGACCAAGAGCAAGATCATATATGTAATAAAAAACATTGATCACCACGCTTGCTCAAGGCGGATTGGCGGTTTCGGACTTGTTTTCAGTCCAGGTTTCCTCTCGATGTTTACCTTCACCGATGTCTGTGATGTCCAAGATAAACTTTAGAACGTATATATGAATTGAAAATGCCACATTTGTACTGGCCCAGATTTGAACCTACAACCTTTAGCTTCAGTGGCGGGTGCCTTAACCACTAGGCCATTTCGATATATTACGAGACATTAACGAGAGCTATACAATACAAATACAATAAAAACTGTAATTTTTTTTTCGGTATTCAGCGTACTTCCTTTATTTGTGGTAGTTACATGACATTGCTTCTTGCCAAATTTCATGATTCTAGGTCAATAGAAAGAGAGGATAAAGAAGAGATGTCTAAATATGCATATAAATGGAACATAAACAACCGTATCTTTTTATTGCGTTGATTTAGATTTTTTTTTACTGCTTTTAGAGATAGCTGATTTGAGTATGTGATATTTATTTCAGCTTGATATTTAGACGCGTTTCTGAGAAAAAAGGTGTTGACAGTCGGACGGACGGACAACAAAGTGATCCTATAGGGGTTCCGTTTTACGTTAGGAGGTACGGAACTCTAAAAACGACTAGTAATTATTTTTATTAAAAAAAACATCAGTACAAGACGGGCCTGTTGGTATAGTGGTTAGTGACCCTGACTGCTAAGCCGGAGGTAGTGGGTTCGGACTACACCCAGAATAAACTTCGTGTGATGAGCATGATTGTTTGTTCTGTGTCTGCGTGTAATTTATCTATAATATGAATTTATTTATAAATCATTTAAATGTTTATCAGTTATCGGTTTCCACACTCTGCTTAGTTTAGGATTAAACGGCCGTGTGTAAATTGTCCCAGAATATTCAATTGTTTGGAGGCTATTTTAATCTCCTGTCAATTTGATGGCGCCACTGAGTGGAGAATACGTAAAATACCCTTTACCCTAGTATACCTACAAATAGGGCCGGTAATGACTAGTTGCCTTCTATGTTCGTCTGGTGTAAGGGAGTACTGAACAATTACTTCCACACTATATCTATCACTGCTGGCCCCCTTTGCAGAGCTTGCATGGATGCTGGTAAAAAGTCGCGTTTGCAGTCCGGACTACAACCGCCACTTTTGTTTCGTCTTACTGACGCCCTGAGGAGTATACGGAAAGCGATTAGCTTCTGGAAGGAGGTGCGCTGGATGGAGTAATAAAATAAAATATAAGTATTAAATATTGTAAGTAACTATATTTTACGCTCACGCACTGGGGTCCATCCCGTCAATCCTCGGGACTAAGTGTGGAAACCTACCTGGGACGCTAGTCTGCTATTACAATCGTGTCTCAATGATCGATTTTTTGACGTGTAACGTCAAACTTTTGACACATTTCCCATACAAAAACTGTCAAAGTTGTCAAATATCCGGCCAGAGACGCGATTGTAATAGCTAAGGGCCCCAGTTCTGAAGGTGGTCCATGAAGATGGGACAATAATGAAATCGTGAAAACAAATGAGCAGAGGGACCAAATTAATTCCTGTTCCCATAACTCGATTCGCAAATATTAATTGGTTTTGTTTTTGAGTGTTTTTAAATATTGAACACATAATATTTAATTACAAGTGAACACCATAATGAAACCGATAAAATAATTAACGTTAATAGCTTTTTATTGGGCGTCTCCAATAACTCATTGAGATAAAATCTGCCGCCTCACAAGGCTGGTCGCTCTTATCGGGCCTGTTTTGAGTCACCCAGGTCAGATCTATAGATTGTGATGTCTATGTTTTTGGTTACAGATCCGTTCCTGTTTGTCGTTGCCTGATGTTATATAACCTTCCTGGTAAAAACGGACATTGGTGCCGCTTCTCTTATTCACAAACTAACGTAAATATAATAAATATTTATATAAACATCTATACAACACTATACAGATGATTCTCCCCTATTTTTGTTTCTGTAAATTATATTTGATAAATTTTTATTATTCTGTTTATAGATCATCATAATTATGTAACTCCGAACCGATATTTGTCTACCCGTGTTAACCTGAGAGCCCTGACACCCATAACACAAGTTCAATCTTAGCTTGGGTGTCAGAGGTTTATAACTCTGTGCAAACCTACAATTTATAAGACAAATGTATTTGTAAAATTATTAAATAGCAAGTTGTACTTACATAAATGTAAATTGTTAAACGGAAAATAAAGATTATTATTATTATATTATTATTAATATCAAATAAAAATATCTTAGGACAACTCACACACGGTCATCTGATCCCAAGCTAAGCAGAGCTTGTGTTATGGTAACCAGACAACTGATAATTATACATACTAATATATTTTATAAATACATTAGTATGTATATATTCTGTGTCTGGGTGTAAATTATCTATAGTATGTAACTATAGATAATTTACACCCAGACACAGAACAAACAATCATGCTTATCACACAAAGTTTGTTCTGGGTGGGAATCGAACCCACTACCTCCGGCTTAGCAGTCAGGGTCACTAACCACTATACCAACAGACCCGTTAAGTTAATTGTATCTTTCTCTTTCCATTTCATTAAGAAAAGGACAGAAAACAAATTATTAGTTAAGTCCTGTCAATTTTAGACACTCCATAGATAATTTCAACGCGATTTAAAAACATGGTGACTAAATTTTAATATACGCCAATTTTCTTCAGGCGCTGTCTAATTTGGCAGGATTAAACTAAAATGTATCTTCTGTCCTTTTCTTTAAGAAATGGAAAGAGAAAGATGCATTTAACTTAAATTTAGTTAAGTTTGTGAACAAGAGTATCAGCACCATTCCAATACTAAAATAATTATTGATATCTACTCTAACTACTCAATCCCCGTAAGTAGTTTCTGGGAAAAGCGCGTTCAAACAACCAAACAAACTCTTCGCCTTAAAATTATAAATAATAATTATAGTTTACGACGTACCATAATGACTGTATTGACTTAACATAGACATTGCTAGATCCAAAACATTTTTCAGAAATCTAATTTAATTGATGGGGATCTTTTACATGATCGATAACTTCGACGACCGATGGGGATCGTTGCCTTCTTATGAAACTCTTGACACTCAATCCATTTCTAGGCATTGCTTACTGTTAAACTTAGGTGTTTAGTGTGTTAAAATGTTATATTCTAGCGCATTCTCAAGGAACTGCACAATAACATAAGGATGTTAATATATTCCCAAAAGTAGAACAAATAGCTAACAATAGACATTACGAAAACACGTCTTTGTTTACAAAACCCTTAATAATACACGTTTTTTGCTATTTTCGTAAATATTTAAAAAGACGTTAACAACAGATTCTCATCCCATGAATAATATGAAAGCAATACCACTTATTATTATTTGTTGCTATCGTACTAGTACTAGGCGTTATGCATTTACGTGGAAGCTTTGTAAACACATTAGTTAGAGGTATATCTACTATTTTTGTTAAATCTTAAGTCTTTAATTGGCAATTGAAATGATTAAATCGTGACATTGATATTGTATTTTTATAACCATATTATAATTATATTGAGTATGAGGAGTATGTACCTAGCTCGTTATAGTAAGAATATCCATCCATACTAATATTATAAATGGGAAAGTGTGTCTGTCTGTCTGTAAGTTTGTCTTTCTTTCACGGCAAAACGGAGCGACGAATTGACGAGATTTTTTAAGTGGAGATAGTTGAAGGGATGGAGAGTAACATAGGCTACCTTTTGTCTCTTTTTAACGCGAGCGAAGCCGTGGGCAGAAGCTAGTAATTTTATAATAGTCTCAGTTCGAAACAAATAAACATTGGCGCCAATTTCCTCGTTCACCAACTAAACAAAATTTAAGTCCAGTGCACATTTAATATTTATTAAACAGCGCCTGAAGTAAATCGACGCATTTTTAGTGGCCATGTTTTTAATTGGGTCTTTATTGGTGCCGGTTCCCTTGTTACACACACACAAACATAACTGAAGGACATCATCACTCCCCATACATTTTTGGTCCAAATTTGAAAGCCCAAAGAAAAAAAATACGATATTATGTTAGAACTTGTTCTTCTTAACATTTTTTATTATGGCACCAAAATTGTGGGACCATTCCCCTTGGTTTTATTTGAGTTCAAAATTGCACATATTTTAGTAAAATAAATGGCCAAAACAAAAGATTTCGCTCTTTAGAGCAATGAGGAAATATGGAGGCATATTCTGACCAGACATGTGCCTGATGTGTTACTTCCCGACAATTGCTGTCGGTATTTTGTATATTATGCTATGTCTTGTCAAACTCTAATTGCGCAATGTAGGATGTCATTTTTAGATCACATGTTGAGCGATTGTCGCCACACCATAATTAGTTGTGTACATACACTTTTTTTTTTTGGTGCGTGGAAAATCATCCAATGACTGCTCCCGTCCTGGGTGCGGCGGGAGGGCGTGTCAGACTCTTACTGACTAAAACCCACTCATGTTCCTTCGATTGCCCTTTATGTTCCAGGGTCACGGTAACTATTATAAACATACATTGGTGCTTGCTGGCCCAGTGGAAGGTTCTAGTGAGTTGTAACTGAGGGCCGCTTGATTTTCCGTGAGTATCAACGGTCTGTGGAGATGCCCTAATGATGAGCCGGAGAAATAATGTCACCATACTGAGTGGTTTCCGAACTAAACAAAGTGCTCGTTGTTTTGAGAGTAGCGGGGCGGGTTAGGAAGAAGTAGCACATTGCGTTGCGATAACTGGCCCCGAGCATGAACGTCATCACTTCCTCAAGCTATTGATCGGCGGGTCACACAGCCAGCTAGCATAAATGGCTTCAACCGGTACCCTGACCACCTGCATGCAGTGGATTCGCGTACCTGATCATCACCTTCAGCTCTATAAGTGACCTTGACATAGCACATTGCACTTCGGCTAGTCAGCGAGCAGAGATGCAATTCTGACCCGGTCGACACAACAGCTAACTACTAAGTGACACTGCATTACCCCGACTTACTAGAGCATGATATGTAGCATCACCCCGAGTCACTGGGGCATCTCCACTGACAGTTATCTACGACTCACCGAGAAGTATGCGGCCCTCGGATCCAACGCACTACTAGAACCTTCCACCGGGGCGGCAAACCTCACAAAAATATGTATCTATAGTCTGTTTTTAGGGTTCCGTACCTCAAAAGGTAAAAACGGAACCCTTATTGGATCACTTTGTTGTCCGTCCGTCCGTCTGTCACAACCCTTCTTCTCAGAAACGCGTCGAAATATCAAGCTGGAATTAATATCATATACTCAGGTCTGTTATCTCTCAAAGCAGTGAAAAAATCAAGTTTCTAAATCAACGCAATAAAAAGATACGCCGGTTTATATTGCATATTTAGACATTCGCAAGGGAATCAAAACCTATAGGCTTCCTATTGACCAAGAATCATGAAATTTGGCAAGAAGCAAGGTCATGTAGCACAAAAAGGAAAAACTCCGAAAACCATAAATTTGTAGTTAGTTCACATCCGTCCGTCCATCCGTCTGTCAAGACGCTTTTTCTCAGAAACGCGTCGAGGTATCAAGTTGAAATTAATATCACATACTCGGGTCTGCTATCTCACAAAGCAGCGAAAAACTCAAGTTTCTAAGTCAACGAAATAAAAAGATACGGCGGTTTATATTGCATATTTAGACATTCGCAAAGGAATCAAAACCTATAGGGCCTATAGGTTTTGTTAGCCGTGTGTACCCTACACACGGCTACACATCAAGCTATACAAAACCAGTTTTAGCTAACCTATGTTTTTTGTACAAATCAGATGTCAGCTTATACTGGTTTTGTATAGCTTGATGTGTAACTCACCGTACTTCCCATTGACCAATAATCATGAAATTTGGCAAGATGCAATGTAAAGAAAAAACTCCGAAAACCGTAATATTGTAGTTATTTCACTAAGAAAGCAAATTAACTGAACCCTCGTTGCGCGAGTCCAACTCGCACTTGACCAGCTTTTTTTTTACAAACGAGTAAGTACTGAGTATATCTCTCTCAATTTTCCGGTATTGACAGAGAGAGATGGGTAATTAGTCGAGGCGGAGTCAACGATTTTAACACTAATAATAACACTTTATGCTGATTATGTGGACCAATAGAAACGCAGTCAAAATTTTGGGTACTAGTTTGCTAAAAAAAACAGACTATAGACGCCTCATCATTCTAACAACCTTCGGTCTCGGAGAGGGAGTGGTGTGGCGACTATCACCCAACGTGTGAACTACAAACTGACATCCTACAGATGGCGCTACATAAATATTCTTCGATTGATTACCACTCAATCTTCTGTCATTCTAGACAGATTCAGAAACTATTGTCACCGTCACACAACTATAAAATTACGTTACGATAGTTTAATAAATCCGTACTTATATTATAAATGCGAAAGTAACTCTGTCTGTCTGTCTGTCTTTTCTTCACGCTTAACCACTGAACCGATTTGAATGAAATTTGGTACAGACAGAACAGAGCTTTTACTATGGTAACCAGACTACTGATATATTTACGTATTTATATAATTTATAAATACATACATATTAAAGATAAATTACACAGAGCACAATCAATTATGCTCATCTCACAAAGTTTGTTCTGGGGTGGGAATGGAACCCACGACCTCCGGCTTAGCAATCAGGGTCACTAACTAGTAACTACTAGGCCAACAGGCCCGTCGTCGAGTTGGACAGAGACAAAGAAGATCTAAGTTCATAAGTTTTATTAAGTTTTGCTTTATGTTTGTATGTATTTTCTTTTTATGTGCAATAAAGAATACGAATATGAATATCTAAGTCAAACTACCTATGTATGTGCTAGGCAACATTTATTAACCTCAGCCTCCGCCACAAATGTTCTTTCTTTAGTATCGTCCAAACATTGAGCTCCTTACGTTTTTAATCGAGTTATTAAATTATTTCCGATAATTGCTTGCACAGTTGATACTTGTCGGAGTAGCCTAGCTAACACTGGACCCATCGTTTTAGAACTTTTGATATGTGAACGTGTTATTTAAACAATTTAATATATAAAAATAATATTAGTTTCATTATAAATAAATGGTCGTTGGTTTTCTACTACAAAATAGACTCAAATGAATACTCTACAATTCTGTTACTTTCAACGTAATGGCCATTATGTTTGTAAATTCGTATGTAATGTGTCGTAATGACCAAATGATGAAAGCAACCAAGTCTAATTTTTAATTTAATATATCTATTTACTTATTATCTTACATGTTTAACTTGGACTTCCTTAACATCAGTGGAAAAAAAATATCATGAAGAAACCTCGATTAAAACTTAAAATTCAGCGTGGCGTGGTAACCAATCTCCGCCTAGGCCAAAAACAAATCAATAAAACGAGTTGTTTATCTATAAAATAAATATCAGTGAGTTTAGCGTCATAATCCTTCGACGTTACACAAGAGGGTGGGCCGGGGCAGTGTGTCAGATCGCCTCTGACGTAACGTGGCCAGACAGACCTCTCTGAGAGTGTATTGTCGCAGTCATCTGGTTGAATCAGCTATTTGATTGTATGACTAGCGCGTTCATTCAATGACTATAGGACAACTCGACAAGTTGTTTAAAATAATGTAACGTTTAACGACTTGACTGAACGTCATTTAGCATTGTCGTTGAATGGGATATAACCGACTTTGTAATGTTTATGAACAGTACAACACTACTAACTGCCTATGAACAGACCCGCGGAACTGGGAACGTGTTGTTAGCCAGGAATTGGATATTATACATCATTAAACCTTCAAAATCATAAAATCATCATAAAATCATAAAATCATATTTATTTTGTAAATAGGTTATAAACATAACACTTTTACACGTCAATGTTGTTTTTTTTTAATTAAGCGAACGATGGGGCCGGTGTTTCGTAGCTGGACTGCTCTGAGAAGAAACATCCGAAACAAACTCAGAGGTCAAAGTCTCGTTTAAAGTCCATACAATCGTATTGGTCAAAAATGTGCGAGAACCATTGAGGTTAGTCTGAGGTACTCTCTAGATGAGAGAAGCACACAGATTTGAGTGGACCTGTCCAGACAGTGCAAGCATTTGTCAGTAATCGTTTAGCTCAACTAAAAACTTTAAGGAGCTCAACGTCTTGACGAACAGTACCAAAGTAAGGACATTTGGGTAGGCCGCATTTAATTACTCAAACCGTCAGACTGCATATATAAAAAAACAAAACTTAGAACAACGACCTCCATAGTCGTGAGTTCGAATCACGTGTGTTGATGTCCAAACACACGTGATTCGAGACACAATAGAAAGACAATAGCAGCGCGACAGCCGACTGTCTGTTGGTCGTCGAAAGGTTAACCAATGAATATAACAAATAATGCTGCCGATTCTCTTGTTCACAAATTTAACTAGTTAGTAAGTTAAAGCATCTTTCTCTTTCCATTTCTTAAAGAAAAGGATACATTTTAGTTTAATCCTGTCAAATTAGTCAGCGCCTGAAGAAAATTGACGTAAATTTAGTCGCCATGTTTTTAATCGCGTCTAAATTATCTATGGAGTGTCTTAATTTGACAGGACTTAACTAATATTTTAACTTCTATCCTTTTCTAAATGAAATGGAAAGAGAAAGATGCACTTAACTTAAATTTAGGTTAGTTTATGAATAAGATAATCGGCACCAGTGTCATTGAAACTTCTAGCTGAAAAAATTTGGTTCATTTCCAATTTAAAGTAAAATTGGGTTCTTAGTTGCTTTGAAATCTATAAATAGACAATTGAGTTACTTACATAGTGACGTCATTAGGTGACATTGCCATTCAAAATCTAAGGGAGATGGGCGTTTTGACAGTTCAATAAAAAGTAAGTCAATTGATAGCGGTGTTAAATACCGTATTTGCACTTTACACACTTGTTGTTGTTGTTGTTACTTTGTTATGGTTTTTATTTAATGTTTTACGTGTGGTTTTCTGCACTGTGTCTATGTGTGCCAAATAAATATTTTTCTTTTTTTCTTTCTTTCTTTACTTGATAGACTTGTCTACTGATTCCAAAAACTCCTGGAAACAATGTCATTCAACTTTGAACTTTAGTGTTTTTTTTTCACTTAAATCAAACTAAGTAACTAAAATTGTTGTCCCTTTTTATAATGCAGCCCTTATCGTCAGCTTACAGGAGCGACGGCAACGTAGTAACCAAGCCGGATCGCGGGCGAAACCAGAGAGCAAAATGAATGCTTTATAGGATTACAATACAAACTTTGTGTGATAGCTCATCATATATGTGTGATGAGAAAGTTTGTTCTGTGTCTGAGTGTAATTTATCTATAATATGTATGTATTCATAAATTATTTAAGTATGTATATCAGTTATCTGGTAACATAGTAGTTTGGGATCAGATGACCGCATGTGAGTTGTGCCAAGATATTTTATTTATTTACAATGAATTGTTTATAGCCTTGACTTCTGACGACCTCTATATTGTTAAGGTAAGATGTTAACTAACTCGATCTTATTAATATAAACTTGTAAACTGACTGACTAATTGATTCTTGACATATCAACGCACAGCCCAAACCGCTGCTCTTAGAGACATGAAACTTACAATGTGTTTTTTTGTAAAGACTAGACAACCACTAAAGAAGGCTTTTTGGAATTTCAACTCTAAAGGGTTAAAATACAAGACAAAACTATCGACATACACTCGAGCGAAGTTGCGGGCGGAAGCTAAGCTAGTTAGTTATATTATGAGCTGTATAATTATATGCTGATGACGCAAGTCGCTCGCAGGACCTCCTAGGCGAGTGTTACGTAAGGCCACTTTCCCCGCCGATACTTGCTCTCATTGGAGACTGGTGAGCTCGGCCCGTGGCTCGGCCATACTCGGTGACGGCGATGTGGTGCCGAGGGGAGATCGACGAACTGTTTGGTAAAAGATTGCTTTTTGATAGTACTTGAGTCGTTGTTGCGATGCTATTTTGTTAATTTGTGAAAAGCTGGGCACTGATGGTCATTTTTCGTATCAGTCTAGTCGTAGACTGTGGGCGTGGCGTCACTCCAAATGGTTTAGGTGGCCAAACAAACCCAGGAAAGGAGCTTCGACACTCACGATCAAATTTTGGATGGACGTCAGTTCAACTGACGCGGAAAAATAACCGCCAATTCCCAGCTCTACATCCTTGAAGTTAACATACAATTTTTATTAATGTGAAGTATTGCATGTGTGTATGTGTATGTGTGTGTGGATGTTTGTTACTCTTTCACACAAAAAGCACTGAACGGATGTTAATAAATCTTTACAATAATATAGCTTATACATTAGATAACATATAGGCTAAATAACATGTTTGTAATAAAAAGCATAACGCAACGCAAGTGAGACCGCGGGGTACAGCTAGTAGGTAATAAACAAGTGTTAAAGTTCAGTCATTAAGGTGAATGTCGTTTATCAGTTTTACATAACAGCAGGGCTAAAAATAACTCTTTAGTTAAGCATATAATAATCTTAATGGCTTTGCCTAGTTTACGATCTTATTGGGTTGTCAGCATGCGGCCATTTAATGATTCTTAATGTGTGTGTATGATCTTAATATAGTATACTAGCTTTTGCCCGCGACTTCGTCCGATTGAATTAATAGCTCCCGTACCTGGGAGATGTCCGGGATGAAAACTATCCTATGTCCTTTCTCGGGCGGGTCCCAGATTATATCTGTACCAAATTTCATTCAAATCGGTTCAATGGCATGGGCGTAAAAAAGAGACAGACAGACAGAGTTACTTTCGCATTTATAATATTAGTACGAATTAGTACGGATTAACCGTTCGACGACCAAGCGACGGCCGGCTGTCGGACTGCTATTGTCTTTCTATTGTGTCTCGAATCACGTGTGGTAGCAGAAATTGTACCATTAATCTAATTACTTTATCTATCTAATTATTTTGTTACATACCTACAGGAAATGTAGTCCAAGAAATTCTCGCTAGCAATTAAAATGCCGTTTCAGAGCTAAAACATAGACAAGTAGAGTGCCAGCCGACACTTTCTAAATAGCTAGTGATAAGGAAATGGCGAGCTGATGTAACTCGTTACTTAAGCCTGGCGAGTGGACCCTGCAGGGCAGCGCATCTGGCATAATGCCTGATCCCAACAGTTTATTTATTCATTTAGTAGACTTACGACTAAGTTGCGTCGCTGATGTGCACTGTCGGCGAAGAGTGTTGTCGGCGAAAAGTCTTGTCGGCGAATGTCCTGTCGGCGTAAAGTCCCGTCGGACTAAAGTCTTGTCGGCCTTCAGTCTGTCAGCGAAGTGGCTGTCGGCGTATAGTCGGACACTCATTTATTTACTAATGACCCGCTCCAGCTTTGCGTTAGTGATACATCAATACTAATATAAAAAATGGGGAAAGTGTGTTTGTTTGACCGTCTGTCTCGGTAGAACAGAGCGACGAATAGACGTAACTTTTTAAGTGGAGTTAGTTGAAGGTGTGGAGAGTGACATAGGCTACTTTTTGTCTCTTTCTAACGCGAGCGAAGCTGCGGGCAAAAACTAGTGTATAGATTATTTTATGTATTTTATACTATGGGCCTCCGATGCCTGAAATAAAATGATTATGATTTATACATACAAACCAAAAAGTCTGTTAAAAAAACGCATCCAAATCCGTTGCGCAGTTTTAAAAATCTAAGCATGCATAGGGACGGGCAGACTGCGGAAAGCGACTTTGTTTTATACAGTTATACTATGTAAAAGTGGTTTATTCCATCTTAATTCTATCTTACAGGTTAGTATCTAATTTTCTATTTATAAACTTCATTAAATTCTGTAATATAACATCGCTTTCTTTCTGTTCAATCACTAATGCAAAAGTCATCAGTAATTCGTAGGTCTGAACCTCAGACCTCAGCAACCATTATAGTTTTCTTATGATATCTTGTCCCCAAAATTTTTGTTTCGAATTTATTATTTTCGTGCTTTTAAAAACTTAATAGCATACTTTTTTAAAGTTTTAAAAATAAAGACGTCAAAACGTCTAGCTAACATCAATTTTAAAATAAGAGTTGCGTACACGCTACTACTAAATTAAAAAGATAACATCACTACTAAATTAAAAAGATAACATCAACATACAATTTATAATTTACTAACAAAAAAAACGTAAACAGCATTTACAGTACGTTTTACGAGTTATTTACATTTTAATAACCGCGGTTTCCTTGTTGTTCTCCCATTACAATTTCATGCCGGTTTGAAAAACTGAAATGGAGATTTCGAAGTTATTGTTGCCCCATCAGGGCTTTTTTTTATGAAAACGTGAAATAGAGTGTTCTTGTTTATTGAGAGACATTTACGCAAGTTAAATTTAAATTACACGACGCATCCGTTTAATTATTAGACCAAAACAATCGTCTTTTTCTTTCTCAATTGACTTCAAAAGAGACGTTGACCTCTGAGTTTGTTTCGGACGTTCCTTCTCAGTTACGAAAAACCGGCTACATCGTTCGGTTAAAAAAAATATATATTGCCCTATTGCCCGCGACTTCGCTCGCGTTAAAAAGAGACAAAAAGTAGCTTATGTTACTCTCCATTCCTTCAACTATCTCCACTTAAAAAATTACGTCAATTCGTCGCTCCGTTTTGCTATGAAAGAAAGACAAACATACAGACACGCTTTCCCATTTATAATATTAGTATGGATTAACAATATAAAGATCATTTATCATTTAATAATAATAATAACAATTATTGTTGTTATAGCTGTCCCGCATGACGAGAACCTCGTGAAAACTGAATGAAATAAACAAGCAAAGTATCTTGACTCGCGAGGTTGTCGGATCAAGGGTCTGACATAGAAAGTGACACTCCTGGACACGGCGTGCAATGTCCTCAACCTGGAGTCTTCTTCTTCTCTCTGGAGCCCTAACCACCGGTAACTTGTTCCTAATGCCGCACAGTGGTCTGGAAATCGAGCTCCATACTCATAGAAACTTAAAGTAAAGAATAAAAAAATAAAAAATTGTAATGGCTCTGGTATACCTCCCTTGACATAATATTAACGTATGGATGGTACAAGTCACACTACGCGTGAGAAAAAAAAGATTTGTGTTTTTTTTGTATGGGAGAAAACACTAAAAGTACGTTTTTTCGAAAATTAATGGAACTGTTAGGCTGGTGCTCACACGAGCTATAGTCCCATACACGGCGATCAAGATGACATACAATTCATGTACCTTTAGGCACCGCTTCGCACGTAGCAAATTTTTGAAATTTTGAATTTTCGACATGTGAATTTTCAAATCTTTGACGTGGTTAAATGACGTTGCCGATCGATTTACTTATATTATATTTAGATTTAGCCTGCTAATGATCTTTATGATGACAATTTTTAAAAAAGATATTGATTGTATAGGTTTTTTTTTAATTTCATTCCAAGAACTAACTCATTTGTTTATCACCGTGATTAAGGTTAAGATATTATTAGATACTAATGACATGAGCATTAATTAGCTCTAGCAGGGCCAAATGGGCCCTCATTTGTTAATCACCGTGATTAAGGTTAAGATATTATTGGATACTAATGACATGAGCATTAATTAGATCTAGCAGGGCCAAATGGGCCCTCATTTGTTAATCACCGTGATTAAGGTTAAGATATTATTGGATACTAATGACATGAGCATTAATTAGCTCTAGCAGGGTCAAATGGGCCCTAGTCACAATACAATTCTATTGCGTGTAATATAGGTAACTAATTAGATAATAGTGAACGATAATGAGGGTAGTTGTATAAAAACAGGACATTTGAGTCTAATTTTATTAGTAGCTCTCAGTACTTCTGCGCGCTAACTTATTACCATTTATTTGTTATTGTGTTGTGTTGTACGGTCGTGATGGCCCAGTGGATAAGGCGCCCTCTTTTCGTGTAAGAGGTTGTGGGTTCGAATCCGGGCAAGTACCAATGTGACTTTTTCAATTCATATGTACTTTCTAAAGTTTATCTTAGACATCACTGACATCCCGTGCCTCGGAAAGCACGTAAAGCCGTTGGTCCCGGTTGTCATTCGTAGAACTTTGACAGTCGTTACTGGTTAGCCAGAAACTATGACCAGTCTAACCAAGAGGTATCGTGTCGCCCAGTTACTGGGTTGTGGAGGTCAGATAGGCAGTCGCTCCACGTAAAACACCGGTATCCAGCTGAATCCGGTTAGGCTGGCAGCCGACCCCAACACGATTGGGAAAAGGCTAGGGAGATGATGATGACTTCCCAAGTAGCTAAATGTGGCACTATAATTATCCTAGGAGCACGTATTTTTTAATCCTATAGCAATCCCAAAAACATTTATAGAACCGCATTTGGGCGCAGTTTATAGGATTATTACGCCCTATAGTCGTTTTTGTATAATCCGACAACGTGCAATTCGATATTATAATTATCCTAATAAGTGCTTTTACAATAAACATTTACCCTACAAAGATCCGGGAAATGCATTTGATAAGAGCTATTAGTCCTCTTACGACCTAGCGCGTGCTGCTATTGGAGTAATTGATGCTACAGTGCTATGCGTGATGCCGTTCGTAGATACATTCAGTCGATCATTCGTTCTTTTTTCGATTATTAAAATTTTGCTGCGCTGTTGTGTCAATGAATACTCTATTTTTATTTTCAAAGGGTAGTAAAGTCACATTATAAAATTGTCTAACATATGTAACTTTTTTGTTTGACTGTTTTATAAAGAATGCCCACTCAACTTGCGAAATTAATTTTATTGATAAAGTGTTAGATGTTAATGAACATATCTTTATGCGCCTTCAAAATTATAAATATTCATAATTTGTTTATTCAGTAATAATTAACTTTTACCAATCCGACATAGGGTCGAAACACGTGCCATAACATTGCATTTACAAGGACCTATATAAGATTATTTAGTCATAGTTATGACTATTCCATGACATTATATTTCGCCACCATTTTAAGTTTTAGGGTTCTTTCGAGAACAGAAATAACCCCGCATACTAATGCATGCAGGGCTATGTTTTAATCAGTACATGTTCAGAATAGTATCAAAATTACTCTCTTTATTTTTTAACATTTCTCTTTAAAATTAATTTCAACATAGATAAAAATGGGCAGTGTATGGACTCAAAATAGTAAAATAACTAATTGTCAGTGCTTTAAATTGTTTTTATTTTATAATTTGTTTATCAAAACAATGGAATCTGAACACGATAGTTCTGATACTGCTTCCACTATAATGTTCTTTATCTTCTTGATTGATTGTAAGAACTCTCTGAAAAAATATCCTCACAGTGTTGTCTAAGCCTATTTTCATTTTATCCTGTACGGAACCATCACAAATTTCACCAGACTTTTTGTTATTTAAGATAAAGTTCAACCCGAACTCCGATACCGACTTCATTTCGAGGTACTTTCTTGACACTCTTCTTCGATAACTGCCACTACGCTTAAATCGTTTCAATTTGTACAAATCCAGATTTATATTGTTCCAACTTTCTTTAGCAAATTATAAAATAAACGCAAGATGGCCGATTACTCCAATAATAGCAAATGTAGAACACATTTAAGATATTTTACTTATAAAAATCACAGGCTATGCTAGCTTGGTGCTAAAAATCCATTAAGGGTCATGACTGCGATAAATTGATCCGATAAAATCCTAACCTGTAGCAGCTATATCTATGACATTTGTAGGAAGTGCATGTCTTACAGAAGAATGAAACAAGACGTTAACATGATTAAACAATCTTATTAAATGCGTTTATCGGATCAAAAGTCACACTTTGCTGATTAGTTTTATAACTTGCGCTTCTAAGACTGCGCGTTCTAATAAGAATCCTGGAAAATGATCCTATTAACGTTTATAAAACAAAGTAATAGAATCGAAAGTACTTATAGTATTAACCATCTTACAAGATGCTTTCATTGGATCAGTGGTCTGAGTTAAAACGTCTATTAGATTTCTAAAAGAGGTTTAGTCCTATATGCCACTTCCTATAGGAGTATTTTGCTCCTTGGGTTGTTATTGTGTTGTGATGGAAGGTTTTAGTACCAATTTGGACATTTTCATGTTTGTGGCAAACAACAGTAGTTTTTCACAGCCCAATGTTTTATTTGAAGCTTTTGAGAATACTGTTGAATTGTCGGAAAATGAAAAGAAGGAATTGAAACATTTCTGTCAGATTTATGTGAGTAACTTAAAAAAGAAATGGATCTCGTGTAATCGCACGAGACATACATATATAAAAAAGTATGAGACATGGCTGCAAGAGAACATCAAATGACCCGGGGTCGTGAGAGAAACTACTTCTGTAGTGTCGCTAGAGCAGCAACTATGTTCCAGTTCTGACTTTGGTGTAAATGAGGGTGCATCAACATCCTACACACCGGAGACGTGCAGTGTTGGAACATCAACATCAGTTGTGACGCCGAGAAAACCATTCGTGGAGCTAAGCCCGCTACAGAAGAGAAGGAGAGTAGAAGAGCTCCTAACGCATAGCACTGAAAGCCTTGCTCATGCAACTGGTTTGAAAGCACAATAACAATAACAATAACAATAACAATAACAATAACAATAACAATAACAATAACAATAACAATAACAATAACAATAACAATAACAATAACAATAACAATAACAATAACAATAACAATAACAATAACAATAACAATAACAATAACAATAACAATAACAATAACAATAACAAACCCGCAGGGCAGCTTGTGGCGAGCTGTCGGGCAGTAGCGACCCCGTGGACCTGACCTCCTGGGAGACCCTTTGTTCTTCATCTCTGGATTGCCTTAACTGGCCGGCCAGAGTGAGCACTGACGAGGAACAAGGCTCCCACCTCACTCTTGCCTTAATTGGCTGGTTTGAGTGGAGAATCGCAAGAGCATACGTGCTCGGGGGAAGGAAGTATTCCAGTAAGATGCTGGTAGGGATCTTGACCGTACTTCCGGGATTGTCCTGATAGCCGTGGAATACCTCTCCACTCCTCAAGCACCTCGATATATGTTGCCCCCTTGTTGCTACGTCACTATGTGCTAGCGGCCGTTTTCGGGGGCCCATTTACTGAGTGTGCAAGTCACCCCCTGCCATTATATCAGTGTCATACAACCATTGGTCAGGGAGGGGCCATAGTCACTCCATAGTTTCTGGTACCTTATTCATTAAAGAATCCAAACCCATAGTCTAAAATTTTTGTTAGTGCCATATTTTACAATAGTCCAACACCAACCGGGGGTTGTCCTTAGGTGCACTTATACAGGGTGTCCCACGGCTATGCCACATGGAGGGAAAGTACCTTAAATATTGTAGATAGAACATTTTACTGAAAGAAAACATTATATGAATTTTGAAAACATTTTAAACTGCATTCATAGATATTTAAATAATTACATAGTGGAACCGGGAATCGAACCTGTTACTCGAGAAAATTAATCAGCCTGTAGTTTTTTCCTACCGATCGAAAGGCTTCATAGCAAGGATTATTTTTTTCTAAATAACATAGTGTCAAAAATAAAAGAAAGACCATGAATTTTAACATTTTTAATACAATATTAGTCAATTTTTCAAATGCTCAAAATGAGTCCCTCTTTCTTGAATACAAAGTGATAACTTTTGATTATTTCGTTCCCTGACGATTTTTTGGGCTTGTTGTGGTGGATATTTATTTATTTAAATGATGCGTATAACTCAAGTGGGTAGATTAATTAGTAATAAGTAGTTATGATTGTCAATTGTATGTCCTTACGGCAATGTAATTTTAACTTTTCAGAACAAAATTTTACATCAAATGTTAAAATTCACGGTCTTCCTTTTATTTGTGACACTATGTTATTTAGCAAAAAATAATCCTTATGATGAAACCTTTCGATCGGTATGATAAAACTACATGATGATATTTTTTTCTCGTGGAACAAGTTCGATTCCCGGCCAAACCATTTAATTATTTAAAAATCTATGAATGCAGTTTAAAATGTTTTCAAAATTCATGTAATGTCTTCTTTCAGTAAAATGTTCTATCTACAATATTTAAGGTACTTTCCCTCCATGTGGCATAGCCGTGGGACACCCTGTATAGTGCATATAGGGATAATCGTCGGTCGGTGTCCCATTCCACATAAAGTTTTTCCTCAAGGGGCCTCTGCGAGTTGGCTTCGGCCCCTCGTACGCCTTCCAAAAGTCCGGGACCTCAGGGTCCCGAGATATGGAAACATATTTTAAAACAATAACAATAACGATAACGATAACAATAACGATAACGATAACGATAAGAATAAGAATAAGAATAAGAATAAGAATAAGAATAAGAATAAGAATAAGAATAAGAATAAGAATAAGAATAAGAATAAGAATAAGAATAAGAATAAGAATAAGAATAAGAATAAGAATAAGAATAAGAATAAGAATAAGAATAAGAATAAGAATAAGAATAAGAATAAGAATAAGAATAAGAATAAGAATAAGAATAAGAATAAGAATAAGAATAAGAATAAGAATAAGAATAAGAATAAGAATAAGAATAAGAATAAGAATAAGAATAAGAATAAGAATAAGAATAAGAATAAGAATAAGAATAAGAATAAGAATAAGAATAAGAATAAGAATAAGAATAAGAATAAGAATAAGAATAAGAATAAGAATAAGAATAAGAATAAGAATAAGAATAAGAATAAGAATAACGATAACGATAACGATAACGATAACGATAACGATAACGATAACGATAACGATAACGATAACGATAACGATAACGATAACGATAACGATAACGATAACGATAACGATAACGATAACGATAACGATAACGATAACGATAACGATAACGATAACGATAACGATAACGATAACGATAACGATAACGATAACGATAACGATAACGATAACGATAACGATAACAATGATTGTTAAATGTTAAACGGTAAATGTTAAATGTTGTGATGGGCCGAGGGTGGTTTTCACCGAATACGATTTTAGGCCGAACATTCGGTAAAATTTTTAAATTCGGCCGAAACTCGGCCGAACTTCGGTTATTTTTGGCGCACTTTCTTGGGAGCGATAGGTCACAGTCACAGCACAAGTCGCAACTCGTTAGCCCGTCGCAAAAATATAGTTAGTTAGTGGACCTTAATTATTTCAATGTCTATGTCAAGAGTAGAGGTTGCAATTTGCAATCGAATATTCGAATATTCGAATTATTCAAATACTCTTTCCAAATTAATATTCGAATAGTAAATAAATATTTATTCGAATATTACCAAAAAAAAAATCAGTTTAAAGTCTATGTTTGTTTGTTTGTTTTTAAATTTATTTATAAACAATATGATTGTTTTGATTAACATTTCATGTTTAATTGTTTTAAAATTTTGTTGAATAAGTAAATAATTATTGTGCTAGGTTTACTTATCTGCGTAAAAATATAGTTCCTAAAGCAATAAACGCTAATAATTTGTGCTTTTTTAATTTTTTTTAATATTCGAATAAACTTCGAATAGCACTGAAAAAATATTCGAATATTCGAAAATTAAAATTTTCGTATTTTTGCAACCTCTAGTCAAGAGGTCCATTTCGTTAATAATAATTAATATATTTTCGTTAATAATAATTAAAAGTTTGTTTGATTTTCTAAAAAAGATTGGGGAGTAGTAACTTTTTACAAAGGTTAATAAATGACATATGTTGCACCTGCACTGGCCGCCGTACTGCTCGTGTGGCCGCCAGTGCGGTGCGGAGTAATGCGGTGCGGCGCGTTGCCACATCGTGTGGCCTGGCACTTAATGTTCGGCATTTGAACCGAAAGTCGGCCGAATGTCGAAGTTCGGTTCAAGCCACCGAAATTCGGTTAAACCGAATGTGAAACGAATTTCGGCCCATCCCTAGTTAAATGTTACATGTTAAATGTTAAACGTTAAATGTTAAATGTTGAATGTTGAATGTTGAATGTTAAACGTTAAATGTTAAATGTGTCAATAACAATAACAATAACAATAACAATAACAATAACAATAACAATAACAATAACAATAACAATAACAATAACAATAACAATAACAATAACAATAACAATAACAATAACAATAACAATAACAATAACAATAACAATAACAATAACAATAACAATAACAATAACAGTAACAGTAACAGTAACAATAACAATAACAATAACAATATCAAGAGGTATCGTGTCGCCCAGTTACTGGGTTGTGGAGGTCAGATAGGCAGTCGCTCCACGTAAAACACCGGTATCCAGCTGAATCCGGTTAGGCTGGCAGCCGACCCCAACACGATTGGGAAAAGGCTAGGGAGATGATGATGACTTGTTATTGTGTTGTGATGGAAGGTTTTAGTACCAATTTGGACATTTTCATTTTTTGGACAAGTTATTAGTTGAGAAATGTTATTATACCTTAGATGACTATTTTAATGATAATACTATTTAATTAAATTCTATAATTTTATTAATTTATATTATTAATGTAAGTATCGGACGAATAATTTCCCGCATGCTCTTTTGATATGATCTTCTTGTGTGTGTTTTCTTTTCTTTTTTGTAGTGGACATTATTAAATTGATTATTCTATTGCATTTGTATAAAATTGGTAGAAAATTTTGTTAACTTTGATGTGACTTCAATAATTTGTATGTCAACAATGACAAAGCGTGGTGCAACACTTATCTATTTAAGACCTTGACATGTATGATTAATATATATATGTTCTTCACCTATGCTTCACAAATAAATGATTCTGATTCTGATTCTGATTCTGATTCATGTTTGTGGCAAACAACAGTAGTTTTTCACAGCCCAATGTTTTATTTGAAGCTTTTGAGAATACTGTTGAATTGTCGGAAAATGAAAAGAAGGAATTGAAACATTTCTGTCAGATTTATGTGAGTAACTTAAAAAAGAAATGGATCTCGTGTAATCGCACGAGACATACATATATAAAAAAGTATGAGACATGGCTGCAAGAGAACATCAAATGACCCGGGGTCGTGAGAGAAACTACTTCTGTAGTGTCGCTAGAGCAGCAACTATGTTCCAGTTCTGACTTTGGTGTAAATGAGGGTGCATCAACATCCTACACACCGGAGACGTGCAGTGTTGGAACATCAACATCAGTTGTGACGCCGAGAAAACCATTCGTGGAGCTAAGCCCGCTACAGAAGAGAAGGAGAGCAGAAGAGCTCCTAACGCATAGCACTGAAAGCCTTGCTCATGCAACTGGTTTGAAAGCACAATAACAATAACAATAACAATAACAATAACAATAACAATAACAATAACAATAACAATAACAATAACAATAACAATAACAATAACAATAACAATAACAATAACAATAACAATAACAATAACAATAACAATAACAATAACAATAACAATAACAATAACAATAACAATAACAATAACAATAACAATAACAATAACAATAACAATAACAATAACAATAACAATAACAATAACAATAACAATAACAATAACAATAACAATAACAATAACAATAACAATAACAATAACAATAACAATAACAATAACAATAACAATAACAATAACAATAACAATAACAATAACAATAACAATAACAATAACAATAACAATAACAATAACAATAACAATAACAATAACAATAACAATAACAATAACAATAACAATAACAATAACAATAACAATAACAATAACAAACCCGCAGGGCAGCTTGTGGCGAGCTGTCGGGCAGTAGCGACCCCGTGGACCTGACCTCCTGGGAGACCCTTTGTTCTTCATCTCTGGCTTGCCTTAACTGGCCGGCCAGAGTGAGCACTGACGAGGAACAAGGCTCCCACCTCACTCTTGCCTTCATTGGCTGGTTTGAATGGAGATTCGCAAGAGCATACGTGCTCGGGGGAAGGAAGTATTCCAGTAAGATGCTGGTAGGGATCTTGACCGTACTTCCGGGATTGTCCTGATAGCCGTGGAATACCTCTCCACTCCTCAAGCACCTCGATATATGTTGCCCCCTTGTCGCAACGTCACTATGTGCTAGCGGCCGTTTTCGGGGGCCCATTTACTGAGTGTGCAAGTCACCCCCTGCCTTTTTATCCGTGTTTACAAGCATTGGCCAGGCAGGGGCCATAGCCATTCAATAGTCTAGGATAAATAATCCATCTTAGCAACCCAAACCCATAGTCCAATACCTTTTTTATTCCATGACCTGCAATAGACCACCACCAACCGGGGGTTGTCCTTAGGTGCACTTGAGTGGTGCATATAGGGATAATCGCCGGTTGGTGCCTCACTTCAAATTATGAAGCTTTATTTAAGGGGCCTCTGCGAGTTGGCTTCGGCCCCTCGTACGTCTTTCAAAGGACCGGGACCCCAGGGTCCCGAAAAATGCAACACAAAAACAATAACAATAACAATAACAATAACAATAACAATAACAATAACAATAACAATAACAATAACAATAACAATAACAATAACAATAACAATAACAATAACATAACAATAACAATATAGTCTTATCAGGCGGGAATAAGGTGAGCGCCTTCAACGGTTGGGTCATGCCGGTTCTTATGTACTCTTTCGGCATACTCAAATGGACTCAGACTGAACTAGACGCCTTGGAAAGGAGGGTCCACAGTCTACTGACTGCAAACCGGATGCATCACCCGCGGTCGTCGGTGATGAGGTTGTATATCCCACGGAAGTGCGGTGGTCGAGGTTTCTCAAACGCCAAGACCCTGCACAACCGTGAGATATGCAGTCTCAGGGAGTATTTCCTATCGGCTACCGTGGGGATGCATCGGGATGTAGTTTCGGTGGACAAGGGCTTCACCCCGCTCTCCTTAGCGAGCGAGAACTAGCGCAAACCTGTGGTACTGGACACTAACGACCGCAGCACTGTATGGCAGAGCAAGGAGCCTTACGGGCGCTTTAATCGGGTCCTATATGGGTCCGATGTAGATTTCTTAGCGTCCGTACCTTGGCTGCGTTTCGGCGACCTCTTTGGGGAAACCGAAGGTTTTGTCTGTGCAATAATGGACGAAGTTATGATGACTAAAAACTACCGGAAATATATTGTGAAGGACGGTACGGTTGACATCTGAATCGGGAATGCCACCGTCCCGGAGAATCGATACGTCACATTATTTCTGGGTGTTCTAGTCTGGCTAACGGAGACTATTTGCATAGACACAATCTTGTAGCCAGGATTATTTATCAGCAACTTGCTCTGAAATACAGTCTTGTGGAATCGGAGGTGCCATACTACAGGTATGTGCCCGACCCAGTTCTTGATAATGGCGATATCACACTGTACTGGGATCGATCTATTATCACTGACAGGACTATTGTTGCCAATAAGTCTGATATAGTGGTGATAGATCAATTAGAGCGTCGCGCATTGATTGTTAATTTTGCTGTCCCGCATGACGAAAACCTCGTGAATGCTTAAAAAGATTCGCAGACCAAATATCTTGACTTATCGCGAGGTTGTTGACATGTGGCATGTGGATTCAGCAATCGTTGTGCCGATAGTTGTGACGACCAATCGTAATAGCGGAAAGCCTCGACCAATCTGAGAAGACTCTCGCTAGGCAGCTGGGTCAAGGGTCTGGTTCAGATAGCGGTAATCCTAGACACGGCGCGTATTGTCCGGAGATTCCTCTCTTTGGAACCCTGACCACCAACAACAACAACAACAACAAAAACAACAACAATAACAATTTGTTGTGTATCCAGATACTATGTTCTTTTTTTAGCTTCTTTTTCAAATTCTTCCATTTCTGCTAACAAACAAGCTACAACGACAAATTGTTCTTTATCGCTTTCCTCCATTCTCAGCGCCTTACTAATAATCGCTGCATAAAGTTATGACAGGTTTATACGTCAAAAAATGTATGGTTACACAGGCTTTATTCATTGCATAACTTTACACAGTGATTATTAGTAAGGGCATCAGAGTCCACACGTGCGTTCACTATGAAAATTCGAATGAACTAGCATCGTCAATCCGTACGCTGGTACTCACCGTCGGTAATCCGTACGCTGCCGGTACAGTGGACGCACTGTTAAAATTGTGAAATATTTATCCGTTTTGTACGATGCGTCCCTTGCGTACGATACCGACAAGTGGACGCTTACGTTATACATTTAAAATTTAACATTTAACATTTAACATTTAACATTTAACATTTAACATTTAACATTTAACATTTAACATTTAACATTTAACATTTAACATTTAACATTTAACATTTAACATTTAACATTTAACATTTAACATTTAACATTTAACATTTAACATTTAACATTTAACATTTAACATTTAACATTTAACATTTAACATTTAACATTATCATTTAACATTTAACATTTCACATTTAACATTTAACATTTAACACTTAACATTTAACATTTAACTAGGGATGGGCCGAAATTCGTTTCACATTCGGTTTAACCGAATTTCGGTGGCTTGAACCGAACTTCGACATTCGGCCGACTTTCGTTTCAAATTTTGAACATTCGGTCCGAGATGAGATTTAATTAACCCGCGGACAGTTGCGCCTGGGTCGAAAAGACCCAGTACTCCAGTTATTGTGCAATAACTATAATTAACTAGCTGACCCGACAGACGTTGTCCTGTCAACTATGAATATTGAATTCGAATTGACATACTACCTACCTACTGTACCTACCTACTATACCTACCTACTATACCTACCTACTATACCTACCTACTATACCTACCTACTATACCTACCTACTATACCTACCTACTATACCTACCTACTATACCTACCTACTATACCTACCTGCTATACCTACCTGCTATACCTACCTGCTATACCTACCTGCAATACCTACCTGCAATACCTACCTGCAATACCTACCTGCAATACCTACCTGCAATACCTACCTGCAATACCTACCTACTATACCTACCTACTATACCTACCTACTATACCTACCTACTATACCTACCTACTATACCTACCTACTATACCTACCTACTTTACCTACCTACTATACCTACCTACTATACCTACCTACTATACCTACCTACTATACCTACCTACTATACCTACCTACTATACCTACCTACTATACCTACCTACTTTACCTACCTACTATACCTACCTACTATACCTACCTACTATACCTACCTACTATACCTACCTACTATACCTACCTACTTTACCTACCTACTATACCTACCTACTATACCTACCTACTATACCTACCTACTATACCTACCTACTATACCTACCTACTATACCTACCTACTATACCTACCTACTATACCTACCTACTACCACATCAAAGAGACGTTCCTTTACATTTCAAGTGACATTTTACGTCAGATAATTCATGTTTGACGACGATACGATACTAACGTCACTCAATTGTTTTGGCTTCCCGAAACCTCTCGACTAACACTTGAACTTTATGGTATGGTGTTAAAGCTCAAATTGACTCTACGTTTTAGTTAGAAAACGTTTGTATGGGAAAAAGAAAAGGGCTGTTTTTAGGGCTTTCCCGACAATTATTCGTTTTTTTTTTGCCGTATAAACCATCCTTGAACTACAACGAACATTTAAAAAAAAAAGCAGCCAAATCGGTCAAGCCGTTTTCATGCCAAGTCGTGACAACGGAAAACGGGTTTCATTTTTATATATAAGATAATAAATTAATCGTTTATTTATAATTCTTTACAGGATAAATTACAAACAGTCCTAAATATACAGCTTAATTCTAAGTCTTACGTGCCTAAACTAGGAAAACCTGTGTTTTAGGCGAAAAGATCTAGAAAAAAACTTTAAAATTAACAAATAAAATATAATAAAATGTGTAAAAATTCTGTAATGTATAGACAGTTGAAATCTTAACTTCTAAATTCCTAACTAACAAAGTTTCTAAAGTTTCTTAAATAATAACAATAATGTACTTAAACTAGGTCAAGAATTAACTAAAGACACAAATTAAAATAAAAACAAAGTCACTTGAGCACCGTCAGTAAATTCTTTGTATCATCATAGGACACATTTTAAAGAATAGCATGTTGCACTTTTTTAATTAAGTACAACGTACAAAACTGTGTATCAGCAGAATTGTTGACTGGATCAAAGTCAATATTGCGCAAATCTTCGTCCAGTTTATGTAAATTTAATTTAAAAACTGTGCGTGAGGCCACATTAGGTAATTTACTATTAAGAATAAGTAGGTTAGCACTGTGATCGGTTATTGTTGAATTAGTTACATATATGCGACTAGTATAAGAGGTAAGAAATTGTTTGCACTGTTCAACGTCACAAACTTCCGATTGAGATACAGAGAAATTATCTATGTCACTAATAAGATTATTAATCATATTGAAATATTATTTAAAATAACAATAAAGGCCAAGAAGAATCGTAATTAACGGCGCTCTTAGGCGCCACCATAATCAATAGAGTTTATATACCTATTTTCTGCCATAATTTTCGCCGGACAGTCCGCTGCACCTGTCTTGTGACTGCTTGGCTTTTTGAAGTGCAAGCAAGTAGCGCATTTTGGTTCTTCTGCTTTTTTAGTGCAGTCTTTGATGGAATGACCCACTTCACCACAGTGGCCACACATGTAGGTGGTCTCACGACAGGATTTAGCCGCATGCCCGTATTGCTGGCATTTATAACAACGTGTGACAAGGGTGAAGTCTCTGACAGGGCAGGAAGACCAATTAACAAATACTCTTTCTTTACAAATCAGGGCTTTACGTATCTGTGCAGATACTTCAATTATGAAGTTACAGGTGTCAGCATCCTTCTTACCTGACTTGTGGCTCAGCTTAATGGAGGACAAAAAAGTGTTGAGGCTGCAGTCCTGAAGTTTCTCGGCTAGGTTTTGGTTGAACAAACAAGTAAAAACTTCCTTGTCTTGCATGGGAGAGGGCACTCCGATAATCACGACTCTAGGTTTTCTTTTCTGTGGTTCGTCGACTGTAAGACCTGAGTTATTTGACAGCATCGATTTCTTGACTTTCTCAATGTCGTCCTTGGATTCCGTGCTGATGATGACACCGCCATTCTTCGTCTTTCTCAGACCTCTCACCTGGAGTTTCATTTGTTCAGGGCAAATAATTTTTTGGACGAGCGATTTAGTCTCCTCACTTGATTTTAACTTATCGCTGGGGTATATGGCCACAAAACTTAAATTTAAGGGCTGGATAAAATTGTTGGTACCTTTTTTAACCATGTCGGCAAAGGAAGTTTCCGCAACAGGTTTTATTGAAGCTCCAATTGTCAACTTGAGTTCTTGAAGTTTCTGCGCTAGATCATTTTGGCTTTCAAGTGTTTGGACGGTCTTGGTGGCCATTACTGCTCTCATCTTCACGGACTGGTACTGGACGGCCATTTGTGATGTGCCGTGCCCAACTTTTCGGCATAAGGTACTAATGCGCAATTTTTGTTCCGAGTTAAGTTTGCCTTCTGTGGCAATAGCGCACACCTCATTAAGGCACTGCTCTATGGATGACATCCAGTTTTGAATTTCCGATGTCGATACTACCTCTAAGGTCTCATCTTTTTGGCTGGGCGGCTGAAGTGCTGGTGCAGGCTTGGGTCCAGATGAGGGCACAGGAGTAGGGGGTGGGCTCCGAGCACATCGGTCACCCCGGCTGAAGGGGCTGCTTGCCATGGTAATACAAGTTGTTACTTGTTAATCACTTATACATCTATTTATAGAAACTATTTGCACATTTTGTACCTACGTTTGACACAGTTTGCTTAGTTACCGGTCAGTTGGTAAAACTAGGTCACGATTTTGCAAGTAATTGTTTATTAATTTTAATAATTTATACGACACGTCTGATCACATCGAAGTTTAGAATGAAAGATCTTTTTTTGAACTGTTTGAACTGTTTTTGTATTAGTTCACTCGTGTCGTCACACTAAGTACCTTCAAGTAGCTTCACTGGCACCCTGCACACCCCAGCTCAGCCAGTTTCCGTGCGGCATAAGGACATTAGGGACGTTTAAAGTGAGTATGGGTCGTTTCGACCCTTGTGCGACGTAATGTGTTAGTGTATTTTTTATTCCAAAAATATTATTTTGAATTTATTTATTTGTAGATTTATCGTCAAATTGTTTCTATGACCACACAATATTCAACATGTTAGAAGAGGAAGTCATTGAAAGTGAAAGTTCGTCAGAAATTGAAGTTAGGTCGTCAGGATTGACAGTTACAATTCAGATTTCTGTCAGAATGATGTAGATGAACTCCTTGAGGACAATGAAGTTCTGAACCTAAAAATTTACGTTCTAGTTTGCTTCAAAGACCCGACTTGAATTATATACCTTGAAATATGTCCGTCAAGGTACTACCTGGGTAGGAATGGCACTCGTTCTAACATAAAAGAACCCCCAAGAAACGTTCGCATCTGTAGTTACAATATCATAAGCCAAGTACCAGGGCCAATCAATGAAGCAAAAGGTACACTGACGTCTTCCGATTGCTGGTATATTATTTTTTTCCTGGCAGTTTATTAGAAGTGGATGTTGTTGATGCATATATTGATACAAAGTTAGAGAAGAAAATACAAACAGACCGGCCTTGCCAGGGTCCAGTAATGTTCGATCTGCCCTCCCAAAAAGGACAGAAATACCAAAATGCAATGCCAATTTTGTAATACTTATACATATTTGTAGAGATCATACTAGATTTAAATGTACCAATTGTGATAAAAAAATAAGCCAAAATTAAGATAAGACTGTTGTAGGAAAAAAAAAATATAGCAGATTTTTACGTGTAATTTGGAGACTGACTATGAAAATATGCTACGTGTTAAGTTCAATATTATTCCACTATTACGAAGATTGTTGATATTATTGATAATAGAAAAGATTTTTTTATGTTTCTAGATTAAATAAAGAAGATTAAAGTTATTTTTTAGTTCCTACATCATAAAAAGTAAGATTTAGCAGTGATCTCTTGATTTTTGTGATTTATACTACTATTTTTCACTTAATAAGAAATATTCATTTTTTTTTAGTTTGTTTTGTTGTTCTCTTTCCAAATAATTTAAAAATAATTCCAAAACTTAATTAAGTTATTAAAAACAATGCATTCAATATCTGGGTCTTTTCGACCCGCGCGCGACTGTTCATGACTTAAAACAAGACGCGAGTACCGGCGGGTTAAGTGCCAGGCCACACGATGCGGCAACGCGCATTACTCCGCACTGCACTGGCGGCCAGACGAGCAGTGCGGCGCCGCTGCGGCACCGCAATGTTCTTACGGCGCCGCTCCGGCACCGCAACAAGCTTGGCGGCTTGCCTACTAGTCAGTTGACGACAATCATGAACTGAGCGGCGCCGCTGCGGCGCCGCTGCGGCACCGCACTGCTTGCACCCCTCCCCGCCTCGTCTGCCTTGCGCCGTTGTCCGGTAAGCCTGCGGTGCGGCGCCGGAGCGGTGCCGGACGTACCGTGTGGCATACCATCCAATTTTATATGTAGTAAACCGTTGCGGCACCGCTCAGGCGCCGCGCTGGAGCCGCAACGCACCGTGTGGCCTGGCGCTTACTCATCTATTTTTACAAAAAAAAAAAAAACAAAAAAAACCCTTAAAATAACAAACATATCAGTCATTTATTAACCTTTGTAAAAAGTTACTACTCCCCAATCTTTTTTAGAAAATCAAACAAACTTTTAATTATTATTAACGAAAATATATTAATTATTATTAACGAAATGGACCTCTTGACATAGACATTGAAATAATTAAGGTCCACTAACTAACTATATTTTTGCGACGGGCTAACGAGTTGCGACTGTACTGTTACTGTTACTGTTATTGTTATTGTTATTGTTATTGTTATTGTTATTGTTATTGTTATTGTTATTGTTATTGTTATTGTTATTGTTATTGTTATTGTTATTGTTATTGTTATTGTTATTGTTATTGTTATTGTTATTGTTATTGTTATTGTTATTGTTATTGTTATTGTTATTGTTATTGTTATTGTTATTGTTATTGTTATTGTTATTGTTATTGTTATTGTTATTGTTATTGTTATTGTTATTGTTATTGTTATTGTTATTGTTATTGTTATTGTTATTGTTATTGTTATTGTTATTGTTATTGTTATTGTTATTGTTATTGTTATTGTTATTGTTATTGTTATTGTTATTGTTATTGTTATTGTTATTGTTATTGTTATTGTTATTGTTATTGTTATTGTTATTGTTATTGTTATTGTTATTGTGCTTTCAAACCAGTTGCATGAGCAAGGCTTTCAGTGCTATGCGTTAGGAGCTCTTCTACTCTCCTTCTCTTCTGTAGCGGGCTTAGCTCCACGAATGGTTTTCTCGGCGTCACAACTGATGTTGATGTTCCAACACTGCACGTCTCCGGTGTGTAGGATGTTGATGCACCCTCATTTACACCAAAGTCAGAACTGGAACATAGTTGCTGCTCTAGCGACACTACAGAAGTAGTTTCTCTCACGACCCCGGGTCATTTGATGTTCTCTTGCAGCCATGTCTCATACTTTTTTATATATGTATGTCTCGTGCGATTACACGAGATCCATTTCTTTTTTAAGTTACTCACATAAATCTGACAGAAATGTTTCAATTCCTTCTTTTCATTTTCCGACAATTCAACAGTATTCTCAAAAGCTTCAAATAAAACATTGGGCTGTGAAAAACTACTGTTGTTTGCCACAAACATGAATCAGAATCAGAATCAGAATCAGAATCATTTATTTGTGAAGCATAGGTGAAGAACATATATATATTAATCATACATGTCAAGGTCTTAAATAGATAAGTGTTGCACCACGCTTTGTCATTGTTGACATACAAATTATTGAAGTCACATCAAAGTTAACAAAATTTTCTACCAATTTTATACAAATGCAATAGAATAATCAATTTAATAATGTCCACTACAAAAAAGAAAAGAAAACACACACAAGAAGATCATATCAAAAGAGCATGCGGGAAATTATTCGTCCGATACTTACATTAATAATATAAATTAATAAAATTATAGAATTTAATTAAATAGTATTATCATTAAAATAGTCATCTAAGGTATAATAACATTTCTCAACTAATAACTTGTCCAAAAAATGAAAATGTCCAAATTGGTACTAAAACCTTCCATCACAACACAATAACAAGTCATCATCATCTCCCTAGCCTTTTCCCAATCGTGTTGGGGTCGGCTGCCAGCCTAACCGGATTCAGCTGGATACCGGTGTTTTACGTGGAGCGACTGCCTATCTGACCTCCACAACCCAGTAACTGGGCGACACGATACCTCTTGATATTGTTATTGTTATTGTTATTGTTACTGTTACTGTTACTGTTATTGTTATTGTTATTGTTATTGTTATTGTTATTGTTATTGTTATTGTTATTGTTATTGTTATTGTTATTGTTATTGTTATTGTTATTGTTATTGTTATTGTTATTGTTATTGTTATTGTTATTGTTATTGTTATTGTTATTGTTATTGTTATTGTTATTGTTATTGTTATTGTTATTGTTATTGTTATTGTTATTGTTATTGTTATTGTTATTGTTATTGTTATTGTTATTGTTATTGTTATTGTTATTGTTATTGTTATTGTTATTGTTATTGTTATTGTTATTGTTATTGTTATTGTTATTGTTATTGTTATTGTTATTGTTATTGTTATTGTTATTGTTATTGTTATTGTTATTGTTATTGTTATTGTTATTGTTATTGTTATTGTTACATTTAACATTTAACGTTTAACATTCAACATTCAACATTTAACATTTAACGTTTAACATTTAACATTTAACATGTAACATTTAACTAGGGATGGGCCGAAATTCGTTTCACATTCGGTTTAACCGAATTTCGGTGGCTTGAACCGAACTTCGACATTCGGCCGACTTTCGGTTCAAATGCCGAACATTAAGTGCCAGGCCACACGATGTGGCAACGCGCCGCACCGCATTACTCCGCACCGCACTGGCGGCCACACGAGCAGTGCGGCGGCCAGTGCAGGTGCAACATATGTCATTTATTAACCTTTGTAAAAAGTTACTACTCCCCAATCTTTTTTAGAAAATCAAACAAACTTTTAATTATTATTAACGAAAATATATTAATTATTATTAACGAAATGGACCTCTTGACTAGAGGTTGCAAAAATACGAAAATTTTAATTTTCGAATATTCGAATATTTTTTCAGTGCTATTCGAAGTTTATTCGAATATTAAAAAAAATTAAAAAAGCACAAATTATTAGCGTTTATTGCTTTAGGAACTATATTTTTACGCAGATAAGTAAACCTAGCACAATAATTATTTACTTATTCAACAAAATTTTAAAACAATTAAACATGAAATGTTAATCAAAACAATCATATTGTTTATAAATAAATTTAAAAACAAACAAACAAACATAGACTTTAAACTGATTTTTTTTTTTGGTAATATTCGAATAAATATTTATTTACTATTCGAATATTAATTTGGAAAGAGTATTTGAATAATTCGAATATTCGAATATTCGATTGCAAATTGCAACCTCTACTCTTGACATAGACATTGAAATAATTAAGGTCCACTAACTAACTATATTTTTGCGACGGGCTAACGAGTTGCGACTTGTGCTGTGACTGTGACCTATCGCTCCCAAGAAAGTGCGCCAAAAATAACCGAAGTTCGGCCGAGTTTCGGCCGAATTTAAAAATTTTACCGAATGTTCGGCCTAAAATCGTATTCGGTGAAAACCACCCTCGGCCCATCACAACATTTAACATTTACCGTTTAACATTTAACAATCATTGTTATCGTTATTGTTATCGTTATCGTTATCGTTATCGTTATCGTTATCGTTATCGTTATCGTTATCGTTATCGTTATCGTTATCGTTATCGTTATCGTTATCGTTATCGTTATCGTTATCGTTATCGTTATCGTTATCGTTATCGTTATCGTTATCGTTATCTTAATCGTTATCGTTATCGTTATTCTTATTCTTATTCTTATTCTTATTCTTATTCTTATTCTTATTCTTATTCTTATTCTTATTCTTATTCTTATTCTTATTCTTATTCTTATTCTTATTCTTATTCTTATTCTTATTCTTATTCTTATTCTTATTCTTATTCTTATTCTTATTCTTATTCTTATTCTTATTCTTATTCTTATTCTTATTCTTAGTCTTATTCTTATTCTTATTCTTATTCTTATTCTTATTCTTATTCTTATTCTTATTCTTATTCTTATTCTTATTCTTATTCTTATTCTTATTCTTATTCTTATTCTTATTCTTATTCTTATTCTTATTCTTATTCTTATTCTTATTCTTATTCTTATTCTTATTCTTATTCTTATTCTTATTCTTATTCTTATTCTTATTCTTATTCTTATTCTTATTCTTATTCTTATTCTTATTCTTATTCTTATTCTTATTCTTATTCTTATTCTTATTCTTATTCTTATTCTTATCGTTATCGTTATCGTTATTGTTATCGTTATCGTTATCGTTATTGTTATTGTTTTAAAATATGTTTCCATATCTCGGGACCCTGAGGTCCCGGACTTTTGGAAGGCGTACGAGGGGCCGAAGCCAACTCGCAGAGGCCCCTTGAGGAAAAACTTTATGTGGAATGGGACACCGACCGACGATTATCCCTATATGCACTATACAGGGTGTCCCACGGCTATGCCACATGGAGGGAAAGTACCTTAAATATTGTAGATAGAACATTTTACTGAAAGAAGACATTACATGAATTTTGAAAACATTTTAAACTGCATTCATAGATTTTTAAATAATTAAATGGTTTGGCCGGGAATCGAACTTGTTCCACGAGAAAAAAATATCATCATGTAGTTTTATCATACCGATCGAAAGGTTTCATCATAAGGATTATTTTTTGCTAAATAACATAGTGTCACAAATAAAAGGAAGACCGTGAATTTTAACATTTGATGTAAAATTTTGTTCTGAAAAGTTAAAATTACATTGCCGTAAGGACATACAATTGACAATCATAACTACTTATTACTAATTAATCTACCCACTTGAGTTATACGCATCATTTAAATAAATAAATATCCACCACAACAAGCCCAAAAAATCGTCAGGGAACGAAATAATCAAAAGTTATCACTTTGTATTCAAGAAAGAGGGACTCATTTTGAGCATTTGAAAAATTGACTAATATTGTATTAAAAATGTTAAAATTCATGGTCTTTCTTTTATTTTTGACACTATGTTATTTAGAAAAAAATAATCCTTGCTATGAAGCCTTTCGATCGGTAGGAAAAAACTACAGGCTGATTAATTTTCTCGAGTAACAGGTTCGATTCCCGGTTCCACTATGTAATTATTTAAATATCTATGAATGCAGTTTAAAATGTTTTCAAAATTCATATAATGTTTTCTTTCAGTAAAATGTTCTATCTACAATATTTAAGGTACTTTCCCTCCATGTGGCATAGCCGTGGGACACCCTGTATAAGTGCACCTAAGGACAACCCCCGGTTGGTGTTGGACTATTGTAAAATATGGCACTAACAAAAATTTTAGACTATGGGTTTGGATTCTTTAATGAATAAGGTACCAGAAACTATGGAGTGACTATGGCCCCTCCCTGACCAATGGTTGTATGACACTGATATAATGGCAGGGGGTGACTTGCACACTCAGTAAATGGGCCCCCGAAAACGGCCGCTAGCACATAGTGACGTAGCAACAAGGGGGCAACATATATCGAGGTGCTTGAGGAGTGGAGAGGTATTCCACGGCTATCAGGACAATCCCGGAAGTACGGTCAAGATCCCTACCAGCATCTTACTGGAATACTTCCTTCCCCCGAGCACGTATGCTCTTGCGATTCTCCACTCAAACCAGCCAATTAAGGCAAGAGTGAGGTGGGAGCCTTGTTCCTCGTCAGTGCTCACTCTGGCCGGCCAGTTAAGGCAATCCAGAGATGAAGAACAAAGGGTCTCCCAGGAGGTCAGGTCCACGGGGTCGCTACTGCCCGACAGCTCGCCACAAGCTGCCCTGCGGGTTTGTTATTGTTATTGTTATTGTTATTGTTATTGTTATTGTTATTGTTATTGTTATTGTTATTGTTATTGTTATTGTTATTGTTATTGTTATTGTTATTGTTATTGTTATTGTTATTGTTATTGTTATTGTTATTGTTATTGTTATTGTTATTGTTATTGTTATTGTTATTGTTATTGTTATTGTTATTGTTATTGTTATTGTTATTGTTATTGTTATTGTTATTGTTATTGTTATTGTTATTGTTATTGTTATTGTTATTGTTATTGTTATTGTTATTGTTATTGTTATTGTTATTGTTATTGTTATTGTTATTGTTATTGTTATTGTTATTGTTATTGTTGTTATTGTTATTGTTACATTTAACATTTATTATTTAACATTTAACATTTAACGTTTAACATTTAACATTTAACATTTAACATTTAACATTTAACATTTAACATTTAACATTTAACATTTAACATTTAACATTTAACATTTAACATTTAACATTTAACATTTAACATTTAACATTTAACATTTAACATTTAACATTTAACATTTAACATTTAACATTTAACATTTAACATTTAACATTTACTATTTAACATTTAACATTTAACATTTAACATTTAACATTTAACATTTAACATTTAACATTTAACATTTAACATTTAACATTTAACATTTAACATTTAACATTTAACATTTAACATTTAACATTTAACATTTAACATTTAACATTTAACATTTAACATTTAACATTTAACATTTAACATTTAACATTTAACATTTAACATTTAACATTTAACATTTAACATTTAACATTTAACATTTAACATTTAACATTTAACATTTAACATTTAACATTTAACATTTAACATTTAACATTTAACATTTAACATTTAACATTTAACATTTAACATTTAACATTTAACATTTAACATTTAACATTTAACATTTAACATTTAACATTTAACATTTAACATTTAACATTTCACATTTCACATTTCACATTTCACATTTCACATTTCACATTTCACATTTCACATTTCACATCTCACATCTCACATCTCACATCTCACATCTCACATTTCACATTTCACATTTCACATTTCACATTTCACATTTCACATTATACATTATACAATATACATTTATTTATTTATTTATTTATTTATTTATTTAAAACATGCACTTACTGGCTTACAGTGAATACCAAAACGCCAGTAAGCTAGTTAAGGGTATAAAGCACAACAAATAATATAAGAACAGATCATCAGTCATTAAAATAAGAAAAAAAAATATGTCAATAAAATAAGAATAATTCAATATGGCAATAAGGTCAAATAAATAAATGTCAAATATTTGTGATACATGTCAAAATACATAAAATCTAGAATAATATAAGGTAAAATCTAGAAATAGAAAAGAATATAAAGTCACACATTTAGGTCAAAAGTTCATCATAATTAAATTACATTACATAATTATTGACAAATGTCTCGGTTTTAGCACATAGCTTTTTAAAGTGGTCTGCAAATATGTCGATATCATTGTCATGAGCGATCATATCCTCAACAAGGCCCAGTGCCCGAACAGTCGGTGCATGTGACGCATAGTTGGTGCGCGTCTGAGGCCACCACAAAAGGCGAGGCCGACGCCTCGGCGCAACTGTCCCTTGCTCATTCCACGCCAGTCGTTTTGGAACAAGTAACCTCACCATGTGCAGTACTATAGGGTTGTCTACTTTGTGGTGCATTATTGACAGATAGTGCAATATAGTTTGTACCACCCTCCTGAACTCGAGGGTCTCCAGATCAACCATACCAGCTACAAATGAAGAAGGATACAAGTAGGGATAGTAGCCATACCTTTTCTTATACAACCATCGTGCGAATTTACGTTGTACCCTTTCAAGCATAATTTTGTATTTTACCTCAGATGGAGCCCAGACTATGCCACCATACTCAAGTTTGCTACGTATGTAGGCATTATAAAGAATAGTAGCAACTCCTAAATTATCAAATTCAGATGACGTACGCATGACAAATTCAAGCATTTTGTTTGCCTTTTTGCATATTGCCGTCACATGGTTATGGAAGTCGAGTCTAGAGTCCAATTGAAGTCCCAAGTCACGTATATCTGTTACCCTTTGAAGGGCAGCGTCGGATAAAGTATAACCTGCATTAATCAGCTGGCGCTTACGTGAGAAAGAGATCATTTTGCATTTATCGATATTAAATGGAAGTCAATTTTCGCTACTCCAGTCTCTTACCGCGTCTATGTCCCTCTGCAGAGCTTCGCAATCTGCTGATGTCCCAACACCCAGACTAAGCTTGAGGTCATCAGCAAATAGCAGACATTTGGAAAGACCAACACGTTGAGGAAGGTCATTGATGAAAATCAGGAAAAGTAAGGGCCCTAAGGTGCTGCCTTGACTGACTCCGGATCGAGTGTAATAATCATCAGATACAAAATGTCTAACCTTAACGAATTGGCGCCGATAACGGAGGTAACTTGAGAAAAACAAGAGCAGCCCTGGAGAAAAGCCCAATACCGCCAACTTATATAACAGGATGTCATTGTCAACTAAGTCAAAAGCCTTTTTAAAATCAAAGTAGGCGGTATCCACTTGCCTACCCGCATCCATATCAGCATAAATGTAGTCTACGTGAGCCACAAGATTTGTAGTTGTTGAACGAGCGTTTCTAAATCCGTGCTGGCTATCATGTAGGAGATTTTTCACTTGTTTAGTGATGCTTGAACACAACATTATCTCAAATATTTTTGCAAAAACTGACAATACTGCGATGGGCCTAAACGCTGCGACATCATTATTTGCGTCACCCTTGGGCACAGGAGTTACTCTAGACAATTTCCAGAACTCTGGATAAGTTGAGCGAGCAAGCGACAAGTTAAAGAGATACAGGATAGGGTCTTTAAGAATAGATAAGCAATCCTTCGCCAGAAAGACCGGAATGCCATCGGGACCTCCAGACGATTTTGGTTTCAAACGTCTTGCTGCCAACTTCAGATCAGACTCGTCAAATGTACTGACAGAAATCAAAGTGGCATCAGCATGAATGCTTGCTGCTAGTGACGCGTCAAGTGGGTTCAATAATGGCTCCTCGTTTTGAAACACCGAACTAAAATATTCCGCAAAGGCATCAGCAGCGGCCTGGCCTATCACTTCATCATTCTTATACGAATATACGTCTACACAGCGCCTGTCATTCTTCCTATCTTTGATAAATTCCCAGAACTTAGCCGGGTCGTCAGCAATTTTCCGTTGTGTCAAATGTAAGTGCTGCTTATATGCATTGTCAATCAGATTTTTTACGTGCCATCTATAATATTTAAATAATTCTTTATTAAACAAATTACCGTCAACCTTATATCGTTTTAAATGATAATACTTTTGACGGATATTGTGTATTATATCAGCCGTATACCATTTCGGATACACGTACTTAATATAATCTTTAGTGCGATGGGTTTTGACTGGGACGTAAAGACTAATACAATTATAGAGATTAGTATAGAAAAGATCAATTGCAATGTCAATGTCATTTAATACAACCAGCTCCGACCAATCCAAGTCTTGTAAAGCCGCGTACAGGCCCTGGAAGTCCGCTTTGCGCCAGTTCCAGTCTGGACTGGACCTCGAGCGCGGGGCGGGCGATGAAAACAATACTGGCATTGCCACACTACCACAAGGAAATCTGATTAACACCTCAATAGGAGGGTGGTACTCATCAATAGGCACTAGAGGTTCAGTGCCTGCGGACACTAATATCTGATCGAGGTTAAGATCGCTCAAGACGAGATCCAACATGCCACCACGATTGTTACACACATTATTGAACTGCTGCAGTCCACAGAAGTCACAAAATGAATTAAAAATTGTCTTAATATTAACCGTACACGAGTTTAAATTAAAATCACCTAAGATTAAAACATTGAGGCTAGCATATGTCAAAACAGCATTTTCTATACAGGTCAAGACACGAAGATATTGGTCGTCATTATAATTAGGCGGTAAATAAACCACACAACAAAGAAGTTTACGGTGTTTCACACCAATAATAGCAAATATCAATTCCATGTCAGGCGTAAGGCCGTCAATATTCGTTATTTCACGCACTGAGAAGCAGTCTCGCACAGCCCAGAGCACTCCCCCCCATCCTGAGTCACCCAAACGGTCTTTGCGTACTACTACATAGTGCGATGAAAACAGTTCACCATTACATATGGAACTATTTAAAAAAGTTTCAGTCAGAGCTACGAAGTCAAAGTTGCATTGTGTCATATTTTTTATAAACATATTGGTTTTACTACGCAACCCCCGAACGTTTTGGTAGTAGATAACAAAATTACGTACTATTTTCTGCTGCATTTTTGGCACGAAAGTTCTGTCGCCATGGTTTCACACAGATATCCTCAGCCCAGTTACTCGGTGCCATAACACTATCAGCGCACTTTGATGGGACTCCCAATTTAAAAGATGAATATCGTCCACGGGGCTTCAACTCCTCCACAGTGCAAACGTCACTTCCGCAAATTGAGTGAAGGTGGGCATGCACCTGCTCCACTGTAGTGCCACTGTAGTGTTGCGACTTGTGCTGTGACCTACCGCTCCCAAGAAAGTGCGCCAAAAATAACCGAAGTTCGGCCGAGTTTCGGCCGAATTTAAAAATTTTACCGAATGTTCGGCCTAAAATCGTATTCGGTGAAAACCACCCTCGGCCCATCAGAACATTTAACATTTACCGTTTAACATTTAACAATCATTGTTATCGTTATTGTTATTGGTATCGTTATCGTTATCGTTACTTTCGGTTCAAATGCCGAACATTCGGTCCGAGATGAGATTTAATTAAGTGCCAGGCCACACGATGCGGCAACGCGCCGCACCGCATTACTCCGCACCGCACTGGCGGCCACACGAGCAGTGCGGCGGCCAGTGCAGGTGCAACATATGTCATTTATTAACCTTTGTAAAAAGTTACTACTCCCCAATCTTTTTTAGAAAATCAAACAAGCTTTTAATTATTATTAACGAAAATATATTAATTATTATTAACGAAATGGACCTCTTGACATAGACATTGAAATAATTAAGGTCCACTAACTAACTATATTTTTGCGACGGGCTAACGAGTTGCTTGTGCTGTGACCTATCGCTCCCAAGAAAGTGCGCCAAAAATCGTATTCGGTGAAAACCACCCTCGGCCCATCACAACATTTAACATTTACCGTTTAACATTTAACAATCATTGTTATCGTTATTGTTATTGTTATTGTTATTGTTATTGTTATTGTTATTGTTATTGTTATTGTTATTGTTATTGTTATTGTTATTGTTATTGTTATTGTTATTGTTATTGTTATTGTTATTGTTATTGTTATTGTTATTGTTATTGTTATTGTTATTGTTATTGTTATTGTTATTGTTATTGTTATTGTTATTGTTATTGTTATTGTTATTGTTATTGTTATTGTTATTGTTATTGTTATTGTTATTGTTATTGTTATTGTTATTGTTATTGTTATTGTTATTGTTATTGTTATTGTTATTGTTATTGTTATTGTTATTGTTATTGTTATTGTTATTGTTATTGTTATTGTTATTGTTATTGTTATTGTTATTGTTATTGTTATTGTTATTGTTATTGTTATTGTTATTGTTATTGTTATTATTATTGTTATTGTTATTGTTATTGTTATTGTTATTGTTATTGTTATTGTTATTGTTATTGTTATTGTTACATTTAACAAGTAACATTTAACACTTAACATTTAACATTTGACATTTGACATTAAACATTAAACATTAAACATTAAACATTAAACATTAAACATTAAACATTAAACATTAAACATTAAACATTAAACATTAAACATTAAACATTAAACATTAAACATTAAACATTAAACATTAAACATTAAACAATAAACATTAAACATTAAACTTAAATAATAAATAAATAAATAAATAAATAAATTTTGTTTTTGTTTTTGTTTTTGTTTTTGTTTTTGTTTTTGTTTTTGTTTTTGTTTTTGTTTTTGTTTTTGTTTTTGTTTTTGTTTTTGTTTTTGTTTTTGTTTTTGTTTTTGTTTTTGTTTTTGTTTTTGTTTTTGTTTTTGTTTTTGTTTTTGTTTTTGTTTTTGTTTTTGTTTTTGTTTTTGTTTTTGTTTTTGTTTTTGTTTTTGTTTTTGTTTTTGTTTTTGTTTTTGTTTTTGTTTTTGTTTTTGTTTTTGTTTTTGTTTTTGTTTTTGTTTTTGTTTTTGTTTTTGTTTTTGTTTTTGTTTTTGTTTTTGTTTTTGTTTTTGTTTTTGTTTTTGTTTTTGTTTTTGTTTTTGTTTTTGTTTTTGTTTTTGTTTTTGTTTTTGTTTTTGTTTTTGTTTTTGTTTTTGTTTTTGTTTTTGTTTTTGTTTTTGTTTTTGTTTTTGTTTTTGTTTTTGTTTTTGTTTTTGTTTTTGTTTTTGTTTTTGTTTTTGTTTTTGTTTTTGTTTTTGTTTTTGTTTTTGTTTTTGTTTTTGTTTTTGTTTTTGTTTTTGTTTTTGTTTTTGTTTTTGTTTTTGTTTTTGTTTTTGTTTTTGTTTTTGTTTTTGTTTTTGTTTTTGTTTTTGTTTTTGTTTTTGTTTTTGTTTTTGTTTTTGTTTTTGTTTTTGTTTTTGTTTTTGTTTTTGTTTTTGTTTTTCCATTTATTAAAACATATCACATATAAATTACATTTTTAAATATTGATAAGAAATATAAACACTTAAAAATATAAAAAATAGTAGCCCACCGGCATCGGGAACAGGGTCCAAGCTACCGGTGGTCAGGGCTCCAGAGAAAGGAACCTCCGGACAACACGCGCCGAGTCCAGGAGTACCGCTGTAAAATTTAACATTTAACATTTAACATTTAACATTATACATTTAACATTTAACATTTAATATTCGACATTTAACATTCGACATTCGACATTCGACATTCAGCATTCGCCTTCGACATTGGACATTCGACATTCGACATTGGACATTTAACATTTAACATTATATCTCTGATTAGTTTGGCTAAGAATTGTTTACACACAACAATGTCAAATTCATATATCGTCTCAGTTACGTGACTCATAGGGTATTTTATTCGAAAAAAAAAGAGATGTAAAAAAAGAGTAAATAAAGAGAAGTAAAAGTTGGTGGCAGTTACATGGAACAGAAACAAAGCCATCGATTCTAACTAAAGCCACCGGTTGGGTTTTTGATTATTAAATTATATTTTTAGTGCCCATGTTTTTAATCGTATCGTAAATTACCCAGGGTGTGATTTAATTTGACAGGATTAAACTAGTATCTTCTGTCGTTTTCTTTCTATTTGGAAAGAAAAAGATGCACTGGGCTTAAATTTAGAGTATTTTATGAACAAGGGAATCGGCACCATTACATAATTTGTTATTAAATAATGTATAATGACTATTGAACCACAATCTATAACGGAAGCGCGTATCAGTGGTAGTTCATTGATCTATGGGTCATAAACCTAAGTACCTACCACGGTATTTGTGTAATAAATATGTAAAACTAACTGCTAATGAGATAACAAATAGATAAAACTTCTCAAAGAAAGCAGATACTATAACTAAAACGCAAACAACAATTGTTATGTCCTGCAAACGTAGTCTAAATAAATAGTGTTAGAGTCAACGGCTGATGATAATACAGCAGGATGTCATACCTGGGCAAATAAGGTACATACCATCAGGTAAAAAAACAGCTTTCAGGTTTATTTTAATTTTACAATAAATTCTAGTAAATTACAAATTAAAAATTCACTTGGTAGATACTCAATTTAGGTAGGTAATTTTTAGTTTGTATATTTTAACAGATTTTTTTAACAATGACTTGACCGTACTAAAGCCATATACGTAGTCAGCAACGAAGAGATTTAAGTCTAAATTAAATAGACATTGGTGTCGATTCCCTTGGTCACTAACTAGACAATGCACCTTTCTCTTTCCATTTCTTAAAGAAAAGGACAGAAGATACAATTTAGTTTAATCCTATCAAATTAGACAGCGCCGGAAGAAAATTGACGTACATTTAGACGCCATGTTTTTCAACTTCAACTCTTTATTAATGGCATTTGTGGAAAACACACCACAATTCTGCCACGACCATGTTAATTATACAATATCACAAACGAAGAAAGATTTATAACAAAAATATATGCAATTTGACTGCGAAGGTCTCCTCTTTGCGAAGAGACCTGGTCCGTCAGAGCCTCGTCGGTGAATCAGCAGGGTGTACCACGTGCAGGTGAGGTTGGCTTTGACCCTGGAGGTGATGGTAGGGCCACTTACACCCCCACGCCATGTTTTTAAAACGCGTCTAAATTATCCATGGAGAGTCTAAATTTGACAGGACTTAACTAATATTTTATCTTCTGTCCTTTTCTTAATTGAATGGAAAGAGAAAGATGCACTTAACTTAAATTTACGTTAGTTTGTGAACAAGAGAATCGGCACCAATGTATGATCGATAGAAATACTGAACACCTTGTGTACCGGACTTGTACAAAATGTCGAAGCTAAGCTGTTGATTTGGCTTTGGATCCTCTAGGGCCAATGCTTGCCGGGAACATAAAGGCCAACCGAAGGAACATAGGTGGGTTTTAGTCGCTAAAAGTCTGGCACTCTGACACTCCGTCCCGCCCCGCCCAAAAAAAAACGTTGGTATTTAGTATGTAGTACAACCATCGATGTTATCTTGCTGTACGATACTTAAACCCGTGATTGTGCTCATGATAACAAACAATTTTTACTATGGGAGCAGAGCCAAACTCGCGAAAAAAATATTAGCTGTTCAGTACATTAGGCGAACATAAATGTACTGAATAGCTGATATTCTTTCGCGATTTCAGGTTTGTTCTGCACAACACACAGCACAATCACGTGTTTAAGTTTCGTACACAAACCAGTCACCCTATATACGTATATTCCGGAATATGGTTATTAGTGTGTGCTTTTCCTATCAAGAAAGCACAACAGTCATTGATCTTCATGATAAAGCTCAAAAACTACTAGTCCGATATAATAATAATCCATATCCATACTAATATTATAAATGGGAAAGTGTGTCTGTCTGTCTGTCTGTCTGTCTGTCTGTATGTTTGTCTTTCTTTCACGGCAAAACAAAGCGAAAAATTGACGTGATTTTTTAAGTGGAGATAGTTGAAGGGATGGAGAGTAATATAGGCCACTTTTTGTCTCTTTCTAACGAGAGCGAAGCCGCGGGCAAAAGCTAGTAATATTATAATTATGATAATCTAAAAAACATAACTTTACGACGTACGAGAGCGGAGAGAACTTAGAAAAATAAATGTAGATCGTCTAGGTACTTAACACCGAACTGTACATTAATTTATTCTAATATTGTGAAACTGAAGTTCGTTTATTGTTTGAACGCGCTAATCTCAGGAACTACTGGTTCAATTTGAAAAATTCTTTTAGTGTTGGACAGCCAATTTTTCAAGGAAGTCTATATAATTCACGCTATGGGTCACGGAAGCGGAGTAACTGTAGGCTATATAGCAACGTTAACAGTTATGGAGGCTAATTAGTAACCAAAAATGCAAGAGAACAGCCAGTATAAAGCAGTTAGCTGAATAGAGATTGCAAATGACACTTTAATTACTTCTAAGTAGGCCATCTTCACATTTGTTCATTCAACATCAATCACAAGCATTACACAAATTATTATGACATGTGAGACAACCCAGCTCCATCCATAATGTACAACAACTGTCCTTTGACACAACAACTCGTCAACAACAACAACAGGACTGTGAATGAACAAACAAAAGTACTTAGCGTCCATCAATAATCCTTACAAATTGTAGACATGTATGGAGAACAAAAGAGCATCGTTAAGAAATGCTCCAGAAACGAATAGTTGGTTACATAAACGGTGTATTAAATACTAAACGCCTTTTTAGGGTTAGAGGGCAATTTGATTTATTTATTTGCATTACACCATTGTGTAGCACTTTTTAAATTAAAATTAACCACTCAAGTGAGAATCGGAGTGGCTCACCAAAGGTTCCGTACAATTTTGTAGGTAAACATGCATTGTTGTTTAATTTTTTGGGATTTTTTTGGGCCTGTTGGTCTAGTGTACAAGTAACCCTGACTGCTAAGCCAGAGCTCGTGGGTTCGATTTCAACCCAGGACAAACTTTGTGTATGAGCATAATTGTGTGTTCTGTGTCTGGGTTAACAGCCATTATTAAATTATATAAGTATGATATCAGTTGTCTGATTACCATAACACAAGCTCTGCTTAGCTTGTCCCAGGATATTTATTTATTTATTATTATTTTTTGGTGAAAAACTACTTAGTTCCGGTTTACGAAATTTTAGGTATGGGGTATTGAAACATTCCATTCAAAAAAGTAATTCCATAATGTCTCTCCCATAAAGACTCTAAATTAATATATTATTATCCCCGCGGCTCTAAATAACCCCTGAAAGTATAGTTTTTTTATGTGGAAGTAGTAAGTAGTATTTTGCTCCAATCTTCACCGGTGCGCGACGAGGCACAACCAATAGCCTGCTTTCTGACGCGCTCGTTACAGAAAACCAATCATAGTGTCATTGAATATCGTGGTGCCTCGTGCTTTAGAGACGGGTTACGGGTCCGAAACCTAGCCATTTATAATGTACTTTCTAAGAATCTAAGACATCACTGATATCCTCTGCCCTGGAAGCACTTAAAGCCAAGCCTCGGCTTACGTTATTACATCTTACTAGCTTTTGCCCGCGACTTCGTCCGCGTGGATTAATAGCTCCCGTTCCCAGGGGATTTCCGGGATGAAAACTATCCTATGTCCTTTCTCGGGTCCCAGACAAAATCTGTAACAAATTTCATTCAAATCGGTTTAGTGGTTTAGGCGTGAAGAAGAGACAGGCAGACAGATAGAGTTACTTTCACATTTATAATTAATGATTAAACGAACTTACCTGTACGTGAAGTTCTATCATAATTATACGAAGGCTTCGTCCGAAGGGATTAGCTAATAACACATGTAGTACCGCCTAGTGGTTCGCCAGTCTCACACTATAGTTGAGGGTAGAATATAAAATTAAAAAATAAATCTCACGTCAACAAGACAGTTGACCGACCCGCTTGCTTCATTTAGTTTAGAGAGTAGCCGCATCTGGAATATTTCACACACAATAAAGGGTTAACAAATGGGAGGGAGGGTTGCTAATCCCTTCGGACGAAGCCTTCGTATAATTATGATAGAACTTCACGTACAGGTAAGTTCGTTTAATCATTAATTATACTTCAGGCTTCGTCCTCGGGATTAGCTAATAACACATGTAGACTTTTAGAGATACGAGTGTGAAATATTTTGTTTATTCCTCAATTTTACAAACAGATATAAGAAAATAATTATAAATCAGCGTATCTTAACCTTCATTTGAGTTATTGTTTACAATTGTTCTGGCAAAACAATCATTTCAATTGTTATTGACATTACCTATGGTTCTATTATAGAACCGAAATGTGCTTGATGAGCCGCTCCTTCCAGCGGTTTTTCTTATTCGATCTAGGCTGACGCCCAGCTGAAGAGCCGCGGATGTAGCGGCGTGCCTTGTGCTGTGTGCGGTGGACATGTTCACATCGATACCGCTATTGCGCAGGGTGTCTTTTATCCACCTACTCAAGGTTTGAGAACCGACAGCATTGTAAGGCTTTCTAAAGCTTATGAAGAGGGAGTCAATACTCTTTCGCAACGGGCTTGATTGTTCGAAATAGGTAAATAAAGTCAAGACAGGACATATTATTTCGGGTCGTTCCTAAAAAAACGGTAACACTAACAATGGCTGCAAACATCCTTAGCGTGTTGTTTTTAAGAAGTTAGGAATTTTGATAGTTACTTTAGATGGGGACAATTCTATGTTTTTAATATTAATCTTTGACAAGGTCTGTACTCTGTGCGCAGTCAAAAGGGCAATGAGAGTGATAAGTTTTTTCGAAAGGTTTTCAAGGGATAACGTTTCGTTGGGATAAAACTGGCTGAGATAATTTATTACTATTGTAGTATCCCATGTTATTTTATACTTGGGTAAAGGAGGACGTAACCGAAATATATCTTTAAAATACCTTTTGATTCTATCATCTTCTCCTAAATTATTTCTCATGAGTAGGGCAAGCGCGGATCTACAAGAATTAAGCGTCCCGTATTAATATCCCTCTTCATAGAGAATGTTTAGGAAATTAATTATTTGTGGAATCGAAGCGTTATACAAATCACCATTATTCGCATTACAGTAATTAAACCAGCGCCGTAAGTAAACATCATATTGTTTATAGGAGTTTTCAGAAATAGACGCCAACATCACATTTACTGCTGACGGAGGTAAGCTTCTTCTTACCCACGCCGGCGCCGTCCGCATAAGTTCCCTGCCACCGGGGCTTAAGTTTGGTGTATATGTCGCGATCGCTAGAACTGGAACATAAAATTGGATTTGCATTTGCCTTAAACACAATTGGATCAGACAATAAAAGGCTTTTAAAAATTGGGTAGCTGTTGGCCAATGTGGTACGACTAGTACGCCTCTAGCCTTATCTGTAATTATCTTTCTCAGTGTCTTTAAAACGACAGAGAAAGGTGGGAAAGCATAGAAATAAATATCGGCCCAGGAAATTGAAAATGCATTAATTGCCATTGCATCGGGGTCTCTGTGCCAGGAGAGATAGGCAGAGTATTTAGTATTTATTCGACTGGCAAATAAGTCTATTTGAGGTACCCCATACGTTAAGACAATTTCCTGGTATGCCCAGTCCGCTAACTCCCATTCAATGTCGGGGTGTACCCGCCTTGACTCGGCATCTGCAGTGTTATTGTCTAATGAGCTAATCTAATGAGCTATGACGTACAATTTGCGACATTCACACCACTGCCATAGCTGACGAGTGGTGTCAGTGAGGTGGGGGAACTGAATACTTTCCATCCTATTAATGTAAGAGACGGCTGTAGTGTTGTCGATGCGGAGTAAAATTTGACAGTTATTTAAATCTTTAGCAAATACTTTAAAACCAAGGAAGGCCGCATGTAGTTATATATGTTGTGTCTTCTCTTGATTACTCCACAACCCGCTAGCCCTCTCCCCACAGACAGCCCCCCACCCCGTATTTGAGGCATCTGAGAAAATTTTCAGATCATGCGTATCGTGCTTAATTTTACACAACGGTATATGTATTGCGTCATACCACCATCTTAGATCAGGTAGTAACAAACTAGATATATTCATAAATTTATCATAGTTATCATCAGGTTTTAAGTTTAAATGTTTTACGCGTTCAAATAGTTTAGTATATAGCCAGCTGTATTCTACAGCCGGACAAACTGAAACTGGTAATCCGACCATTTGTGCAAATTCACGTATCTTGCATTTTTTTATGCGTAACAACTTTTTAATTTCTGGTTTGACACGAACTTTTTGTGGATAACGTGATCTGGAAGTCTTCAGAGTCTAAAACGAAACCTAGAAATGTACATACTTGACTAGGTATCATTAAACTTTTATTCTCATTAATTAAAAATCCGAGAGTTGTAATTAATTTCTTAGATTGTACAGTATTGTACAAACATTTGTCGTATGACTCATCTAAGTTATTAATAGATATTAGGCCTGCCAAACGTAGTAACCGGACAATAGGTTTCATTATTTTAGTGAATACTGAATATATATGGGGCAGTGCTTAAGCCAAATAGTAGAACGTTAAATTCGTACAGTTGTTGAACTTTAAATCTTAAATATTTTCTTGTTATAATGAATACTTATAAAATAGTAAGCCTCTTTTATATCTATTTTTGTTATTAATTTTAATACTGTGCGTAGATCTTCAATTTTGAAATGGTCGGCTGTAATTAATTTATTTAAGTTTTTTAAATTTAAGATGATACTGTATTTGCCATTTGGTTTAGACACTAGAAATATACTAGATAAAAATTGACCATCGGTAGGTTGACATTTTGACATAGCTCTATTACATAATAAATTATGAATAGCTTTTTTGAAGTTATTTGAATGGGATTTCGTATCCCTTAATGCAAAAGAGAACAATAGGCTTATTAACTCGGGATCATTGTCATTTTTTGATATCAGCGAATTATTAGTAAAAACTTGTCTCTGTCTAATTTCAACATTTTTATCGCGTTTGGCATTAACGTCGGAAATAGCCGCCTTAATTTCGGCATTTAATACAGGTGCATTAACTAGTTTGCAATTACTCCGCAATAGTTCTTATGAATTTCGGGACCGAAAATATTCGAAACAGTAAGATCTTCGCTCAGTATTTCGAGTATTGTACTGTTTAGCGTATCAGCTGACTCAGGCTCCTCAGTATTTGTCACCGGCTCCACGGTGCTAGCGGCGGCGGTGGTGGCAGGGGGCGGGGACACTCTTCGTCGGGTTCCGGGACGGGGTCGACGAGCGTCTCCGCACATGGCTCAGAATCAACAATACCGTCAAGTAGGTTTGGAACGTTATTGCGTTCTTGATCTGAAAACCACCGTTACCTATACTAGTCATGAAACAGACCAAAGTACTGTTCGCCAGACTAATTTATCGGGTAGTACAGCTCCAAAGAGAAGTACGCAAACCCATCTTGGTAATCATTACTGACCTACACCAGTCAAGAAACAGACCAAAGTACTGTTCGCAAGACGAATTTATCGGGTAGTACAGCTCCAAAGAGAAGTACGCAAACCCATCTAGGTAGTCATTACTGACCTACACTAGTCAAGAAACAGACCAAAGTACTGTTCGCAAGACTAATTAATCGGGTAGTACAGATCCAAAGAAAAGTACGCAAACCCTTCTACGTCATCATTACTGACCTACACTAGTCCAGAAACAGACCAAAGTACTGTTCGCAAGACTAATTTATCGGGTAGTACAGCTCCAAGTTATAATAATATTTAGTTATGTAAGTACCATGTTACAAGTAAGTCACACTAATTATTAACAATTAGTTAAGAAACAGTCCTAGAAAACTGTCCGCAAAACTTTTTTATTGGGTAGTACAACTCTAGAGAAGTACGCAAACCCGGCTAGGTAACTATTACTATCACGGGCGTAAGTAATGTTTTATTATAAAAATATGTTTTATTATAAAATTTATGTACAATATCACGATTGAGTCACACTAATTTATTGACAATTAGTTAAGAAACAGTCCTAAAATACTGTTAGCATAACTATTATTCTATTTTGATATTGAGTAGGTAAACTTGCAAAGATAACATTTTTTAAAATATCGTAGAAGTTTCTACAAATGGTAAACCCAACAGGTATGAAATGTAACCTATTTAGCTAATTTAGTCAACACTTTTCTTAAGGTTGATTAAATGTATTGTAAAAAACTTGTATACAACATGTCCCGGAATAAGAGCACACCACCAGACACCCAAATTAGAATATTATGTTATAATCATAATACATACACTGATTTTTTATTATTATGTTTAAAATACTTTTTTTTTTTATATAAATTTGTTGTACAGATTGTGGGAGAAAATTATAGTCACATTCAAAATTTACGCATGCACACAGTCGCACTTGCATAAGGGTCTAGCGTAGTAGGTATTTCATCCATTTTAGTTTGTTTTGACTGTACAGCGGAAGTGTGACAGCAGTTTTAGTTTTAATTATTTTTGGGATAAAATATTACCTATATTAAAAATTACAAAGAACAAGCTATTTTCTCAAAGTGCAATAATTCAGTTACACATTGTATAGGTAAGTATCTACAAGTTACTTCTTAGTAAACATAAAACCGTGACAAAAAAGTTTCGATACACTTGAAATGTATGTAAAAGTAAATAAGGCAAGTAAAATCGTTGCCTAAAGGACATGCATTATGGCGACTTATTTACCGCCAGCTCGTTATTAAACGGGCTTTGTACGGCAGCAATAAAACTAACAAACAATAAATACACAATGACTGACCTGGAGACTCCGAGCGGGAACGAGTATCAAGCGAGTTGAAACAACTCAGCGTACTTACGGCATCTTCCCAACACTTTCTTTTTCTAATTTCTTGAACTACCGCAGCAGATGATCGTAATCTTCTTCACGTTTCCGTTTAGGCATGTCAGATAAGCACTTGGAATAAACAATTAGCACTTTTGAGACGCGAGCGTGTGATCGTGGCGAGCACTAAAAAGCGAATGAAGCAAGCGGGTCGGTCAACTGTCTTGTTGACGTGAGATTTATTTTTTAATTTTATATTCTACCCTCAACTATAGTGTGAGACTGGCGAACCACTAGGCGGTACTACATGTGTTATTAGCTAATCCCGAGGACGAAGCCTGAAGTATAATATTAGTACGGATAATAAGAAGTTAACAAGTCTGACAATCAGTTAAACAAAGTACCAACCAATTTTACCCGGTAATTGGGGTTTGAAGGTATGGCAGGCAGTCGCTCCAAGTAAAACGAGGATCCTACCTATCCGTCTGGAAGATGGCTCTAAAATAGTTTTGAAAAGACTAGGGGAAATTTTGATTTAAAAAGCATGGCATTTTGTATTTGCTGCAGTTAAATAAGTTGAAAGGCATAACACTTTTAATTATTCCTTAGTGCGTTATACCATTCAACACTAAAACGTTCTGTATTTATTGTGACTTCCTTTCAGTCTTCAACTTCAGCTATTCTTAACCTCAAAGATCTTAATCAAGAGCTACACATTATCATGTGCTTCGGAGCCGCCTGCTGATCAATAGACCTTCAAACACCGACCGGTTACTCCAGACACTCAGAGCTTTTAGACAAGAAGTTTTACGGCAAAATATATCAAGACATTTTTACGAAAATGTATGTTCTAATGAGGGGTGGCGTCACACATATAATAATAATATGGAATCGAATATCGTGGACAAACAAGAGTTGACAAATTGGGTATTTGTCAACATCGCAGAAAGATAATCCATGACTTTAAGCATGTTTGTTTTCTAGTCTCAGACGCAATCTGCGTTCACAAAAACTTTACACCGACTAAAAATTATTTACCTGTGGTAAGCTCTGACAAAAACCAGACATCTGACAGTTTTTGTAAGGATAAACTGTCTAGGTACTAAATAACTCAACTGGTTTTTACTATTAAGCTTCAAGTTGGCGATAATAATAACTTCTTAAACGCCATTTTTTCAGTAAGAATGTCTTCCAGATACCTTTTGGCAGGTTGTTCTCACTCTCTGGTTTGCTAGAACACATATATGCAGAAACATAATATAACATCATATATAAAAAGTGTAAGAAGTATTTCCTTTTCAAATAGCCCCATCCTAACTCCGACTCTATCTAAACTTGATGACCCATAGAAAAATCCACAGCAATATGTAATTAAGTAAAGATTACCCAGAACTTCAAAACTCTACATGAACGCAAACATTAAGTCTGAACTCTAAGCCAAATAGTAATTTAATACATGCTAAAGCAATGCTGTCTGTTTGTCTGTAATCTAAAAACCACACCAATTTCGACTAACAACATCTAAGGTGCGAGATGAGCATAAAGTCCAAAAAATGACACAGGCTGCATTTTATCCGCACTGATATTTATTTACATTTGCAGACAAAAGCTACTAATCCATATTTAAGCGGTCGATGAGCGTGCAGACGTGTAAGTAAGTCGGCAGTGGCCAGTCGCATCCCTGCTCAAAATGAAAGGCCGGTGTGTCGCAAGCGGGCCGCGCGGCGGGCCAGCGTGCTCGGGCCCGGCAGTGCTCGCCATGGCCGCGCGCGCGCTGACGCTGTTGGCTCTGCTCGGCGCCGCGAGCGCAACCCCTGACATACTCTTCGAGTTAAGCGGTAATAGTGTTGTGTTTGTGATCATGAGGATTATGCCTTTGTGTTTTGGTTTGGTTTTCTCAAGCTTGTTAAAAGTCTGGTGTGTTCTGGCTCTAAGTCGCTCTAAGGGCCTGAAGTAAAAGTAACTTATTTCCTCGGTCCGGTTGGGAAATAGTCTTAATGAACGCATTGCGTGTCAATTCTCGAAATGAGCAAGTGGAGTGTTTTGCTCTCTTACTTATTCATGACTATGGAACTTGTCTAGAAAGGAAACCATTTTTGAAAGGGCTCGGACTGTCCCAAATTCTTTGGTCGTTCCACATTCAGTGTTAGCCTCCTAGTTCCTTGAAGAAAGTAATTTCTGTTGATCTATTAAAGAAGACCATGTTTAGTGTACACATCTCCCATATTAAACAACACTAATATCACCTCTGCCTACGTCTTGTGGTACAAGTGAAATTTGGTACGAATGCGTGTAATTGCTCTAAAGTATTGAGTAGTAAGTAAACGGCCGTCGTTTGCATTTGAAATAAGTAATATTGCGCATACTGGTCAGCACCGGCCTGGTGATTAGTTTGAAACTGTGGTTTGTTGCTATCTTAGAATTACCTAATATTTATTTAGGCAAAAGTCATTTTCTCATAAGCAAATTGATTCAGTGAGCTCGTAACAGTGCCTCACCTTTTGAGGAAATTGCGTGAACTTGTGAATGTAAAAATGGTTAATATAACTTTGTTACAAGTCAATATTGTGTTTTGCTTAATTTAAGCGAACGTAGCAGCCAACTAGAGCCGTGTTTAAAAAAAACTGAGGTCAAGTCTCTTTTAAAGTCCAAGTCCAGTTTACAATCGTATTGATCGAATCATGCGAGGACCATATGGGACTTAATGACTGAAATCTGTAAGCTTCTGTCATCTTTAGCAGAGAGAGTCTTACAGATTTTCAGATAGGGCAAGTATTTGTCAATAAAAGTTCAGCTCAACTAAAAACGTAAGAAACTCAACGTCATGTCAAACATTACTAAAGCAAGGATATTTGGGTAGGCCGCATTAAGCAATCACACTGTCAGACTATTATAAAATATACTCGTAATATAACGACCTACATAGTTCTCGCACTATCACATAATATGATAAAATAAAAACATCCATGTGTGTGTGTGTGTCTAAGATTTCGTATTATAATCCGTACTAATATTATAAATGCGAAAGTAACTCTGTCTGTCTGTCTGTCTCTTCTTCACGCCTAAACCGCTGAGCCGATTTGGTACTTACAGATAAAAAACTATTCTATGTATGTGTTATTGTAGAATAGTTTTCATCCCGGAAATCCCGCGGGAACGGGAACTATTAATCCACGAAGTCGCGAATTTCAGGGTTGGTCTTACAGTATCGCTTCATAATAATAAGTTTTTGATCCCTTTTAGATTCATTATAAACAAAAGTTAAGGTTTTAAGTAAATAGTAAATTAACAACCATTTTTGAAGCTTTTACAATATATAATAATAATAATAATAATAATATAATAATAATTTTATTCAAAATTCTTTACAGGATAAATTACATACGGTCTTAAAAATACATCTTAATTCTAAGTCTTATGTGCCTGAACTAGGAAATCCTGTGTTTCAGGCGAGAAGATCTTAAAAAAATTTAAAATTAACAAATAATCAAAAGAATTCTATAGTATAATACAAATGTGTAAAAAAATCTGTGATATAGACAAATTGAAATCTTAACTTCTAAATTCCTAACTAACAAAAATACTTAAACCAGGTCAAAATTTTATAAATTGTGCAGTTCCTTAATAATAACAATAAGGTACTTAAACTAGGTCAAGAATTGTATAAACACAAAATAAAAATAAAGTCACTTCAGCACCATCAGTAAATTCTCTGTATCATCGTAGGACATTTTTTGAAGAGTTTCCTTTAGAATTCTCTTACAGTTAACTGTACTCAGGTTATAAATGTTTGCTTTTGCGTTCAATCTATTGTAGAGGAGAGGACCAAGAAACAGATAAAATTTTGATGTGAAAGCATGTTTGGTATGATTTTGAGGACAGACTAAATCTTTACGTCTTTTGTTAGTAAAATCCGTGCTATATGTTAGATCCGCGTGCTGTTTTAATACGATACCCATTATAAATAACTGTCGGACTGTTAATACTTCACATTCTTTGTATAAGAGGTTAGTAGGATACAGGAAAGGGCGGAAAGTACACACTTTAAGAATTGCCCTCTGAGCTCTCTCGATTGTTAGTAACAATGTTTTACCCGCTCCACCCCATGTCGTAATACAGTATGTTACTATTGATTGACATAGGGCAAAGTAGACTTGCCTAACAATTTTTGGGTCTGCAATGAGGCGTAATTTTTTAAAAACAAATATCAATTTCCGTATTCGATTATTTACTGCCTCTATCTGATGTTTAAAAGAAAGTGTCTCATCGATTATAACTCCAAGGTACTTTACTGTATTGGACATTTTAATATTAGGACAAATACATTGGTTATTTGTGCTAGACGTGCAGTTATGAGCATACAATGTTGAGGTAGTGCTAGTTAGTTTTTGCTTACGCATCGAAAACTTGACGTAATTAGTCTTGTCAGCATTTAAAGTTAGTGAATTATTTTGAAGCCATTTATGAACTTGTAGACATTTTCTTCAGAGTCAGCCGAAAACAAAAGAGCAGTGTCGTCGGCATAACAAACGATATGGCCATGATCTAAATTTAGATTACAGAGATCGTTTATGTAAATTAAGAAGAGTGTGGGCCCTACAATACTTCCTTGAGGAATTCCGAAAGCTGTGCTTTTTTCATCATCACTGATAACATTGCCAATCTTTACACATTGCGTACGTTCTTCTAGATAGCTCTTAAATAGATTCAGCTGATTTTCCCTGATGCCTATGGATTCAAGCTTGCGCAGCAAAATGGGAATAGAAACTGTATCAAAAGCTTTGGCGAGGTCCAGGAAGATTCCCACGGTGTGATTACCTTTATCCAGTTCTTGTGCTAAATAGTCAGTTAGATGGTGTACGGCATTATTTGTAGACATTCTAGGCCTAAATCCAAACTGCCGTCTAGAGAGAATAGATTTATCCTCCAAATATTTAAGAAGCCTATTGTTTATAATCTTTTCTAGTATTTTAGACATAGTAGGCAGTAAGGAAATAGGTCTATAATTAGTTACTTGGTCTTTATTCCCTGATTTGTAAACTGGGACAACAACAGCTTTTTTTAAGCACTTGGGGAACACACCAGTAGTTAAACATTTATTGTAAATGCAAGTTAAAGGTGGTACTAAAAGGTCTTTGAAATGCTTGATAATTTTACTAGATATGTTATCCCAGCCAACTGCACAGTCGACTTTTAGACCCATAATAATCCTTTCCACCTCCGCTTCGTCAGTATCAAGTAAAACAAAGGATGATAGACTAGTACTAGATGCAAACAATGAGCTTGTTAGGTGATGTGGTTGTCCCTGAATTTTTTCAGCTAGGCACTTGCCGACATTAACAAAGAAATTATTTGCTATGTTCGCAGATGTTAACTGTGATGAGTGTGCTTGTAATAAACCCGAAGAAGACTCATGCCGTTTTGAACTATATGTCACATTCTTAATAATTTTCCAGATCTTTTTGCTATCTGTGCCGGCTTCTTTTAATGCAGTGTTATCGTAATTGCGTTTTACTTTTTTTAAGAGGTCGTTACAAAAGTTACGATACCGCTTATATGTCACTTGCAATACTAAATTATTCGGATTAGCTTTAGATTTCATATGCAATTTGTCTCTATTTTTCATACAACGTATAAGACCAGTCGTGATCCATGGCTTTATATTGCAGTATTTGTTATTTAACCGAGATGTGACCGTGTTCTTCTGAATAGCATGTTGCACTTTATTAATTAGGTACAACATACAAAACTGTGGATCAGCAGAATTGTAGACTGGGTCAAAATCAATGTTGCGCAAATCTTCTTCCAGTTTATGTAAATTTAATTTAGAGACTGTGCGAGAGGCCACATTAGGTAATTTACAATTAAGAATAAGTAGGTTAGCACTGTGATCGGTTATTGTTGAATTAGTTACAAGAGTAAGTGCAGAGAAATTGGTTTTGAGCATCATATGATCCAAGCAAGAGCCACTTTGATGTGTAGGAAGCGTATGAGCGGGAAGCAAACCATGGAACGCGCATAGGTTTAGGTATTCCTCAGCTGAAGTGTCTGCTTTTCCAGGGAGGATATTGATATTAATATCTCCAGTTAAAATTATATTTTTGAAAGATGATAGGTTCTGCAAGGTTTCGTTTAGAGAGTTAGTGAATTGTTGTGAATTCGTAAAAGAGGGAGATCGATATATAGCTAATATCGCAAATTCTTCTCCGATTTTAACCAACAATCTGCTGCAATCGTGCATTTTTGGCTCCACGACTGACACATTTAAATGATCTCTTGCAAAAACTATCACCCCATCGTTCTGATTGGAAATAGAGTTAGTCTTATACATACAATATCCCGGAATTTGTGGTATGTTATATTGTTTAGCAAGCCAACATTCAGTAAGGACAATAATGTCACAGTTTATATCTAGACGTTTTAAAAAAATGCTAAAACTATCGAAATTCTTAAAAACACTGCGAATATTTTGAGTTAATAATGTTAATGGACTAGTATAAGAGGAAAGAAATTGTTTGCACTGTTCAACGTCACAAACTTCCGACTGAGATACAGAGAAATTATCAATGTCACTAATTATATTATTAATCATATTAAAAATATTATTAAGAATAACAATAAAGGCCAAGAAGAATCGTAATTTACGGCGCTCTTAGGCGCCTCCATAATCAATAGAGTTTATGTACCTATTTTCTGCCATAATCTTCGCCGGACAATCCGCTGCACCCGTCTTGTGACTGCTTGGCTTTTTGAAGTGCAAGCAAGTAGCGCATTTTGGTTCCTCTGATTTTTTATGGCATTCTTTGATGGAATGACCCACTTCACCACAGTGGCCACACGTATAGGCGGTCTCCCGACATGATTTAGCCGCATGTCCGTATTGCTGGCACTTATAACAACGTGTGACAAGGGTAAAGTCTCTCACAGGGCAGGAAGACCAATTAACAAATACTCTGTCTTTGCAAATCAGGGCTTTACGTATCTGTGCAGATACTTCAATTATAAAGTTACAGGTGTCAGCATCCTTCTTACCTGACTTGTGGCTCAGCTTAATGGAGGACAAAAAAGTGTTGAGGCTGCAGTCCTGAAGTTTCTCGGCTAGGTTTTGGTTGAACAAACAAGTAAAAACTTCCTTGTCTTGCATGGTAGAGGGCACTCCGATAATTACGACTCTAGGTTTTCTTTTTTGAGGTTCGTCGACAGTAAGGCCTGAATTTGAGGACTGCATAGATTTCTTTACCTTTTCAATGTCATCCTTGCTTTCAGTGCTGATGATGACACCGCCATTTTTTGTCTTGCGTAGTCCTCTTACTTGTAGCTTCATCTGTTCTGGGCAGATAATTTTTTGTACAAGTGACTTTGTCTCTTCACTAGACTTAAGTTTGTCGTTTGGATAGATGGCCACTGAGCTTAAATTTAAGGGCTGAACAAATTTGTTGCTACCTTTCTTCACCATATCAGCAAAGGAAGATCCCGTATTTTGATTATTAGAGGCTCCAACTTTCATCTTCAGTTCTTGCAGTTGATGCGATAGGTCAATTTGGTCTTCAAGTCTTTTTATGGTAGAGTTGGCCATGATTGCTCTCATTTTGACGGACTGGTACTGAACCGCCATCTGAGATGTGGCGTGACCAACTTTTCGACACAAAGCACTTATGCGCATTTTTTGTTCAGAATTCAATTTGCCCTCTGATGCAATAGTGGACACTTCCCCTAGACACAGTTCAATGCTCGTCATCCAGTTTTGTATTTCCGGCGTTGAAATCACTTCTAGCTCATTGCTTTGGTTGGGCTGAGGGTGAGATGAGGGCGTGGGCACGGGTTGGTGGGCAGCTGGGGGCACGGGTGTAGAAGGTGGGCTCCGAGCGCATCGGTCACCCCGGGAGAAGGGGCTGCTTGCCATTGCAACACAATTATCGACTTGTAAACACTTAACACATTTTAAATCGTTACGTAAGATAACTAGCAATGTTATGCCTACGTTTCACAGAATTCTCTGGCCAGTAGGTAAAACCAGGTCACGATTCAGCGAGTTTTTATTTATTAATTTTATAATTCTTCGGCACGTCCGTTCACAACAAAGTACAACGTTATGAAACCATATGTTTTTACTAAAATCACTAACTTTTACTGACTAAAACCCACCCTTGTTCCTTCGGCCGCCCTTTATGTTCCGGGGCCGTGGTAACTATTAGAACTATTCCGCAACCCCGGAGCCATTTATTTTCTTAACATCACACCTATGCTAGCATATATTTGTGCACTATAAAATGTCAACATACTTGGCTTAATTCTCTCCATATTAGTAGAAATAAGGAACTAAATGATTGCAGTAACTAGTAAAAGTGTACCAGTTGAGACGAAGGACCTAAATATTTTACCGCGGGATTAGTGCAAACTAGTCGCAAGTACCAAGAGTACAAGTTGTGCCCAGAGTGCCGGTGTTACTCAATACCTCCGACTGCTAACGTTATTACTTGTATCTGAGATTAGTTAGGAAGACCTCCTTTAGCTCAATTCACAAGGTTAATTTATGTTTAGCTGAATCCTGAACATACTTTGTTCTAAATAAGGAACGGAATCGATTCCCATCATTTTTAAACTATGTTATACTTTGTCCCAAATATTAAAAAAAACATAAAATACGTGTGCGCACAGCGGGGTCTTGGTATCACAACCCCTTCGAGACGCTGGAAAAAACCATTTTTCGGACGGACAACCAGACCAGGTGTCATAGTAAGCTAAATAACTTCGTGATTTTTCATGACACAGCTCTGTTTTTTTTTTCTAATATATATAAAGATTTGAGATCATTGAGATTGTATATGTGTATAAGGAACGTCATGGATATATGTATTACTAGCTTCTGCCCGCGGCTTCGCTCGCGTTAGAAAGAGACAAAAAGTAGCCTATGTTACTCGCCATCCCTTCAACTATCTCCACTTAAAAATCACGACAATCCGTCGCTCCGTTTCGCCGTGAAAGAAAGACAAATAGACAGACAGACAGACAGACAGCAGACAGACAGACAGAAACACTTTCCTATTTATATATTAGTATGGATAAGGAATGTCATGGATATATGTATTATTATTAGGACTATGACACCTCCGTTTCACTTTGTTGTCATAATTAATTTGAAAGGTGCGACTAGAGATTATAATTAATAAAACCTCAATAGATTTTTACGATTATGAAAAATCCACGAAGTCGAGTCACTCCTTTTTAACGTTTACAATATAATATACTAGCTGTTGCCCGCGACTTCGCCCGCCTGGAGGTGAGAAATGAGACATTCGAACGTATGTATGTATGTATAAAGGTAATTAAATTTCACCCATTTATGTTTTTTTAGGTACAGTACAAAACTTTGGTTTGTGTAATTTAAATGCATATTTGAATTTTTGTAAATGTGAGTACGATGCAGTGATTTACTTTATTTATTACTATAGTTTTCTACTGACACAAATTGACATGGCGGTTAGGAGCATTGTCATGCTCGCTTAAAAAGTCTCGCTGATGGTGGCGAGTGCGTTGGATCACTCGGTTCCCTTCAAAATGGTTGAGCTAAATGGTGCTGATGTCACGCGTCATGCTCGTGAACGGGCGCTGTCAGTTGAGATGGGTCATCTCTTAGCTGCCATGACTTTTTATTTTAAATTTGTATTTGTTTATTATTTTGTTACATACACATTGTTTTCACATGTAGAAGCAACAAAAAGAAAATGTAACCAAGATTTTGTAAAACATTATTTTTTTAAAAAGAGTGTCCGTGGAGTTTCTTGCCTGTTCTTCTCCATAGAGATCTACGTTTTGGAACAGGCAATTAGCGTCACTTTTCTTTTCTGACTAACAGACCGACCGACTCTTTGACAATTCATAAGTACCTTTAAATGGTCTAAGTGAAATAAATGCTTTATACGTTCGAAATACATAACGCTTCTTTCGGCAGTCGAGTAAAAATAAGTGAAAACTATTTAGTTTCTGTCTTTAACTCATGTTATTTGTTTTATTGCACTTTAGTGAACTTTTAGCATTTTATTAATTATAATGCTCTAATGTACTAGAAGATATAGGTACTATTTTTTTCGGAAGGATATACTGAGTCTAATTCGCTTTTAAATGCATATTATGCGCATATGAATAATAATTACACTGTTTTCTTTCTATCATTTTGTACATGCGAGTATATACATATAGTAAGTAATTACAGACACTCTACGATAAGAACCTATAAATCTCTCAAGACTACGTACTTTTTAGAATGGAACTTAAAATAAAATCCTTTTTCACATTAATTAAAATATAAATTATTATTGGTAAATGTCATAAGCATACTAAATTTAATTAAAAATCTGTCAAGTTAGTCTCGACACCCAGGACAATAAAATTTCGCCAAAGTCTCGAGACTTCGAGACACGAACCCTGTCAAACCATAGTATTTATTGTATTTTATGGTTTGGTCCTCAATTGTGTATTTTAAAGTACATTTTTACTCAAACTATCGATACACGGTGTAAATAACTAAGTTTAAGTCAAAGTCAGAAAACAAAAATAATAACTTCTGTACGGTCAGCAAAATTATACCCAAGAACGTAAGCCAACCAAAAGTTTAAGTTTATGTTTTCTAAATGAAACTAAACTAATTTGAAACAACATAAAACGTGATTCTATGCTGAAGAAAAAGAAACGCGCTTTCCTTTTACCGTTTATCGTTTTCCTATAAACTCGCCGCGAAAGCTCCATGTAGCGAAAAGGCGAGTCATAGAAAATACTAGCAAATCTACTTTACTGCTGCAATCAAAATAGGAACATTATATTGTACAATGCACTAGAATATTCAAATATCTATACTTCTATACTAATATTATAAAGAGGTAAAATTTGTAAGTTTGTAAGTTTGTAGATTTGTAAGTTTGTATGTAGGGGGTAATCTTCGGAACTACTGGTCCGATTTGAAAAATTCTTTCAGTGTTAGATAACCCATTTATCGAGGAATGCTATAGGCTATATACCATCACGCTACGACCCACGGGAGCGGAGCAGTAACGAAAAATGCGGGTGAAACCGCAGGGGACAGCTAGTTCTAAATAAACACGCTAAGTTTTCAAAAAAAAGCCGGTGCAATACCGCCTTGGAACTTGGACCTGATTGTCACGTCAAACAGGGGTCAGACAGGGTTCAAAACATTAAAAAAAAGTTGTCTGAATAACGATTAGCATTACAGCTAAATGTTAAGGTAAATATTATCTAGACTTTAAATCCGTCTGCTGTACAAACAGTATATTTCGCTAATGTAACTATCGTGACCGCGGTACTATTCACCTAATGTATACTTGTGTGCCCAGCGCGGGCGGCTAATGTAAAACCATTATATTCTAGTCCGATATAAATTGAAAATACAACTACAACATTGTAGTTTACTTTTCTCATGCAATATAATTAGTATCAGTCATAAATGTACACAGAATTTGAAACTTACTAACAAATATTATGTGCGCAACGAGTCTCATTTTAATATCAATCGGTTTACCTTCGTATGTTTTGGTTTGATATCAACAAGTGAAGTCGATGAACTTAAGCCCCGTATTCATAGTAAACATTTTGTTTAGCAACATGGTTGCATAAGAATGTTGACGAGTTGCTGTCATCATATTACGGGCAACACTTGTGTTGCGGTGTTGATCACGCCACACTGCAGAGTTGACGCCCGGCGAGCGACAACATCAGTTGATCAACAGTTGCTAAACAAATGTTTACTATGAATACGGGGCTTTCATTCATTTTTCCTCGTGGCTTGTTGTGTTATTGTTCTGGTTTATAAATTTTTCGTAATTTTGCCAGCTTTACCAAGTTATGAAAAACTCATACAACGTTGACTTCTAGCATCTCAAATCATGCATTTTATTTCCTTTTCTTTATTTCAATTATATTCCAAATATATTATTTCAATTAATTATGTATTTATTTGCTATTACCATAAAGGTCTTTATGTACATTTTAGTTGTGCTTGTCCTTAGATTGATTGATAATGGTGCCGATTCTTTTACTCAGAAACTAACGTAAATTTAAGTTAAGTGCATCTTTCCATTTAATTAAGAAAAGGATAGAAGATAAAATATTAGTTAAGTCCTGTCAAATTTAGACACTCGATTTAAAAAGATGGCGTCTAAATATACGTCAATTTTCTTCAGGCGCTGTCTAATTTGACAGGATTAAACTAAAATGTATCTTCTGTCCTTTTCTTTAAATTAAAATTCATTTATTTTAGGCAATTTTAACCCATAACTTTACAACAAAATCAAAATAGTTTACAATTTAAGAAATGGAAAGAGAAAGATGCATTTAACTTAAATTTAGCTAAGTTTGTGAACAAGAGAATCAGCGCCAATATTTCTATAACTCTGGCTGGACAAACTTTAAAGACTAATGTACGTGAGAGGTCCCGCGCCGCTGACCGCGAACATTGATTTACACGTTTCTACGTGTTTCTAACGGTTTGCGGGAAAGCGATGTGTATTATACACCACAGTAATCATGAGACTTTCTCAATGCAGATATTTAATAGCTGGCTACATAAAGAGCTTTTCTGTTTCTTTTGTGTAGTTTATTTAAGTTCTTTTACAGTAAAACTTAGCAAATTTAGCACGAATTAACTGTTTTTCTTTCTTTCTTTCACTGTTCCCCCTGTCAACGTTGTGGAGTCGTTATGACCCCCAAGTTACAGAAATGCTTTATATCAGCTGACTTACTGTCTACCATGGAATCTTAAGCTGAACAAGCCTGCTGAATAAGAGAGTTAGCAGCGCTGTTTTAGCTGATATAACACTGATTTGGGCACAAATAACTGCAATTAGCTAACTTTTGGCTTTGAAGCCGGGTATGCAGCAATGTTATTATTTCAATTCATATCATGTACTTTCTAAATTTATTTAGAACGTCACTGAAATCCCGTGCTTTGCAATGAAGTTGGTCCCAGTTGTCATTCGTAAATCTTTGACAAACGACAAGGTGTATCGTGTTTCCCAGTAACTAGATTGTAAAGGTGTGATTGGTCGTCACTGATTGCTGCTTCAAGCTAGAATGGAAACCAACGCTAACATAGTTTAGAAAAGGCAAAGGCTAAACAGATGATGATAATGATTGTTTCATTACTTTTGTACTTAGTTTTATTCCGTGGGGCCAAGCAATCTGGACTTCTCCTAGTTGTAATCCGCCCCCTTTTGCCTATTAGCTTAACCCTGTTTCCTGCTTGATATGGAGGGAAATGGAAAACATATTTTTCGTACTCCTCTGCTGTTCTTTTCTGATTAATTTCGTTGCGGGATCTAAGTCAGTTGAGTCGATCCTCCTGGTCTCTTCAAGCTTTGTTGCTCAATGCTTTTCTGGTGGAGTCAACTGTTGATTCTGGCTCTCAGCAATTGCAGTGATTGGGAATAATGTGTCAGGATTGTTATCTTTGTAACATGGAAACTTAGCGACCAATAAGCTCTGTTCTCCCGTTAATTAATATTATACTTAAGAATAGCGCACTTTTCTCAGCCCTGCATCATACAGTAATGCTGCTGCCTTTCGTTTAAATGATAAGTCATTCATTTCGCAACATGGCTGTAGAGCTGTAATTTTTATGTAATGAGCATGTTTATTAAAATAAACTCAAATTAAATTAATTAATAGTTTCGTGTCACGTGCCTGTCTTATTTAACTGAATTGTGTAGAGTTAATTAACGTAAATACGATAGCGTAAGTTACGTACATAATATTATATTAAAGTATGGTTACGTAATTATGATAATATTATAAATATTTACTTTGTCTTTAAAATATATTAAAATCATTTACACAAGAAAAGTTGCTCGACCCAAACCACCAAACTGCCTTAAAAAGTAAACTTTAAAAACATAAATACAAGTTTACTTCATTATGATGAGAACCGACCATCAGGTGACATGAGGGCAAAATAACGCATGTTCTTAATATCTCAACGATCCCTAAAATAAACACAAATGTAGTTTAATTAAGCGATGTAAGTAGATTACATTATCAGTGTAACAATATGTAACAAAGGTTGTTCACATTGACCCGGGTTCCGGCGCGCAGGATGCGTTGTGCAAACTCACGCGCAAGTTCAGGCGATCAGCATTTCTTTGCGCGCGGTTACGTAATTAATGAAGTTATTATGCTTCATATAATTCGCCTGTAACAGTTGTGTAACCGACTCTAAAATGATATAATTGATATATATTTTCAAAGTCAAAGACGCTTATAAATTGACTTAAAAAATTTAGCAAATTTTATTTGCGTTTGTAAATTGGTTAAAAATAACACTTAAACACGTCATTAGTTTTTCTCATTTTAATAGGACGATGGAGCCGACGTTTCGTAGCTTAACTCTGAGAAGAAACAACCGAAACAAACTCAGAGATCAAAGTCTCTTTTAAAGTCCATACAAATTGTCTATGTCAAATTATGCGAGGACCATTTAGGTTAATTACCAAGGTGCTCTCTTGATGAGAGAAGCACACAATTTGAGTGGACTTGTCCAAGCTATGTTAGCTGTACACAATTTATTGTGGCACACAAGTAAACTTTATAATTTAATGTATCGATGTCTAATGTATATCAGCATTGCATATACTGAACTGTTATGATCACAATATTACAAGTGAGGGGTCAGTGAATGAAGTTTTTTCCATTTGGCGTGTAACATCACGCCGGTGGCATTTGGGGCTAGTTTCCTAACAGTTGCAAGTAGGGCTGCGTGACGTCCGCGACCGTTACATTGTGTAAGGCGTCCTCGATCGCCGGCACCGCGCTCTTATTAACTAAACTACAGCGAAATACTTCATATTTGCGGTATTGCCTCATCCAGCAAGCCGTGGAAGGGACTAACACTTCTTGCTAGTTTTTTTTTCGAGGAAATAGAAAGTAAGAAATATCTAGGTGTTTAATAGTCCCACATTTCGAAATCACTGAGGTAAAGATTTTCAATCCTGAAACCTAGGCGCCATCTTTAAATTCGTCCCTCAGACCGGGTCAGTAGCCGCGACTGAAACTACCACTCAGTCTAATACAGTTTCCTACCGTTCCGTTTTATAATCTTCCGGAAAACGTTTAAATCAGTATATTTGTATGCGTTAGTGTACAAAATAGAATTACCATAACAATGACTTAATCGGAGCGTCGCGATGCACTGCCAATGTCACCGCACTCGCCGCCGCCGGCATTCTAATCGTGTGTCGTCCGGTATGCTGCCCTAGTACTTTGTATGCATATCACTTAGAAGCCATTGTTTACAATGTTTCTGAACAAATAAAGATTGTTGACACTGGAGTAATTTTCTTCTGATGGTAATCTCTAAATTGAGTTTAAGGTCCATGTTGATGAGCTTACCATGGAAATAAAGAGATTAGTAAAACGTAAGATTCTTCTTACGTTTTACTTAGGTGGAGGATGGTATGAAAGAGTATAACTGGAAGCAGTAACAACGACGTAAACATAGAGATTATTCTCTACATAAACTTCTCGATTTTTATGATACTTTTCCCATATATCTTCTTATCAAATCTACATCCATGTTCTTACATGAAGTAGGATAAAAACAATTGAATGTGCGGCATACCCAAAAGGTTTTATTGTTCACGCTACTACAAGTACTGTCGCCAGCAGTACTAAGGCGATATGTTTGCTTGCAGATGAGCAGTACTACTCCATGCCGCAGCTGTTCTCGCTGGACGAGTGGCCGGGCTGCCGAGCGGCGCGAGCGCCCTACTGCGTGGGCAGCTTCGAGCTGGCGCCCGCGCAGAAACCGCACCCGCTCTTCGATATTATGCAGGTACGTTATAGCAAGATTTCTTGAAGTCTTGAAGGCTCCTAAATGGTTGTGAAGGTACTGCCAGCTGCCCGGCCTACCCCCAGAGCGCCGCGCGACCCTCAAACTCTCGGGGATTTTAGTCTTTGTTAGCACAAACTCCCTGCAAAAGCCTATAAGCATAGCAGTCTTTCCTAAGTAGTCAGTAAAGACTAATATGAAGAGAGTGAAAATTCGTGACTGGCCTGTTGGGCAAGTGAATAGTGATCCTGACTGATAAATAACCCAGAGGTCGTGAGATCCACTTATACCCAGGACAAATCTTTGTGCGATGAACATAACTGATACAGAACCACAGTCATCAGTCTGGGTGTAATTTATTAATAATATGTATCTTTTTATAAATTATACAATAATACAAGTATTTATATCAGTTGTCTGGTTACGAAAGTAGAGACTCTACTTAATTTGAGATGACCGTGTGTAAGTTTTCCCAAGATATTATTTTTATAATTATTTAGACAGGCGATTGCCTGTGAACGTAGGTAGGTTTAATTATAATCAGGTTGGAAACAATAGTTCTACTGTGCACAAAATATACTTTTTGACATGAAAACTAGCGTACATGATAGTTTTAACATTCCAATTTGTCAAAAAAGGCTCAAGTTTGCCTACATTTTTGAGAAGTTCTTGACATTGATTGTCGCTAAGATGACATTGTGACTAGAATTGAACATTGGTTCACTTAGTTATTGGTTCACTCGAATTGGAGTTCTAATCACGTATCTTGCGGCTCCGACTACATCATACATACATCCGAATTGTATGATGCTGGAGATTATGGATACTAAAGCTGCGTGAAATTTTTAGCTTATTCCACTTTTCCACCACTAAACGGGATAAGTCATAAGTCATATATTTCATAACAATAAAATCATTGTGTTGAAATTATTAAAAATAATAAAAGAATACATACATACACACATATATACAAACATATGTATATAAATACATACAATATATACATATAGTAGATAAGTAGACTTTCTTTTAAAAAATGACCAGCAATTCCTTCCCCTTTAAAAATTTATAAAGTGTACTTTCCCCTTCTGAGAAATTTCTCGGTTTAGCGGGACATTGGCCTCTGGTCCGCGGCCCAAATAGCACGGAGCAAAAACAGTAGTGAAAAAGTCGGCCGAATGCCTAGGGGCAAAATTGACTAGTAAAAATGCCTTCCCGAAATTCCCCTCAACAATTTTACTTAGTCCACTTGTTTCTTAATAAAATTACAATATGCCCAAGTAATCCAATGAAATCCGAAAGATATTAAAAACATCCTCAATGTTTTTTCATAATGTTCGAGCACTACAGGCCATAAAATTCCACGTGGTCGAAGACGTGGGCCTAAGTAATTAGTTTTAAATAAAATCCTCATGCTTAGGAGCGCGCGCGCAGCATGACCTACTTCCTGTCACTTTCAATTTCGGAACACTATTTTATTATTCACTTCGTGACGTAGCTGCCCGGTATTTATATTTTTGTTACAGCTTCTTATGTTATTGTTATATAATCGATGATTTTAAATACTTGAATGATACGCGGTTTCGTACGCGAATAATGCCGAATCTAAAACCCAGCCTCCACTGTCAGTTAGCGCTTTATCTTTCTGTATCTCATGCCTTGTAACTGGTTAATAGTTTATTTATTCACAGACTGTGTATTAAATTTAAAATGTCTAAACACAATTAAAAGATCGCGGCACTCATCGTCATCTCTCTAGCCTTTGATCAATTACATTGGGGTTGGCTTCCAGCCTAACCGGATTCAGCCAGATATCAGTGTTTTACGTGAAGCGACTGCCTATCAGACCTTCACTACCCAGGTACTGTAACACATTATCCCCCAGTTAGACTGTTCAGACTTTCTGCCTACACGACTTAAATGCTTACACTAATCGTCAAAGTTCCACGAATGACCACCAGGACCACTAACTTACGTGCTTTTCGAGGCACGGGACCTCTAAAATAAACTTTAAAAAGTGCATATGAATTGAAAAAGTCACATTGGTACTTGTCCAGATTCGAACCCACAACCTCTTTTACACGAGAGGCGGGCGACTTAACCACTAGGTTAATTATCACGACAAATAAAAGATCGCGACACTATGGTCGAGATAAGTAAGGATTCTTTGTCACGTACTACAGCTTAGCTATTCTCTATCTATTGTATTCAATTTTTTATATAATGACAAGCAAAGCCGATGTCTATTCCGCCAATGTCAAAAGTGGTTTGTAAATGCAAGAGTGGAGACAGAACAAAGCTATTCAATGTCTCTACCTTGTTATCGTTATCATATGACAAAGGGGTATTTTACCACGTACAATGGTCCTACCTAAGAGGACTAAGTGCGGAAACCAAACCTCCCAGAGGGAGGTCCATGATGAAGGGGTATTTTACACCATAAGCCAATAAAATAAAATTTCTGCCAATTTAAGTCCCAAAAATAGCATTCATAATAAATTTACTGTAAAATTTGATTATTAGATACTTTTTAATTAATAAATAGGCAAATGAGTTGCTTACTTAATGACGTCATAAGGAGATATTGCCATACAAAATCTATGTGAGAATTTCGTTTTGACAGTTCATAAAAAGTACGTCAATTTTTCAATTCCAACGATGGTGGTGTAAAATACCGTATTGTGTGACTGTGAAAGTTATATTATTTGTCCGAAGTACGCACTGAGTAGCATCAATTTATCTCGGCCTAAAACTTGACAGATACAATAGTTTTCTCTCTCGAGTGTTCGTTCATTCGTTTATGTGTAATGTGGTGTCGCCGCATCAACAACTCTTGATGACCTCGAACAAAGGCTGGCATTTAGACAATGGTGTTACTTTGTTCTTTGTTAACATATGCCATGTGCCAGACTGGCTCCAAACTCGTGGGGGACTGGGCACGATTACAAACATGAACCTAACAATTTTGATACCGTATGTTTATTAAATCTACTCTATTTTCTTAAACTTTGGTGCCGATTCCCTTAATCACAAACTAGACTAAATTTAGGTTCAGTGCATCTTTTTCTTTCCATTTAATTAAGAAAAGGACGGAAGATAAAATAATAGTTAAGTCCTGTCAAATTAAGACACTCCATAGATAAATTAGACGGGATTAAAAACATGGCCACTAATAATACGTCGATTTACCTCCGGCGCTGGCCAATTTGACAGGGCTAAAATAATATCTATCTTCTGTCCTTTTCTTAATGAAATTGAAAGAGAAAGACGCACTTAACTTAATTTTAGTTTAGTTTGTGAACAAAAGAATCAGCACCGTTGTCCCTCACCCTAATAATATCACATGTTCTAACACACTCGTCTTGAGTCTTCGTCAATCTGGGACCCCCAGTTAGGCAATATTGTGACGTATTGTATTTTGATGTACCTAGTATTCAAAATCGAACTTTAGATCTTCGATAACAGTACAGACTGGCATAAATTCTCATAGGAAAACGCCTTTAGCAAACCAGCTTACATAAAAGCACAAAAGACGGACATACGTCACTTAGCCCGTGTAATGGCCTGTTTCACTACCACTAGGCGACTCCTAAATATAATGCGTTTATAAGTGGGCTCGTGGCCGGAATGCGCTCTCAACTGTCACTCACTAGTAACGATGTTTGTTATGACATTAAAGTAAAGTAAAGTAAATCTTTATTGACACATTATGACACATTATTTTATGAAATTCCCTAGCTCCTGCGCTAGTGTACACTGTATTACAGGAGCTAAACACTGATAATATGTAACATTGATAATATGTTTATGATAATATGGTTATGTATATGATAAAGTACCGAAAGTAGACGTTACACTATGCTCGAAGCTTCAGATTTCTTGTCTGTGAAAAATACTGATCTTAGACTGCCAAATTCAACGAAAATAAAATGTTAGGAATGAGGATAAACCACAATCAATATTTACCAATTAACATCACAAGCTTAATTTATTCTGGCAGAGTGTACTACTTGAGCTCGAAAAATGGATGTGCGTTTAACGCTTGTGCGACTAAACTGTACAGCGACTCACCATAGTTCGAATGCACGCTAGTGCGACACACTGAAGATCGACATCACGCTAGTACGACATGAAGACACATTTATATTCAATACTAGCTTTCGGCCACATGGATGTCGAACTTCTCCACTATGTTAAAATAGTGGAGAAGGTTTAACCCCTAAAGGGTTAAATTAAAAAAAAAATACTTTCTTAGTGGCTATTTACTCTTCACAAAGAATAAACCCACCAAGTTTCATGTCTCTAGTTAGTTAAATAACAACAAACGGTGATATCAATCAGTGAGTTTTTAAATGACTTCATGTGACTTCTCATGAGGTAGTGTCAGACTTTTACTGACTAAAACCCACTCATGTTCCTTCGGTTGCCCTTTACTATTGTAACGATTAGAATCATTCCGCATGTGCCGGACGGCCCAGTCACGTGCTGACTGCTCTTTGAGTCGCGCGTGAAGCAAACGCGCCATCGACACAGGCCTGGTCCTTATCGGGCGGCGACCTACCCATCGCTCGCCGTACGCAGTTCCGCGCCTACGGCGGCCGGAAGTCGACTTGCAACTTTCGACGCCTACGCCTGGGTCTCTGTCCGCGGCGTGAGGCCGGACGCTGCCTTACCCGCCCCGCCGCCTCCTTATCCAGCATGACTGCTTTGCAAAAGGAGGCGACGGCTTCCCATTCAGTCTCGCCCCGGAGCATGGCCTAAACCAGCGCCGGGTGCGAGAGGTCAGCCCCGTCGATCGTGTCTGCAAGGACACGGCGGTGGTCCGTCCAAACGGGCATACATCCACCGTGTCACTCAGGCGTCGCTTACGCTAGAATCCGACACATTAACCTTCCGAACTGACCGTGTCCGGTGAAGACCTGTGTCAGGCGATAAGTGAAAGCGCCGAGGCGCCTCTCCAGCCACTTATATATACCTAATATCTTTCAAACACACACATGGTGTGTTTTTTTTATTACAACTACTACGACTACTACAACTACACATTTTGGCGATTTATTTTTATTTATTTAGATGAAGATAATGCTTTCTTCTATCTACAGACGGCAGTGTCGCATAATCGTTTCACTTAGCATAATCACTTGGGCAGTGTCAAACGACTGTAATACTACACCAACGTACTGTCGAATCAGAGTACTGTTGTACTACCGTAGTGTCGCACTACCGTAGTGTCGATCTACTGTCGCGAAATCGTTGTCACACTTGCGTGATGTCGATCTTCAGTGTGTCGCACTAGCGTGCATTCGAACTATGGTGAGTCGCTGTACAGTTTTGTCGCACAAGCGTTAAACGCCCATCCATTTGTCGAGCTCACGTAGTACACTCAGTGAAAGAGTAAAAACTTTCGCAATGTTTTCGCAATTTCTCAGCTCAATTTCTCAGCTCAATTTATGTGAAAAACAAACTTAGGATTGGATTGCGATCGTTGTTTTTTAAACTTTTGAACACACGTGATTCGAGACACAAAAGAAAGATAATACCAGCGCGACAGCCGGCTGTCGCTTGGTTGTTGAAAGGTTAGATACAAAAATTGACCCGCAGTAGATGATGGCACGATGCGATGCGTGTTATTTCTATTGAGTATTACGTGTAGGTGCCGTGTTAGTGAAAGCGAACAGAAGTGTCCTGACAACAGTCGTACAAACATTGACTGAGGTCAGCTGAGCGGCTTGTGTACATTGGCCAACGTGCGTTGTATACAAACAACGTTTTAGCATCTTCTTTTATATGTGCGGATTTGGACTACATTGCACAGTACATACAGTTATTGATTGATGACTAAACAATAATCATTTTAATTATATAGTTACTAGCTTTTGCCCGCGGCTTCGCTCGCGTTAGAAAGAGACAAAAAGTAGCCTATGTTACTTTCCATCCCTTCAACTATCTCCACTCAAAAAATCACGTCAATTCATCGCTCTGTTTTGCCGTGAAAGAAAGACAAACAGACACACTTTCCCATTTATAATATTAGTATGGATTACAAAGTCGCTTCCCGCTGTCTGTAGGTACGTATACATAGATCTTCAAAACTACGCAACGGAATTTAAAGCGATTTTTTTAATAGGTAGAGTAATTCAAGAGGTAGGTTTATGTGTATATACAAGCATTACAGTAAAGAAAATCCGAGCTTTCAGAGAGCAGAATTTCAAAGATTTGTAACATCCGTATGAAGCTGGGACAGGTCGCTAGCTACTATATTTAACTACAAAGTTCTTACAATACATTTTTTTCAACATAGCAGCGTCAGACTGAGTGTAAGGAAAATACATATTAACAAGTTCGTCTAATCGCCAAATTCGAAGATTAGATGATAAGGTATTCTAAGAAACCATGGAAGTATCACAACGAATGGAGCGGCGCAGTGAGCGGAGCTTAGAGGGGGTCACGGGGGGGGGGGGAGTTAGTAGGTCAACGACCTGTGGTCGCACCGCTGACCGACTGCGCAGGAGTTCACCTTGAGCTGTCACTGCAGTCGAGTGCGGCTTTTTGGTGCGTGGAGGCGCCGCGGCAACAGTTGAAGTATTTCTACGTCGTTGGAGATTATAGCTTGTAAACAATGTACTAAGACTCAATCTCAAACTCAAAATCAAATATTCAATTAAACCTTCGAACACACGTGATTCGAGACACAATAGAAAAACAATAGCAGCGTGGCAGCTGGCTGTCGCTTGTTCGTTAAAAGGTTACACCATTTACAGGTATAATTGCCAAGAAGTCAGTCCGTCAAAAAGGTGAAGTTTGCTCGTTTCAAAACATTGGGTTTCTGTGGAGAACGAGCAAGAAACTTCATAAACAGGGTTTTTAAATCAATATTTTCGAGGACCTACAACACTTATTAATGGAATGTGTCCGGTATGAGTCCGGAAGAAATGATTTGGTTGGATCCCTGAATTTGAACAGAACTGATGTGGGCATGTTCCACTCAATCCTATCCCAACCCAATGGCGACGTTGCGCAGGTTTTGTTCAAGTTCATGGCCCAAGTAAAAGAAGTATTATTGTTTAGGGTATGATGGGACTGACATACGCTATGCGTAAAAGCCCCTATAAATAAATAAAGAAAAAAAAAACAATATTTATGCGAGAAGAGACGACGAAACCATGATCCGTATTGCTGATGTAATGACCTGATGTCTGGATGTTTAGGCAGATGCCCTGCTCATCAGTGCCACGCACATGATGGTAGACCTATTCGTATGTTGCGGAATTTGTTCGAAAGAGTTATCGCGGCCCTGGAACGCAAAGAGTGGTAGAAGAACACGGATAGGTATTAGTTAGTAAAAGTTTGACAATCTTTTGCGCTTCGCCTTGTCATGCCTCTAGGACTAGCGGTTTGAGCTGTGCGCTGATAAACCAACAATCAGTCAGTCAGTTTAACATTTTTTATTATATAGATGTTATTGACCCTGTGCTTACTCCACGCAGCCCATTGCTTAACTTACGAGTATCAGTCACGACGAACCGGGTTCGAGACACGGTTGAGCAACGATCTCAAACGGTAGTTATTTGAGTACACACAAATAGTTGTCGTCATCTTACTGACGCTAACGGCGTACTTCCTGTGTTGACTCTTCAAAGTACTTTTGTTATTTTTACGGTTTGGTATCCGGCGGTGCTAAATACTACGTGTCTCGGTCAACGGGCTATAGGTCATAAAACGTTATAAATAGAAATCGGAATTAGCCACATATTATATTTTATTGTCGCTAAAACAGCGAAAAATATAAATTACTAGCTTTTGCCCGCGACTTCGTCCGCGTGGATTAATAGTTCCCGTTCCTGGAGGATTTCCGGGATGAAAACTATCCTATGTCCTTTCCCGGATCCCAGACTATATCTGTACCAAATTTCATTCAAATCGGTTCAGTGGTTATGCGTGACGAAGAGACAGACAGACAGACAGAGTTACTTTCGCATTTATAATATTAGTACGGAAGTACGGATTACAGATGATCGTCTTAGATTCATGGTTGTTTTAGATTAACCTAAGTTAATCATGGTTTTCATGTGTTTTGATGTGATGATGATGATAAAACGCCAGTGTATAGATTCATAACCAGGAATTAGCTGATTTAGCAATACTCAGATTACTTTAACATAAGGACAAAAATAGTTTCAAATAACCTATAGCAATAAGCCTTTTAACACGTTAATTATATCTACTAAAGTTATCTGATAATTAAAAATCAAACCTAAGATTAAGGGAAACATTAAAGTTATAAATCATTAAATATAAATCTTTAATAAACCCAAGTTTTCTCTGAAACTTAGAGATAAGTATATAATCGTCATTCTACCTACCTTGACGTAATGTGGTGGTCAATACTCACGCCACCTCTGTATGACAGAGATATTTGTCCTTTATTTTACTGTAGCAATTACTAGCTCAATATATTTATATAGATTAAATTACTGTGTTATTCTCCTGCAGCGCTACTCGGCGAACAGCGTGGACAACTTCAACCACACGCGCCTGCACCGCGGGCTGTGCCTGCCGCGCAGCTGTGCGCCCGCGCCCGCGCACCACGAGCTGCGCGCCGAGCAGCTGCGCGACTGGTATGTACACACTGTATGTAATGTATTGCACACAAGCGCCTGCACCGCGGGCTGTGCCTGCCACGCAGCACATAGCCATCAATTGACATACTCTTATTGAGCCATCAAGCTGCTATAAATGCTTACGACCACCATCTCGGACGACGTTGTTTAGTTGCATTCTGACACTCACGCAGCATACGAACAAAATTATGTACACTGCTGAGAACACAATTGGAGTCATCTCGTGTTTTTGGACATAAAAACACGTGTATGAAGTCGATACTATTATTAATAACCGTACTGTCATTTAAACTGAAAAATATTATTTCCAGTATGGACATTGGCATAAATCACCGAAAACTCGTTAGATTGTCATAATTATAGAGTAAGTTGAAGTTGAGAACACAAAGTCACAAATGATTTCAAAATTAACTATAAAAATGTTAAGAATGCAATCTAATAAAGTATGACCTTATGATCGCGCGTTGATGTCTTTTCTATGTAAATGTGCCGCTGCCGGCCATCTCAAGAAGTATTAAAAATTTAGTTGAAAACTTCAAAATTCTTTTTTTTTACTACTAGTGGAAATTTACGTCTTGCACATTTGGAAATTGACAATAATAGATGGGATGATCTTAAACAATATTATGGAGAGGCTATAAAAATTAAAAAATTATATATATTATTGTGTTTATTCCGAAAATTGTAATATAGGAATTTTATTATAGTAATTAACTAATGTGTGTGTCTATTACATAATAATAATAATTGTATTATATAACTTTAGGCTAATTCTAAATGTTAGTCCACATAAGATTACGTAACGCCATTTTAAACAAGAAATCGTTAATCACAGACAGAGGTTTTACAATAGTAATCTAATAAATTAATCAGTTAAGTGGTAATTAACATAATTTTAATCGCCTGTTAACTACGGTCTAATGGTGGTCTGAAACGACATTATTATGTATCAGGGCCGCGTTAGGTGCAAAATATACCAGGCCACGAGGAAGATCAGCTATTAGGTAAAAGCGGCTGCATGAACGCAGCCATCCAGGCCCGGACTAAGGGTCCCGAGGGCCCCTAAGCACTTCGACATTAGGGCCCCTCATCCAAGACAAAAAATTCGCGGCGTGTTGTGAAGCTTGCCATTAACAACTGAAGACCACGACTACTCTGTAAACAAATGATAAAAAGAACATACTCATCTCCTGCCTTCCTCAGGTTCGCATCATGCGTAAACTCCCACACGCTAGCCGCCTACAACCTGTCAGCCACGCTGCTGTCGCTGGAGTACTGCAGCCGCGAAGACCCTGCGCCGCCGCTCACCGACAGCGAGCGCGCCTTCGCTGGTCTGCTGGCGGCGCTGCTGGCGATGGCGGTGGTCTCCACCGCGCTTGATCTTACGCTGCCCGACCATGCTAGGAAAGGTAAGTAAGCCCTACACACTCTTGCATGTACTGCCGCCTTGGTATACTTAACTGTCGGCCAGATCCAGCTTTACACGGTTGTTATAAATATGCATGTGTTATACATAAAAATCTTCCTCTTGAATTAAGTATAAATGCAAATTTTCAGAAATAGTTCTGAAAATTGTATTTAAATCCGTTGAGGAGTTTAAAAGAACGTCGGTCTTCTATCAATATTATATCAGTCTACAAATTATGTGTCTGGACGAGCACTTGACTTAATGAATTAGGTCCCGAGTGTAGTTGTTTACACGTTGGTTCACACAGTGTAAGCAAAGATCTTAACATTTTTTGCTCTGCAATGGTTCGGAAATAATCTCTACAAAGTTTTAACTTATAATATGTGAGAAATGCATATCAATTTATTGTTATTAACCTGACTCAAAACAAGATATTTGTAAACGAAACACTGGTTATATCTACAATTATGGCTAGACGTTCTAATCGATGTATGATGTAATGCTTATGGGCAACAGTTCTATCAGTGAGGATAGTTTGATGCCAGAAAGATATGTTTTCGAATACTGGGTAAGTTACATACCGTACTTATAGTACTTTACATGTTGTCAGCTCAGGAATTGAGGAATTATGATCGTCCAGGTTTTGTTATTCAGACAAAACCCAAAGAAAAATGTCCTCATGAAAAATCCTATGTAGTCCACAACTTTCACGACTCCCTATTGATGATTCGAAAACAAAACAAAATACCGCGCCAAATTGAAACACCAATGGTGTCAAGTTGTTTAAGTAAAACCGCAAAAAACACATGGCCATAAATAAGTAGTAAGATTCAAAATCCTAAAAGGAAACCGTGTAAGAGCCGTAGACGAGAGAAACAGTATATTGTGATGATACTCTGGGGCACAAATTGCTGTGTCCATGGAAACAGGCGTTTGACCGATTTCTCCTGCGGGCTAATTACTAATTAAAACTATTTAGTATCCTCGTGATACTTCCCAGTTTAGAAATTGTGACCAATATAAGCATAATATTTTGTATCAATATTACGAGGAATCGGACAACGTATCTGCAACACACACATTGTAAATCCTTTCAAGTGAAGTGCAAGACGATGTCATAATTCGCAACACCACGGTATTCGGAACTGCGGATTTCCATATTTTATGCCTGTCTAACTAGAGCGTGGTTCACTTTCGATCGGCGCGGTGTGGGGGGCGCAGGGGAGGGGGGCGTGCCGAATCAATAACAATGAGCCAATCTGTTAGTGGACCACTCTGTTACGAGTGTTACAGCATCGCCTGATGAATGGATGGACTTGCAGGCGCTGTGCTGATGTTTATCATCTACTGACTAAACCTACGTATAGAATAGAACTCCTACATACGTGTAGAATGGTTGATGATTTGGTATTTCGCTTTCCTATATGGGATTTACATTATTGATAACTAGACTAAAAATATTCTATTAAAGTTTGAACTCTTAATCCCTTAGGCCCATAATTCAAAGGACACCAGCCATCAACAAAATTGGTGTATCGTTTAACGATTCTCAAAAGTAAGCACTAATCATGACCTTAGCCTCGAATAAAATTAATATCATGTAAGTTTCTCCAACACCCGTTACGTCCTACATCCTATCCTGAACATACAAACTGTGTCCAGGCGCGGAATGGGCGCTAGCATGGTCAGTCCCGGCGTGCTGGCGCGCGCTGCACGCGCCGCCGCCGCACTCCGCGCGCACCGACCTGGCCTCCTTCGACGGGCTGCGCGTGCTCACCATGCTCGTGGTCATCATCGAGCACGTCTGCTGGATCACCACGCACACCTTCCTCACCGACACCAAGATCTACGAACAGGTCAGTTTAGGACCCTCTTGATCCCTAACCTGCAAATCTTGCGACTAGGACACGCCCCCGGGAAGCATCAGTATCTAACTAAAACTAAAACAAAAAACTTCCTGGCAAAAAATTCTGGCAGTATCGGAAGAAAAATTCCAAGGAATTGGATTTGTATCGATACTGTTTTTCTACTTGTAACGATCTTCACTTCTTTGACTGTAGTATATATCATAGAAAGTCAGAAGGTAAAAAGCATCTAAATCAAAACGTTCTCCACCTAATTCGTATGGTTTGCTCCATAGATCCGCAGCTCCATCGACGTGATCCTGATGACGAACAGCACGTTGGTGGTGCAGATCTTCTTCATCATGTCATCGTTCCTGCTGGCGCACAAACTGCTGCAGCAGCACCGGCGTGGAGAGACCCTGCCTACCTTCTCAACCTTCACGAACACCATGATTAATAGGATTATCAGGTCAGCCAAAGATAATGTACCACTACCGTGCCAAAAAAAATACTTAAAAAGAGGCACTCGACATAACCACTATTTGGTGCGCTATGGCACGTTCTGTCAATAATGACAGAGCGCCAATATTATTTTTGTATGGTATTTGGACGTCACCCAGAAGTGATGCCGCACAAAATTTGCGAACACCCTTATTCATACCTCTTAAAAATATATATTACTATGGTGCAGGGTGAGCCCTTCGTACTGGGTGGTGGTGTGGTTCGCGGCGTCGTGGTGGGAGCGCCTGGGCCGCGGGCCGCTGTGGGGGCCCCTTATCGGCGGCGAGGCGGCCGTGTGCCGGCGCAAGTGGTGGACCCAGCTGCTGTACCTCAACAACATCCTACAGGCTGACGAAAAGTGCCTCATACAGACCTGGTGAGTTACCAACTTATATATCTAACTATTCTTTATCTGCTTTCCATTTTCGATAGCACTTGACTGTGCTTAGAGTGAAAGAATAAACGGAATAATTTTCACTAAGGGCTACTTCCATAGGACAATTTAGTAGCGCCAACAACTTGGCAACCAAACCGAGTTTACATCAAGTGGAATACCCTCCACATAATTGTATACAATTTGTCGGTGTAGCGATCAGCGTTACCAATGGTCTCCTCATGGAATAGAGCCCTTACACTGCAATGCTTCTACGTGTACCTCTATTTCTACTGATGTGTGCTGATCTAACCGGTGTTGGTCAGGTACCTGGCAGCAGACATGCAGCTGTACGCGGCAGGACTGCTGCTGACGCTGGCGCTGCTCCGCTGGCGGCGCGCGGCTGTGGCCGTACTCACGGCGCTGCTCCTCGGCTCCGTCGCCCTGCTCTTCGGTCTGGCGTACGCCTGGCAACTCGTGCCCACTTATGTGATGCATCGGCCTGAGTGAGTGCTTGACGGGTTTCAGATTTGCATTCTTTGAACGTGTTACAAAGCTCACTCAAATTCACTTAGCTTACACCAGACCAGACTCAAATACTGTACTGGATATAAGCTACAATGATCTCACATTTTTTTGATTACTGGTTAACTGTTGTTACCTAGGATTAAAGGAAAGGGTGTCCCCCTTTGATCCTCCGTGGGAACTATGCTAACAGTATGCTCTGCAGGTCGGTGCGCATCGGTTACCGCGGGGAGACATCATTCAACGTGCTGTACCAGTCGCCGCTGGGCAACGTGCCGGGCGCGCTGGCGGGGCTGCTGCTCGCGCACCTGCACCACGCGCTGCTCGACATGGACGTGCAGCTGCCGCGCTACAAGGTACTAGCGAGAGACGTGCTCGACGTGCTGTACAACGTGCCGGGCGCGCTGTGCAACCAAAGCGAGGGACGCTTTCAATGCGTTTTCAATATTTTTGTTGACATAAGCACCGGCAGCCAATTGCGTGTCTATGGGTCAAACTCAGGTAAAGTCTAACAGTTTTAAAGGAATAAGTACCCTCACCTCGGTGAGAGTCATGCAGTTCAACTTCCTCCACCATAGAAGAAAAATTGTGCTGTACTCTTCTCTTACGACATAATAAAATTGTTAACTTTCATCGGTAAGCAATATCCCCAACCAGCTGACTGGTGCAATTAGGTTCCGACTCTCCTGACGATACGTGACCAGCTCGCTGTGCAACGTGCGGTATCATTATTTATATATTACAAAATTACATCTGTAATGATACCTCTATTATTAGTTTCTCCCTCTCATTAAATGTAAAGATCTTTTCCCCTAGATTCTCTCTAATCTTTGTACAATGTAAGCCACGTATCTTCATAATAAACTCAACAACCGTAACACACGCCATTATTAGGTACTACAAAGTAACTGGTGTGAAATACCTACGTTTAAGCCGACCTGAAAACAACTTATCTGTCGGCTCTTATAATCGGTTTCCGATCTTCATACTAATTAACACGTAAAATATTATTCAGGTTATCCAAGAACAGGCCTAGGTATAAATAAAGAGCTTAAGGTACTAAGCTGAGGAGTGGGCCACTTTCACCGACCGCCACTGGTCGACCGCAAGTTGCGAAACTATGATGGAGTGTGCTAACTTCCACCGTTAGATTACACATTACACGGAGCGATGAAGACTAATTCACATTAGATAGAAATCTTAGAAGTTATTGTGGACGTCATCTGTGCGTCTGCTAGCATTTACAATTTAACATCTAGACTGAAGTCTTTTTAGAGCTGTTTTGCTAAAAATAGATAGCGATAATATTACCTACCCGACTGTCAGTTTTGACGGCCAATTACGGAGACTATGCAGAAGATAATAGAAAGCTCAAGTGTGTGTCCAAATACACCTATATAAATACAGTTTTCTCTCAATCTTGTGAAGCGAAAGGACGGTATACGGCAACCTGACATTAATTCGATTTCAGGCTCGGATCAAGGGTGCCGTGCTACCCTAATCACGGGGCGTTATTTTATCATGAACTCCCGAACTCTGAGCTGCTACTAAAAAGCATTTTACCTGACTTCAGAATCGAACAGTCGGGGTTCGATCTCTAGACGAACACAAGGCAGATGAATCTTAACTGGGTGACGTATCAAATAAAGCGAAGAATTGGAGGGGACTCAGGTCAGCTGGCTAAGCTCTTGATTACCTAGATATAAAAAGGTGTGTACTTTTAGTCACTCGCGCGCCCATGTCCGTTATGCAAGTAAGTAAGATGACTCAGAGTAAACGTGGGTACCGAAGTAAGCGGTTATTAGTAAGTCTAGCAGCCTAATTTCTGTCATCTAAAACAATAACACATGTTATTATGTGCAGATGCAGAATGTATTATTAAAACGTTTATATCCTGCTGTAGTGTATTACTATAATTGTCAGGGTGTACTGCTGATTGCATCCTAGGTACTTCGCAAGATAAAGTGTTTATTTAAACAGTTATGTTGGAAGTAAACAACGTATCTACAGTAACAGCATGTTATTAGCATAATATCATCAAATTAATAATGTTGTATACCTACGATTATCACATATAATAATGGCATGTGAATCGAAATAAGAGTATTTAGTTAGCTACTTAGGCAGTCTTAATGACTTACATTCAGAGGGTGATGGCCGGGGCGATGGGGATGGTGATTATGGGTCTTTATGATGTCATTATGAATAAAGAGCTAGATAAGTTGCACTTTAGAGCGCCTTCACACTAGCGTTTGTCCAGCGTAGGCATACGATAAACGAATGCGCAGCGCAGACGCCGCGTTGTCGCGGCGTTTCTTCGGGAGTCAATTTAACGCTGTGCTAACGCGGCGAAGACGTGACACAATTTTCACGTTAGCGTGTTTGAACGTGTGTTCCAGATATTCGTATGGAGTTCCGTAGCCTCGGTGCCGCTGGCGGCGTGGTGGGTGGCGGTGTCCCCGCTGGCGCTGGGGCGCGGGCCACCGAGCCGGCTGGCCGCGGCCGCGCTGGCCGCCCTGGAGCGACCCATCTTCTCTTTCTTCGTCGCCATGGCGCTGCTCGGGGCTATGAATGATGTACCTTGTAAGTCTTGGGTTAGACTACCTACTATGACTACTCTTATGGGTAGATTGGCATCTGAGCAGCAGATGTCGTAACCATTTCCCCGACTCTCTTTACATACAGGACTCTGAATACACAAGGGACGTCGGATAGATATTAACAAAACTTTTTATAAATGACTAGTGACTCGCCCCAGTTTCGAACGAGTCTTACAAATCTTTGGAAATCCTGGCTTTTCTATACTGCGGGTATGCTGGGATTATACAAATAAAACGTTCTTTTGAATCACTGAAAAGACACACACCTAAAAAGAAACGCATCAAAATCCGTTTCGTAGTTAAGTATACATAGGTAAAGACATCGCCATCGGTTGTACCGACTGTTTTATAAGGTTTAATAATACTATGTAGCGATAGTTAAGTTGCAGAATGCACTTGCATGACAATTTATGAGTAACAACCGGCGACTCCTACCTAGTACTTAAGTACCTGTAAAGCGTGTCCGCCAACAAGCTTCCTGCTAGGGCTTGCGCAAAACTGCGTCTTTTAGTTATGTGGCGAACTGCGTTATGTAAGCGAAACATTCATCAAGTTCCTATGTCGATTATTATGATAATAAAATAAGGCGTTCCATTCACGAAACGTCAGAAGTAACAAATATTCACTCTGACGCATAACTTTCTAATTACGTATGTAATGTTTTGCATACCTAAAACTACACATAGGTACTAGCTAGCCGATAGATAGTTTTTCATTGTAAGCACAAGGCGATACAGTTGCTCTTTTAATGAGTAACTGACGAGTGTTCACACTCTTAACCCAGGTCTCGAGAATCCCGCCTTTACCCACAGCCGCCTTCTTTACCACCTTACCAACATTACCGAAATTTTTCTCTTAAGATAGAGAAAAATTTCGGTAATGTGTATCTGTTCTAAAATCTTTCAAGTCCATACACCAAGGCGCAAACAAGGGCGGATCCAGCTTTGTCGCCAGGGGGGGGTCACATAGTCGCGGTCAAGTCAAGAAATTATAATTTAATTTTGATAAAAATAGATACGGATAAAAAGTAGGTAGTTTATTCATTTAGTAAATATTGTACCAAAAATACATAAGTACAAGTACACACACGCCTTCAAACACACGTGATTCGAGATACTATAGAAAGACAATAGCACCCGAACAGCCGGCTGTCGCTTGGTCGTCAAAAGATCAAATACTTATCAAAAACAATTTTTCTTTTTCCCAAATCGCGTTAATCTACTTTAATGGGTACGTATTGATGGAAGTGGAGAAGTGCCAGTCCCACTGTCCCAGTGCCAGATTAACCATATGGTGGAAGGTGGCAAGTCTTTTTGAATAAGTGTTTAATTCGACTCGTCTCTTTTAGCTCGAAACAGAGGCCAAAGTTTCATTATGATTTTGATTAATTCCAAATGTTGTAAATAAAACTAAAGAGCGTCCACCCAGAAAAAAATAATGGAGTATGTTAGAGAAACCTGATTGTGCAAAGAAATTCAGAGAGAGAGTGGTGGATAAAATGATAGAGATGGGGACTTGATTGCTGCGTTTAGTCCACTCTCGACCCCTCGACCCCTAAAAAAAGATTTGCTCATTGGTTTCCTCTCAACCCCTAAACCTAGTTTACTTTCGACCCCTAGGGTGCAAGTGTGAATGTTGAATTGGAATGCAATGGCGGCGGAGTGCATTTGGAGTGCAGCGAAAGATATTTTGGGAGAAACGAAAGGGAAAGATAGGGATTCGGGTGGTCGCCAGAAGTTAAGAATGTTCTGAAGGAAAAGTAGAGAAAATTTAAATAATGGCAGAATGTGGATGAGGAGTGTGCTAGTTGGAAGGCGGAAAAGAAGAGTGAGTATGATAAGTGTTTTTTTTTATTATTATTATGGGCTTGCTCTTGGTCCCAGACTAGCCCGAGGGCATAGACGGAGCCTACGATGGAGCGAGCATACCCAATAGATAGATGCCTATGCACTCGTTTTTTAAATACTACCGGGTTATATGAATTTGTAAACACAGAATTCCATTCCTTTGCGGTGCGCATTATGAACGATTTTGAGAAGCGCTGCGTGCGGATATGAGGAATATGAACCAAGAAAGGGTGGTATCCCGCCGTACGTCTGGATGTCCGGTGGTGAAGTGAAAAAAAAGACAAATAAAAACTGTGGCTATAGCCCGCGCAGGTGCTCTAACAAGTTTGTACGACTCATTACAGTTCAGCAGGCCAAAAATACCTTTATCGGCTGGCTAGGGGAAAAAAAGGTGAAGGGTGGTGTCAGATAAGATGTGTGAAGAATGAAAGTGGAAAAGTCCCAGCGTTAAAAAGCTGTATTCAGAAGTTACTCAAAATTCTCCGTCCCAATCTTCTTACTCGTCTTCTCAATCTTATAGTCTATCTCCTTCTACCTCTTATAAAAAAACGGTATTTTCTTCCCCAAAACCTAGAGCTCCTCTAGGAAAGTCTTATGACAAAGTTGCCCATAGATCCATTGTGGCAGAGGTTCCTTCATCTTTGCCCAATGGCTTCTCTCTCCTTTCTCAGAATTCATCTCCAAATTCCCTTCAAGAGGATAGCCTCTTAGAATTACTTGTTTCGCTAATTATTAATCTTGTTTCCCGTAATAATTCCTCTTTACCGTCCCACGTTGCCCGTAACCTTTCCCATCTTCTCTCTAGTATCAATTATGGATCTAGTCTCCACACTTCAGTGGAACACACAAAGCATTCGGCCGAAGAAGCCTGAACTTTTATTTTTAATTAATAAATTTCACCCCTCAGTCATCGCCATTTCGGAGACTTGGTTAGTGCCTGGTTCTCACTTTAGAGTTTCAGGTTACTCCTGTCTTCGGAGTGATAGGGCTGATGGGTATGCTGGCAGTGCGCTTCTTGTTAGGCGCTCCCTTCCTTTTTCTCTTATATCTTTGCCCCCTACTTCTCCTGACATTAATATCGTTGCTGTTAGAGCTTTTAATATAACATTTCTCTCTGCATACATTCCTCATCCTCACTCTAGATTAATTCCAGACCTTCTGTGTATTTTTTCCTCAGTTCCCTCTCCGATTATTTTCATGGGTGATTTAAATGCTCATCATCGCTCGTGGGGTTCGAGCCATGATGATTACTTCGGTCTTGCCCTCCTAGAAATTTTTGATGAAGCAGATCTTTGTGTCATTAACAACGGTTCTCCCACTAGGAGAGTTCGCCCTTCTCAAAACCCTTGTTCAGCTGTGGATATTACAGCATGCTCTGCGTCTCTTGCTTCTGTTCTTTCCTGGAATATTTTACCTAATTCTTATGGTAGTGACCACTTTCCCATTATTATCTCTATCTCAGATAGAGTGGTACCGTACCGCAATTTTAATCCCTCTCTTAAGTATAGATTAAACAACGCTACCTGGACATCTTATTCTGATTCCTTAGAAAATAAGTTAGCCTCTCTTCCTCCTCCCGACAGTAGCAATCTTGTCGAGTGCTATTCCAAATTTGTAGACTGTATTATCTCTAGTGCTGATGATAATTTCCCTTTAAAAAAACCGTATAGATTCAAAGTCTCGACTCCTTGGTGGGATCGAGAATGCACTTTAGCTGTCAAGGAAAGAAAAATAGCTGAGGATAATTATTCTAATTCAATGACTCTTCAAAATTTTTTAATTTTCCAAAGAAAAGCAGCCATTACCAAAAGACTTCTTTACAAGAAAAAAAAAGAAGGTTGGCTTTGCTACTGTCGTTCCCTATCTCCTTGTTCCCCTTCTTCCCTGGTTTGGAAGCAAATTAAGCGGTACAGAGGCTCCTGTAATTCTGTCGATATTACTGCTAATGATCCTTTTTCCTGGATTGAATCTTTCTCGGATAAGCTAGCTCCCCCTTCAGTTCCAAGTTTAGACTCTTTTCCCTCTTCTCCGGCTTTTCTTCCTTCTGAAAATAACTTTGATGCCCCATTCTCGTTCTCCGAACTTCAATTGGCACTTGATGGTCTTGTTGATTCCTCTCCAGGTGCAGATGGAATTCCTTACTCATTTCTAAAAAATGCCTCTATAAGTTCAAAACAATATTATCTTGCCCTGGTAAATAAATTCTTTGAGTACGGTTTGGTTCCTTTACCGTGGAAGCACCAAATGATAATTCCAATTATTAAACCTAGCAAAAATCCGTCAGACCCTAATAGCTATAGGCCTATTGCTTTATCATCTGTTTTGTGCAAGGTGGCAGAACATATGATGAAGCATCGACTTGAATGGTTTGTGGAAAACAGGAGCTTGTTGCCCGCTTCCCAGTTTGGGTTTCGTAAAGGTATGAGCACAATGGATAGTCTTAGCATATTAACTTCTGATATTCGTATATCTTTTCTTCGTAAGCAATTTTTGGTAGGTGTTTTTTTGGATATTGCCTCTGCATATGATAATGTTTTACTCCCGGTTCTCAAGAATAAACTTGTGCATCAGTTGAATATTCCCATTAAACTAGTCCGTTTTATTTGTAATTTATTGATGGAAAGATCCTTCTCTATTAAATCTCAAGTCTCCTCTCTTCCCCCTAAGACTATCTGGAAAGGCTTACCGCAAGGTTCAGTTTTGAGCCCTCTCTTATTTAGCCTCTACACTTATGATTTACATTTTTCTGTGGATTCATTTTGTGAAATATTGCAGTATGCTGATGATTTAGCTTTATACTTTTCTGAAAATCTCTAGATGAGGCTAGTGTCCGTTTAAATTCCGCTCTTGATTATCTTTCTGATTGGTTACTACGACACGGTTTGTCCTTATCAGCATCTAAGAGCTCTGTAGTTGTGTTTACGAAAAAAAAGTTTGTTCCTCCTGTTGATATCAAAGTTAATGGTGAAAATATATCGCAAGTGAACAATGTCAGATTTTTAGGCGTTTGGTTAGATTCAAAATTATCAGGCATTGCTCACACAAATTTTGTGTCTCAAAAATGTGAAAGAAATGTTAATGTGCTTCGCTCTCTCTCCGGAGTTTGGTGGGGTGCTCATCCATATACTCAAAAATTGATTTATAACGCTATAGTTCGTAGTCACTTTGATTATGGTATGTTCCTATTAGATCCTTGTAACAAATCTGGTCTTCAAAAACTTGATAAAATCCAATCAAAGTGTCTACGGATTATTCTTGGAGCGATGAAGTCTTCCCCAATTAATGCCATGCAAGTCGAATGTGTTGAACCGCCCCTTTCGATCCGAAGACAATTTCTGGCTAATAGATTTATTTTTAAACTTGTGCAAAATTCTGAACATCCTCTCCTTGGTAAGCTGGACCAATTATCATCCATTTTTGACTCTTGTAGTCATCGTTCTAACATTGAACTTCCTTGTCTTCTTCGTGCCTACCTTCAATTCACTCGTCTTTCTAGCCCACTTTTTAAAAACCCTATTGTCTTTTTATACTCGGTGCCTTATGATGCCCTGGTATTCCAACCGGAGATTGTTTTGGACTTTGGAATTCACAAGAATTCCTTAGAACCACATAATACATTTGTTCAAAAAGTTTCTTCTAATTATTATAATTGGACTACTATATACACTGATGCTTCCAAAGCCTCCGATGATAGTCCTGTTGGAGTTGCTGTTTGGATTCCTCATACAAAAATTATTTTAAATTATAAGTGCCCTTCTATTACATCTGTTTTTACTGGTGAATCAATTGCCATTTTCGAAGCCATTTCATTTGTTTTGTCTCATAAGTTGAATGACTCCATAATTTTCTCTGACTCAAAAAGCTGCCTTCAAGCCATTTTATCTAATCCCTTTAGGTCTAAATCAAGATTTCCTATCATTTTAAAAATTAGAGATTTGCTATTTCAATGCCATGAACTTGGTATTAAAGTTGTCATAGCTTGGATCCCTGGTCATATCGGCATTCTTGGCAATGAGTCAGCTGATTCATGCGCCAAGAGTGCTGTTTACTCTGGCTCTCTTGCTCACTCGGAAATTTATTCTCATGATATTTGTACTACTCTTCCTCTTACTATGTTAAAATCTTGGTCCATTGCATGGCAAATTTCTAAGTCCATAAAGGGTAAATTTTATGGAGACATTCAACCAGAGATTCCTCACAAGCCCTGGTTTTTTAAATATAAATTAGAAAAAAAAATCACTACTTCTACTATCTGTCGATTACGATTAAATCATTGTTGCACTCCTCATTTCTTGACCAAACTTAGGATTAGAGACAATTCTCTTTGTGAATGCGGTTTGGATGAGGGAAACGTGGACCACATATTTTTTTCCTGTCCCAAATTGCGTTTTTCTATTCATGAAATCATTCCTTCTCATATTCCTCGTCCTACCTCGGTAAAATGTCTTCTTTCTTTTGTGTTTACTCGTTTTGTATTTAAATTATGTAAATTCATTGAAATTAATAAGATTAAATTGTAACTGTTATTCTTTCTTTATTTATTTATTGTATTATATTTATTTTTTCTTTTTCTTAGAGAAATATTCATTATCTGTGGTTGTAATGTTCGTCTGCGAGGAAATTCTTAAATTTTGATCTTTATTTTAACTATTAATATTTTATGTTTACGGTAATTCTCGCAAAATACTCTCCAGCGTTTGATGGTTTATTATCAAAGTTCACGTGTTATTGGCAGAATTGTGGTGTCTTTTCCACAAAGGCCATTCATTAAGAGTTGAAGTTGAAGTTGAAAGTGGAAAAGTTCTCTCAAATGATGAGGAAATTAGAGATAGGTGGTATAGTTATTTTGAAGAATTGATGAATGAGGAAAATGACTGGGGTGGTATACTAGAAAATAAATTAACAAATGAAGTTGCTAGTCATCTTTAAAAAGTTGTTGCTGAAGGAAGCCATACCTGACAAATTGTAACAAATAGTTCCTTTAAAATTATAGAGGATTAAAGCTAATGTCACATAGTGTGAAAGCTTGGGAGAAAGTAATTGAATGGCAGCTGAGAGAACAGAGTGTAATTTCGCAAAACCAATTCGGTTAATTATGCCTGGTTGGGTAAGTACAATGCACCCAATTTTTGCTGTCCGTCAGCTGTGCTAAAAATACAGAAGAGCGCACAAAATTTGCACATGGTACTCGTTGACCTTGAGAAGGCATACGACCGAGTGCCTCGTGAGGTTTTGTGGTGGGCCCTTAAGAAAAGTTCAAGTTCTGTGCCTATTATTCTCGCAGGAACCCTATACCAATTTGCTCCGACTTTCGGTACCTCGGGTCTTTTGTGCAGAAGGATGGTGATATAGACCGAGACGTAACGCATCGGATCAACTCTGGAGGGCTGAAATAGCGACAGATCACTGGAATAACATGTGACCCACGGATTAAGCTAAAGGGGAAAATATACAAGTCCGTGATTCGACCTGTCGTCCTGTATGGATCGGAATGTTGGGCCTTAAAGAAGATGGATGAAAAAAGACTGCATGTAGCAGAGATGAGAATGTTGAGATGGATGTGTGGAGTGACTGGAATGGGTAAAGTGAGAGTGAGTAAGATGAGTATATTAGAGGAAGCTTGAAAGTAGCACCAGTCGCAGATAAGTTGAAAGGAAATCGTTTGTCGCGGTATGGGCATGGAAGAGGAGTTATGAGTATGAATGTAGAGGGTTGGAAGGGGAGAGAAAAAACCGAATAAAAAATGGTTGTATTGTGTGAAGAATGATATGAAGGAGAAAGGATTAAGTGATAGCATGAAGGGTGACAGGTTGGTATGGCTGAAAAACACATGCTGAGCCTACTGCAAGTAAAATGGGATAAGGGCAGGAAAAAGAAGAGATATTCGTTATGATGATTATTCTCGTTTCGGCTACATGAGTTATTACCGGTAGTACATATTAAAGATCACAGGGTTTAAGGGATTGTAGAATTGACAACGGCTTCTTTATGTCAAATGTGATAAATATTCGTTGAGTTTTGAAACCACCTCACACACTTTTATTCACCGAATTTATTCAAAATTGTATCTTACATTTTTAACGTTCTGCCGCGGCCCGCGATACCACCACAACGAAACTCTGTATGCTTGTTCTTAACTATTGAAATTGGTGCTATAGAGCCCCCAAAGTATTTCTCAAGCCTTCTTTTGGTTTTGGTGATAATTAGATTTTAATACCATCAAACATCCCTAGTAAAGCAATACCCTAAAGTGAGCCAACGAGTGACCCGAACCTATATGTTTTAACCACGGGAAAGAAGTTTAAAGGCTATACGAAATTTTTTAAGTACGTGAAATCGAAAAGTAATAATACATTTAAAATAACCTTTATTTTTATTTTCCGAGAAGCCCCTTGGCTTGTTCTAATTTTCCATAGGACCCACACCAGCTTAATCCGGCACAAGCCAACCCGGTTAGACGTTTTTCCACCATTGAAGGTCTTTTGATTTTTCGTAACGCAGAGAAAGATATGTCCTACAAAAGTCTGTGGTATCTATCTAGTAACAATATTAAATGTACCGGCTTCACGGCCTAGCCACCTAGGTCCTGGACCCGGCCCAGGGGGGGGTCATGACCCCCATGACCCCCCCCCTGGATCCGCCCTTGGGCGCAAATAAATGGATTTTTACTGTATTTTATTTTCCGGAGCTTGATATTTAGATTATTGATCAATCTTGTCCCAGCATTGTTTTTTTTTTAATAAAAAAATAACAATGTAATAGTAGCGTAGATGGCTATAGCTAACGTTTCTGTCTCCAGCGGCAGTACGCCGGTGCCTCTCATGGCGCGGCTGGGCGTCGTGGGCGCGACTGTCGTTCGGCGCGCTACTGCTGCACATGCCCATCAACATGTCGCTGGTCGCCGCCAGGCTCATGCCCTCTATGCTTGACAGGCAGTCCGCGGTAAGCTCACATCAGCCACATATTTAGCTCTGTTCAAATTATGTCCAAAGAAAACGACGATTTCATACTCGCGGATCCACGAGCATCCGCGCGCAGTCTCTGGAAGACATTCTTCTAATATGTCACGCGTTTAGAAAACTTCGCGGGCATGCTCTGCGCTGCGGTCTTTCAACTTTCCGCGTCTGTTCAGGTTTCGTACACAATCGTCGTTCTATGGACATAAGCTGAATAAAGTTGAATACAATGTGCGTAGTCTCTTAGTGCTCAGTGCAATGATCACGATCTACTGCCCCTAGATCCTGGAGTGGTTCGGCGTGGCGGCGGTGTCGTACATGGCGGCGCTCCCGCTGGCGGTGCTGGTGGAGCTGCCGGCGCAGCGGTTACTGCGAGCGCTGGAGCGCCGGCGCCAGGCCCGGCCCCCCGCCCCCGCGCCGCCGCAAGAGGACAAGCCCGCCGACAAGACTGATTTGTGAACATAACGCACTGAGTAGGGCGACGGGAGCGCTTACCACGCTCATCTCGATTCCATTTTTCAAAGACAAATTAGTATTTATTATGACATCATAGGTACAATAGGTTAGGTCTCACATAAATAGTACGACGGTTCTCGTTCCTACCGTCTGTCGCAGAATGATGCACTCGTGTACAGCTAGAGTTAGCTTAGCGCTCCCTTCGCCACTACTCTAGTGTTTAATAATGGTTAATCTTCAGGGCTCTTAGGTGGCTTATTTTAAATTATTCTAGGCTGGACCTATTTACTTGGGTATTGGTTCCAAAACGATGGGCTCGTCCCAAAACTGTAGTGATTACTAGAAACTTACAATCTAATTTTAAACTTCCCACATCTATAAATATGTGAAAACACAACAAATATGTGGAATAGGACTATTTATAATCTGTCCACCAGAAAATTGACACAATGCTGAATGGCAAAGAAAAGAAATTATAAGCGAAAAGATCTGTAGTATTTAGTGTGAACTAAGTATTAACAGAGTTTTCGTGGTAACTTAACATCATACAACTTGGCAATGCCAAGCTAATAATGAAGAATTGACGCGAGGAAGAAAGCCGCTGCTACAGTCGGCCACGTGGGTTAGACCTGAGGGCTGGCTTGTAACAGTGCGCGGTGAACTGAATAACGTAGATATAAGTTACAGATTGTTTACTATCCCGACAATAGCCTCGTGTAACACCTCTTACAAGAAATAGCCAGTACTTGCCCACGTTCGACAACGGCGGCCATATTGGCTGTGCCGCGAGGCAATATATGTGATAGTAGATCGTAGAATAAGGGCACCGCCCGTGGTGAAAGAATTCTAGCTAGATGGGCTGTGTGTAAAGGCGGAACCACATTACCGTGTCGTGGCGTGTCGTGGCGCGCCAGAAGCATATCGGTTTCATACATTTAGTATGGTTAGAGACACACTTGTATGGCGTGTCGTGGCGCGACACGTTCGGCCGTGTCGCCGACTGCTCGCCACCGATTGCGCCAGAGCGGTGGTGGGGGTTTATGACGCGACACGACACACGGGCAAAATGTGTTTCTGTACCGGCGCGTGGCTCGTGGCGCGAACCGAACATCTGGCGGGCACTTTTGGATTTATTAATATTTGCAGCAAAATTACTGACGATCTTATTGAACTTGTAAATGATGTTTGGAAAGGAATTATTGAAATTTTGAAAGTGAATAAAATAGTATATTACTTTATTATTTAGTTAAAAAGGGATAAATGAATAATTATACAAAATTAACAATCCTCTGTTTTTTTTCTCTTTCATTGTATTATTTGTGTTTTAGAATATTTTAATGTTTAATTTTTTTTATTTTACTCTTCAATTGTTAATATTTAACCCGTGTTTTAATTTCAAATGTTTAATTTAATTTTACGTTCATGTTTAATTCAATTTAATACTGTTTAATTTTACTTTGATTTCAATTTTATCGTGTACTTTAACTTATACAATTCTAAACTATGTTCAAAATGATGATGTATGCATGATGTGTTCTCCTATAACTGAAGGAGCACAAATCTTCAAAGAACTTTGTATAATAATGCATGTAATGTGTATCCTTTGTTGGAGTTCCTTTCTGAATAAAACAAAATAAAATAGGATGAACCTAGTATTTACTTTTATTTTTTTGGTCTGAAGAAATTTCAATGCTAAGAGAAATTGTAGGTGTTCATCAAAAGAAAACATGATGCACGTTTGAACGCTGCAAAGGTTCGTTAAGTACTGTTCAGAAAAAACGCCAGAATGCGCCACGACACGACACGTAAGTGTGCACACTCACCGCCACGCCAGTAAGCATCATGGCGCGCCACGACACGGTAATGTGGTTCCGCCTTTAAGATTTCATTTGTACTAAGCTTTAAGTGCACAAAAAGGTAATTACTTACTCTCATTGAAGAATTTTATTAGATTCGATGATGAGGCTTCATTCATTATGCGCCTTATTATTCTGTATTGTATCTGATGATTATAAATTGTAGATAACGCAGGTAGTAAGCGATTCTTTATCGCATTACAAGGTTTGATCTCAATTAGCTAACACTTGAACATTGTAAGAAGCTGATTCACTTTTTGTGTTCTTGAGTTTTAAGTTCAGTTCAATAAATCTATGCAAAATATACTGTTGTTTCATTTAATTGATGCCTTAATAACTAATCTATACTAATATTATAAAGAAGAAAAGATTTGTATATTTATGTTTGTTACTCTTTCACGCAAACACTACTGAACGGATTTTGATGAAACTTTACAGAAATATAGCTTATACATCAGAATAAGACATAGGTAACATAACATCACGCTATGACCCACGGGAGCAGACCAGTAACCAAAAACCTAACATAACGCGGGTGAAACCGCGGGGGACAGGTAGTTCATAATAATTCACTGGTTGGATGGAATATTGACTACAGCAAGTCAGTAGAAAATTGGTCAAGGTGTAGGAGGTAGCAACTATATCAGTGCTGTACTATATTACATTAAACTCACAAGAACCTTGTTTTAAAGATTTTATTGCATATTTTACACACCAGTCTGATCACAAAGGCGACACTGTTCACATATTTACAGCATTACTTGATACATTGACATCAAGTGGTCTCTTGAACACCTCTGCTGAACATTTAACATTTGGCATTTTTAGATTGGGCCATCCCAGACACATAATTAGAGGTCTAGGGATCAAGGACATGCTGGCCTCTCCTACAGAAGTCAAGAGCTGCAGTCAGTGTCCAAAATATTAGGACGAAAACTGTTTAAAATGATAGCAACACCACAGCAAAATAAAGTTCTAGTCAGAATGGCTGTTGTCATGTACTGTCTTTATTCTGTAACATTCCTTGTGTCATTACATTTGAAATTTGAATTTCATAGTTGGATTCGATAATTCTAAAGATTCTGTTCGTCAGAATATTTTGAACACTGACTGCACAAAATACAGACACATTATGGGACTTGAAATTAAAATAAAAGTTAAAGTAGCCTACTTAAAATATATTATACTTAAGTATTATCACTGTGTTAAAAGAGATGGTAATGATGTGAGCGAGCTTAACGTCGAGATGGTCCCGAGCCGCCCTGCCAGCCGCCCCGGTGCCCCCCGCCGCGCCCACCCGCCCGGCCCCGACCAGCCGCTGGAACATTTTATTTATCATTAATACATATTATTTTATTTTATTTATTAGGTTTACCAACAATTGTTTACACTCATACAATCAATAATAAAATGTGCATTAAAACTTAACATAGTGCAACAATTACTTAAAGGTAAACACCACATGAACAAAAAGAAAAACAAAAATATAAAATATTAATACAAATAGTGTGAGCAACACCCGGACAGTTTACCTTGTAACCAATATTATATTGTTCTGTTGACTAAGTCATTACAACATTATATTGACACAAAGTCTTCTACTGACTAGGTGCAGCCTAACTCAGCTAACCCTAGGTTGGTAGCAAACTGACCCTATGTTATTTTTGAAACTGACCTTACGTTATTAACATACTGACTCTACATCTGGGTTTTGTTAAGTTTTTTGTATGTATTTAGAAATGAATTGTTTAAGCTAATTTCTGACATGACACAGGTTATTTTTGAAGTTGTTCTATTTGGACTCATACTAACAAAAATATATATATCCTAAACAATTTACATCTAAAGAGCTTGTAAATATATATTATAACCCTGCTTATATTATGATATCAAATAATAAACCATTCAGAGGAAACACTCTTTGTGGCTGTGTTTATATCTGATTTAAGTCTATACAGTTCAAATCTGTGTTGTGCTAAACATTGCATAAACAAGTTTTGTTTATATGAGCTATAAATTAGCCCTTCTTGCAGTTCAAGAAGGGATAAAATCAATATGTTGTTGTTTGTGCAATAGATTTTGTTACAAAATTGGATACATTGGCACTTTCCTGATATAACTTGTTTACATTACTGGGGATTTAGCAACTTTAATTCTTGACTAAAACTTACTCTAACTAACTTTTTGAGTAAAAGGCCACATCAGGTCAACTATAAAAATTACTAACCTTGTGCTCGTAATATTGCACTTTTACCGCGACCGGCAGTTGGCTTGTTGCCTTGTCGTTTGAACATAGGAGCATTTTTCAACATGTCAGGTAATATCAGGAATCGAATTTTAGAGCCCCTGATGTAGACATTCTCCAGCTGGGCGACCCGTCCGTCCCTGTACGTCACGGTCACCAGCGTCATCTGGCAATTCATGTTATCCTCAGCCTCAATCAGCTTCCCGCGATAAACTTCACCGGTATTTGTTTCACAAGTCACTACATGGCCTTCCGCTTCGTGAAGTACTTTAATTGGAACACCAATCGACATAATTACAGTTTCAGAAGCACTTGCACTTGAATTTAATAGCGATTTATCAGATTATATGCTGATGAAAATGGATTTAATTCACAAATTGTTTTTTGCGGAAAATAACCAAACAAACAACAAACATAGACAATAATAGAGATAAATTGTACCACAGACTACCGAAAGATAGAACAGAATTCTATCACAGATTAGAAATCTTTGTCAAGAGCAGCGAGTCCGCGACCAGCATGGACATAATAAGTCCATTGAGGCTAGTATCTCCATAAGAAAAGCCGTACGTACAGCGTACACTATAGGAATACATACACTGGTCTCAATAATTGACACATTGAATGGTAGGACCTAGGTGTTTGTAGCAGGCAGGCGTACGTATACAATATATTTTTAAGGTGAACGCAGACTTGGCCGCACCGCACGCGCCGCAGTCTTCGCATTCGAATTCTTTATATGAAGTTCTATGCCAACTCGCACACCTACCCGCGTCGCAGTTGCCGCAGACCCTGAAACGACAACAAAGAAAATGCGATGACTGCGGGGACTGCGGTGCGTGCGGTGCGGCCAAGTCTGCGTTCACCTTTAGCAAGCAGAATTTTAGTGTTATGATTTTGGCGAGGCAACGAGGTAAGTAAATATTGATACGTTACGTGTGGGTGTAGTATGGGCAAATAGCAATATAATTAATAATAGAGAGACTACTAGTGCAATTGGAGATGCCCGGAATGTGTCTGCAGTGCGCCGAAACGGGATAATTCGGACACACCAGTACGAGGTAACCAGAATATAATTGATACACCTTCTACTCCTTGCTACGTAAACACAGACCGAGGCAATAGAAGGAACCCAAAAGAAGTGATAGAAGTGGATATCAGCAGTAAAATACTTCAAGAATTGCAAGCATGTAGGTCTGAAATGGATGAGCAAATAAGGGAGTATGGTTTGCTCAAGGACAAATTTCTCGACACAGAAAAAGAGCTACATAAATTGCGAGATATGTTGAAGGTAGTACAGAAAAAGGCGAGTAAAGTCGATGAATTAGAAGCACAGATAAAAACATTGGAGCAGAAAAACGAGCAATTACAAAATGGTCTGAACAAGAAGCAACCTATAGAAGAAAGAAATGAGAAAACGAAGGAAATTGGAAAGGAGACTATGTCATTTGCAAATGTACTCACACGAAACGAAAAGCAGGTAGTTAGTAAAAGTCAGTCAGTAAACAAAGATAAGAGTGTAGTGGCGTGTGGGGCCACGAAACCGGTGTGTATTACAGAAACCTCTACAGAAGGTTATTATGATAAAGAGCAATTATTGGCAGAGAACACAGAGCTACAGATAGAAACTAGTAAAAGGGAAGAATCTTGGATTACAGTACAGAAAAAGAAAACCAAATATCCTGGCAAGCAAGTTATAAGAGGAGGAAATACAAGTGCAGTAAATATTCAAGGTACAGAAAGGAAAAAGTTTTTACATGTCTGGCGTCTAAAAAAGGATACCACAGCAGAAAATTTAGAAATTTATGTAAAGAACATATTAGGTGGAAGAGAGACGGAAATAACATTGGAAAAAATTAAGCATAGAACGGAAAGAGACTATGCATCATTTGTAATTGGAGTTCCGGAAAGTTCATACGAAATATTATGTAAACCAGAAAGCTGGGCAGTTAACATTGAATTATGTGAATGGGTGTGGTTTCGCAAACCACCCAACAAGTCATAAGAAAACACTAAATTCTGTGGAGATATACTACCAGAACGTGAGAGGATTGAGAACTAAATTACAGGATTTTTATAACGGAAACGGGATGCAACGATTCTATCTATGATTCTGAACTAGTCCCACCTGGATTCAAGATACTTCGGTGTGATCGAGCGGACGGGCGCAAGCAAGGTGGCGCGTGTTTAGTGGCCACACCGCGGTACGAGCTACGGCAACTAAATTCACCGAACGATGTACGTATTCAAGATCATGCATTTGAACTGGTTAGCGCGGCGGTTTATTTACATAATAAGTTCATGTTTGTGTTGTGTGTAGTATATATTCCACCGAGTTGTAGTGATACTGAATATTTGTGTATGTTTAGAATAATAGAAAATTATCGTGATAAGTACGATAGCTTAATAGTGATAGGCGATTTTAATTTATACTCTAGCTCAACAAATGTACGAAATTATTTTGAGTATGTTAGCACCTATTGTGAGTTCACCCAGTACAACAAAATAGGAAATTGTAACGAACGCCAATTAGATCTTGTTTTGAGTACACGCTCGGTGGGGGACTGGTTGGAGGTGCGCGCGACTGAGCCAATTGTACCGCCCGACCCGTATCATCCGCCGCTCGTTACTGTAGTGCCACAGCGGGGGCGAGCGCGTCACTGGGAGCAGCCCGCGCCCGCGCCGCCGCTATGCGAGTCTGAAGGGAGCACTCGGACGCACACTGGTTGGAACTTTTACAAAGCAAACTTCCCGTTATTATATTCTTTAATAGCGGCTATAGACTGGACGCCAATGTATAGTTTGGATGTAAAAGGTAGTTTAGATTATTTTTATGAGGTCTTAAATAAGGTTCTGGATGACAGCGTTCCAAGAAAAAAGCGAAAGTGTGGAAACTCAGAGTACAGTTACCCTGAGTGGTACACGAAAGACATAATTCGCAACATAAAATTAAAGGCTAGGCTTCATAGGCAGTATAAGGGTAGCAAATCAGAGCTCGATTATAAGGCGTTTGCTAAGTGTAGGGCGAAAGTAAAATGTTTGCTAAACTCTGCATATAAAAATTATCAAGACAGGATGCAGAGCGAGTTTCAGGAAAATCCAAAGGCTTTTTGGACTTACGTTAACTCAAAAAAAGGCGGCAGAAGTCCATGCAAGATTTTAAAAGGTGATAAGGTACTTGAGAGGGAGCAGAGTGCTACGGAGTTTGCGCAATATTTTTATTCTGTTTTTAACCATAAGAAACCCAAGCTAGACGTGGAGGCGGCAGTGAAACAGGCTGGCGGTGAGAATGGAGCGGCTAGGGTACACTTAGAACAACTAAAGCTTGATGAAGTACTTTATGCTCTGCAAAAACTCAAGCCAAAAAAGTCAACGGGACCCGATGGCATACCACCCTACATTTTCAAAGACTGCCGACTAGCAATTTGTAGGCCACTTCTTTATATCTTTAATCAGTGCCTGGCTGAGGCAGTATTTCCTGAAAGGTGGAAAACCACTAAGGTCGTCCCGGTACCCAAAGGAAAGTTAGCATCGAACGTGGACCAATACAGGCCGGTGGCTGTGCTTTCGACACCAGCTAAAGTACTGGAGACTGCAGTACACAAGAGCATTCTCTCGCAGGTTAATGTACAGCTTTCAGATGAGCAACACGGTTTTAGACCCGCCAGAAGCACAACCAGTAACCTAATTAACTACATGAGTTATATTGTACCTGAAGTAGATGCGGGAGGACAGGTAGATGTAGCTTTCTTTGACTACAAAAAAGCGTTCGACCTAGTGGATAATGACATACTGCTGACAAAGATGGCAGGTGTAGAGTTTACTCCCCACTTATTAAACTTTTTTGCCAGTTACATGCGGGACAGACAGCAGTATGTAGAATATGAGGGGTGTAGGTCAGAAAATTATTTTACTAGGTCTGGAGTAAGCCAGGGCAGCAACCTTGGCCCATTGGAATTCATATTAATGGTAAATGATCTTCCGACGGTTGTCAAAGAGGCTCAGTGCACTCTATTTGCAGATGACCTAAAACTATATCTTGCTGTTAGGAACAGGGAAGATTGCCAAAAGCTACAGCAAGATATAGATAGGGTGGTAACCTGGAGCAATAAAAACAATTTGCAATTTAATATCTCAAAGTGCATGACTATGACATTCAGCCGGGCACTCTCTCCGATTACCTACCAATATCAAATTAACGAGGTACCAATAGCTAAAGTGTCCGAAGTCAGAGATCTAGGGGTTACCTTCTCCTCTAAACTAGAATTTTGAGAGTATGTTACTAAAATCTGTAAGAAAGCCTACAGAAATTTAGGATTTGTGCTTCGGGTAGCCAGGAGCTTTACTAATATCAAGGCATAAATTGCATTGTATAACTCTTTAGTAAGGAGCCAATTAGAGTTTAACGCGGTCATCTGGTCTCCTCATGAAACTAAATATAGTATCATGTTGGAGAGAGTGCAGAATAAATTTATGAGATATTTATATAAAAAAATTTACGGAGTATATCCATTTTACCCAAATAAGTATCCTACTTTATTTATTTTGGGTATGTTAGGATACAATGAGTTAAAGGTGAGAAGGGAGTTAGCGCTAGTCTCATATATCTTTAAGGTAATAAGGGGAAAGATTCACAATCCAGACGTATTGCAACAAGTATACATGTGTGTTCCAGACAGATACGTGTGGCGGCGGCGGCGGCCGCGGCTGCTGGCGGTGCCGCGCGGCCGCGCAAAGCTAATGAATGAAGCGCCATTTACTCGCGCACTCCGTATCCTAAATAGTATAGCAGGGGATATCGATATATTTTGTTGTACTCTGGGTGGGTTCACAGTGAGGGCACTGTTAGAAATAAGTTATGTCAAAAATGATTAGCTGGTACGGTGTAATGGTAGTTGTAAGTTGTCTACATTATCGCATTAGGTGATAAACCTGTAAAGATAAATGTATGATGGAAATAAATAAATAAATAAAATACTAAGCCTGTACCGCTCAGCGAGTATTCTTTGCGTAGTGAGCTGACTGTGAGTGTGAGCTAAGTTTTACTCAAAGTGTGAGTGGTCAAGCCAAAAAAAAAGAAACAAATGATTTAGGATTTCATAATCTGTGGTAGTATAGTGTTGACACAGTTGACATTAAAATTGACGGATGAATGGGTGAATTACTGAATTGACATTGACATTGACAAATGACGGGGGAATGGTAAACTTGGCTGAAAAATTGAAACTGAAAATTGAACATAATGTGCTAAAGTCGGAAAAAGTTGACAAAGTCCCGGCTTAATCCGTAGTCAATCCAGTTATCCGAAAATCTCGTTCAGCGTTGTCCAAAACTGGGCACCAAAACCCATGAAATGATAAACAAACTTAATTATTTGTTTCAAAGTGATTTTTAGTTCTCATGAAGTGACTGACTTACTGAAAGTACAATAATAAACAGTGAAAGAATGGCGGTGTACGCGGCGCACTTGACGAGAACCCTGCAGGGGACGCCGACGGTGTTCCAAGTGGCTGCTCAGGAAGCCCTGGGCGCTACAGTAAAGCCGGCGCTACAGAAAGTCATACAGGTAACCTAGAATATCATGACACTGATGTATTTAGAATGCCTTAACTTTAACTCTTCATTGTTATCCTTCATGTATTCAGAATAACTTTCTAAGTAACTTTTAGGCAGTTCTATGGAATTTGTTATGCATACTAATGTTTTAGTTTATGTGTATAGGTTCTAATAAACTATGTTATATCTTGTACCATGCCTATCAGAGGTATCCTTAAAAGATAGCAAACAGGACGTTAGCCCAGGGCTACACTGTTACTGTGGTGAGAGACCTCACATACCAATGACTATAGGTTATCATCAATTTATTGTCTTGTTTACGATAACCATTCTGTGTACACATATTTTGGAATACAGTCTCGATCTGAACTTTAAGTATAACATAATAATGAAAAATAATAAATAAATATCTTAGGACAACTCACACACGGCGGAACTTGTGTTATGGTAACCAGACAACTGATATACATATTTATATACTTTCTAAATACATACATATTATAGATAAATTACACTTAGACACAGAACAAACAATCATGCTAATCACACAAAGTTTGTTCTGGGTGGGAATCGAACCCACAACCTCCGGCTTAGCAGTCAGGGTCACAAACCACTAGACCAACTGGCCCGTCAAAGTAAGTTTGTGTTGCCTGTATTCTGTTTTGTGTTCCATAAATAAATAAGTAGGTAAGTAATCATTTATTTTATGTATGTTCTTCTAACACTATAGTTTATTACTTTTAAAGGACAATGGGCATTATTGTATGAGATGCGTCCCAACCCTTGTAACAAGTTGCGACTAGTATAAACATAATCATTTAAGCTTTTTTATGATTAATGTGCCAAGTTTTTATAGTAATTGCATGCAGGTCAAAAGTTATTGGGCTTCAAGTGAAAAAAGGTTTTTGTTTTAAATAATGCTTTAATCATACTTTATTACCTTTTATGTTACATGTAAACATAATTATTACATTTATAATAATTGTACAGTAATCACAGGCATTAATAGTTATTTTTTGACAGCTATTAATAAACGCACAGTTGATAATGTATGTATAAATAACAAAGAAAATAATACAATTTTGATAATTGTATTACTTCCTTTTTGATTTATATTTTTAAATAGTATTTAAAAATATAAATGTATTTAATAAATACATAAATAACAAGAAACTAATACCCTTATGTAAGAGTATGGCAAGGAGTATGGTATGGTATGACATGTGCAAATTGTTTACTGGTACTTTTAATAGTGATTATTTTCTATGATAATATCATCCAAAAAGGTTGCGGGTAACAATATGCTTGGCTGATGTCTAGCCCAGCCAAGGTACCAAATGATACTCATTATGTGAGCACAAGTCACGTCAAGTCTTGCTTCTAATATCGTACTTGAAACTTCATGTCGAACTCGCTGCCGAGTCAAAGACCGACTGCAGGTCACACACAAATGATCCATAGTTCGTAATAAACCAATCAATAACAAATCAAGTCCACAAAACAAGCCGAAGTCGATAGTTGCAAATGTAGAAACACCAAAAGTCCTTTAATAATAAAAGTCGTCAATAAAAAAACAGCAGAGTAACAATTTATAAAACACGAAAGTACAGCACAGCTACAAAAAACTGACTGTGCATATAGCGCTAGATAAATAATGGCATCTACGGGCACCGGCAATCATCTCTTTGTAACGTATAGTGCTGTCTCATAAAATATCGTTCGCTGCTCCTGCGCATACAATATGGCAGCGTGTAGTACACGGTGGGAGAGGGGGTGTTGGGTTAGAGTAGGCGCACGGTCGACAGTGTGGTTTTCTCCACTTGTTTTAGACCTTTTGTCATTGAAATACTAATTAATTATCTTATCTTATCTTATCTTATTGTGGGGCCGGCCCAAGCCGTAGCACTTCGACCCTTTTGGATCTTTTGTGCTGTACCCCTCCTTTTACTCAACCCCTAGCCTTCTGTGCACCTCCTTCATTAGTCCCAGTATGGCCTTGATGGGGCTGAGCCTGTAGTCCTCTGGTCTTGGGAATGGTTGGGCCAGATACCCTAATCTTTTGGAGCCTAGTGCTGCGCAATCACACAGCAGGTGTAGCATAGACTCCTCTGCTTCTCCACAGAGCCTGCAAGTCGGGTCGCTTGCTAGTCCCATGTTTTGGAGCTGTTTGTTGGTGGCGTAGTGCCCTGTGAAGACTCCTGTGATTGCTCGGAGCTGTGGTCTGCTGTACCTCCATAGTTTCCGGGTCCAGCCATTATCTATGTCGTTGAGGAATAGTTTAGCATGCTTCTGGCCCGTTGTGTTGTGCCAGTGCATGCTGTGTGTCCTCAACGCAGCCTGTTTTAGCGCGTGGTTGATGACCCTTGGTGAGAGTCCTATGAAGGGTTCCGGTCCGCAGAGGGGTGTTTCGGATCCTTTCCTAGCTAGAGCGTCGGCCCTCTCGTTGCCTTCTACTCCTGTATGACCTGGCACCCAGATCAGTCTGACCTGGTTGCGCCTTCCTATCCTGTTCAGTATTTTGATACAGTTTAGTACCAGCCCAGAGTCCACTCTATTGGACGTAAGTGCCTTGAGTGTTGCTTGGCTGTCGCTTAGAATGTAGATAGTATCCCCTTTGGTATCTCTATCTAGTATTTCCTGCGCACATGCGATTATGGCGTAGGTCTCTGCTTGAAAGACCGTCGCCAGTTTGCCCATGCTTAGGCTGAGGTTGCAGTTGTCGCTGTGTACCCCTGCACCTGTACCGGTGCTCATTTTAGAGCCATCCGTGTACCATATCTGAGTGTTACCTTTGTGGGGTTTTATTCCACCTTTCCATTCCTCCCTGCTCGGAATGTAGATTTTGTATTCCTTTTTGAGATTGTGGATGGTGTGTATTTTGTCACATCCCATGTCCATAATCCAGTCAAGTACCCTGTTTGGTCTTGTGTTGATATGGTTTGTTGTGCAACCGGAGTTTGTTCAGTGCCCATACTTCTAAGCCTATGTATGGCCCTCCTCGCCTCTAGTTCCACTTCAATGTGTAGGGGGGTGAGATTGAGCATTGTTTCCATCGCCGCGGTTGGCGTGGTCCTGAATGCTCCTGTTATGGCCATGCAGGCAATCCGCTGCACTTTGCTTAGCGCTTGTCTGCATGTTGCCAGCTTGGTTCTAGGCCACCATACGATGCTCCCGTATGTGATTATTGGTTTCACCATCATGGTGTAGATCCATTTGATTACTTGGGGTTTTAGACCCCATGTTTTCCCATAGGCGGAGCGACACATGCCAAAGACCCTTAGAGCCTTATTTACTGTCGCTTCGGCATGGCTTTTCCACGTGAGTTTGCTATCCAGGATTACTCCTAGATATTTTACTTCCGTGGACAACTCTAGTGCGGTGCCGTAGAGCTTCATGGTTCCCATTTGAGTTAGGTCCCTCCTTCTGGTGAACGGTATTATCACCGTTTTGCTTGGATTGATGGATAGGTGATTGTGTTTACACCACTTTTCCACCATGTCCAGCTTTTCCTGCATAATCTCTGACACAGTGTTAGGAAATTTTCCGTTTGCTAGTATCACGAGATCATCCGCATAACCAACCGTGCGCGTTGGTCCTTTGTTCAACTCTGTTAGCAGTTCGTCTATCACCAAGCACCAGAGGGTTGGTGAGAGTACGCCTCCTTGTGGGCATCCTCTTGTGACGTGTGCCCTTTTGGTCTCACCTAGCAGTGTTGACTCTATAACTCTGCCCTTCAGCATATTGTCCATCCAGTCGCATATGGTGGGGTCTATGCCATGTTTCTCTGCAGCTGTTCGTATCGTTCTAAAGGTAGTCCGATCGAACGCGCCTTCTACATCGAGAAAGGATGCTAGGCAAATCTCTTTGCGCTCTAGCGCCATTTCGGCGCGGCTAACCACCTGGTGTAGCGCCGTTTCCGTCGACTTGCCAGGCTGATATGCGTTTTGCATCCTGTGAAGCGGTTGTTTCTTCAGCGCTCCTTCCCTGACATACTTGTCTACAAGTTTTTCCAGAGTTTTCAGGAAAAACGATGTCAAGCTTATAGGTCTGAATGACTTAGCGTCCTCGTAGTCTGTTCTTCCTGACTTGGGAAGAAAGATTACCTTCGCCTGCCTCCACGCCTTTGGTATGTAGCTAAAGGCGATGCAGGCTCTGTATAGTCTGCCAAGGTGCGGGTATAGTATATTCCCCGCCTTTTGTAGTAGGACCGGATAAACTCCGTCCGGCCCCGGGGCCTTGAATGGCTTAATACTAATTAATTAAGTTTTATTAAATATTTTTATCAAATAAATTAAACCACTATAACAGTTTCCCTGCACGAGATACAGAGTTACGCCCATACAAAAAAACATAACACTGATTGAGATCTTTCAAACGATATAGGTAGGAAAATGTTACAGCACTTGGGACGAAACCGCTCATTGTTCTTTCTAATTAATAAAAAAAACCCTATTAATGTAGCAAAATGACAAGCATTTTACAAAGATCAACCACCCCGAGCCTTGCAATGGTACACATGATTGCTAATGGGTTGTTTTGACAGCATTATCTTGGAAATTAAACATATCTACTATTAGTAATAATACTAATCACACTTTAAGTCTATAACTTTTTTTCAAACAGTATTTGAGACTGAATTTTAAAGATTACAAAATTGATAAACAAATGTGTTTATGATTATTGCTATGAGAATGAATCTTATCTCTGTGTCCACACTATCTTTATTATTAACATTTGGATAACTTAAATTTTGTTACCTATTTCACACTGATAATGTTGTTAAAATTATTATTTTTAACAACCTGTGGTATCCCATTGTATAGCAAAGCCCTATTCTTTTTTTTTCCCCCTTTTGTTTTCTTTCCTGGACAAGTGTTGACCAATCGTGTCTATGAGCAACCTTCTCATCCCACAGACCTATTATTTCTAATAACTCAGAATTATTAAATAATTTGAATCTTTATGATATGGTCACATTATTAAAATAGTAAAGCAACTGATTGCTCCGTACAATCGACAAAATGGAATCATGACCCATTATAAGCTTATTTTCCTACAAACATTCAAATACAATTAGGTAGACAGTCGTGTAAACATGTATTAAAAATGTCACACGTCTAGTCTTATTATTTTGACAGCTTCAAACGATTTGTCGTCGAAATGGGTCATGATTAAATTTTGTTGATAGTACATAGTATAAAACCAATCACTTTCCGCTGTCTGTACCTATGATGCAGCAACGATTTTGACTAGTTTTTTTTTAAATAGATGGAGTGATTTGTTTAAGAGGAAGTTTTATAGGTATAATATGTGCATATTGTAGTTTGTAGTAGTGTAAAGCCATGAATTTCGAAGATTTATAACATTGGTGCCAAACTGTGGCGCTAGTGTAACTAAAATTTAATGTAAAACTGCGTCTTTGTGTTATATGACTTAAAATTTGTTGAAATGTTCCCCAGAGAGGTTAATGATAAAATTAACAATATGAATCACTTTATTGCTTAAACAAACACAAATAATTATATGAGAGATAAGTTATTAAAATATAAACAGATGCATACTAACCCTCAACACAATGTTATTGTCGGCAGTTCCTGGCAGCGACGTACCCCAACAAGTGTGGCTGGTGCTTGCACTGGTACGACGAGGTGTACCTGCTGTTTGATGCCTGCCTGCAGTACTACTATCTCAAACATTATGGTAAGATGACACACTATAGCTTCGACATCTTAGCTGGGCTTCATGGCGAGATAAAAATAATAATGTCACTTTTTATCAAAGTCAAATTTATTTGCCACAAAACGATATTCTCCCATAGATTTTGTACGGCAAAACACCTTATGACGTCACTAAGTAAACAACTCAATTGTCTAACTATTTATTGATTACAAAGCATCTAAAAATCGAATTTGATAGTAAATCCGTACTAATCCGTACTTATATTATAAATGCGAAAGTAACTCTGTCTGTCTGTCTGTCTCTTCTTTACGCCTAAACCTCTGAACCAATTCGAATGAAATTTGGTACAGATATAGTCTGGGACCCGAGAAAGGACATAGGATAGTTTTAACGAAAACGGAACTATTATTCCTCACGGACGAAGTCACGGGCAAAAGCTAATTGAATATGAACGTTTTATGAAGGCTTAAATTAGGAGATTTTTAATAGAAACTATGTACTACATTTACTGGTTAATGATGTAAAATACCCTATGCAATGAATATTTTTAAGTGGAGGAACCTTTTATAAAATACTTGAAGAAAATAAAATTTACCAGATACTAAGTTCATACATAACGTAGCAACTTCATCAAAATAAAACTCCCACAAAATGAATCTTGCAAACCAACATCTACGCACATTCCAGCGGCATCATTCTCTGAGAGCTTCTACGAGCTGCTCCGCGTGCCGACCGCGTCGTCCGGCGAGTTCAACAGCGGGCAGCAGCTGCCGGTGCACCTGGAGCGAGCCTCGCTGGCCCTGCTGGTCCTCGTGCCCTACCTGCGCGACAGGGTCGAGAGGATCGTGGAGCGCTGGAGGGAGGATGATGAAGACGGCAGGCTGGGGAAGGTAAGTTGTTTTGGTAATTTCTTTACTCATTCCTTGGTCCTGCCTTAGCCATGGCATCGGTTATAGTAGCTAGTTAATCCCCCGCTCTTCATACGTAAATTTTTTTAATGGATGGAAAATCATGAATTCACTTCTTTTGCCATGGGCGGGGCTGGATGGAGTGTCAGACCTTTACAGACTAAAACTCACCCTTGTTCCTTCGGCTGCCCTTTATGTTCCGGGGCCGCGGTAACTATTACAACTATTTCGCAACTCCATAAGTAGGTTTGTCTTCCCAAATGTCTCGTTCAAAACAGTTGAGATAAATCGTGCCGATCGCACGTGATGTTTCTGGGCTGTTTGAAATTCCTATTGAATTGTGTAACCCAGTAAGTATATTTTATTCCAGGCCTCTTTTAACGTGCTCGACTTCTTACATTATTCTCATATTGTACCTAGATTCATCGTCAATAAGTAGGATCTTTCAGTCCGCAAGGTCATAGATGATCATAGTTGCTACAAATTTGGTGGCACCTATGCACTTGACGACCAACAAACATTTCTCTTCAGTCCGCCGGCGACCGCCTCCGTCGCGCGGTCACGCGCGTATACGGCGCGCTGCACACAGTGTGGTCGTGCGCGCGCCTGGTGGCGCTGGCGCGGTACGTGGCGGGCCGCAGTCGCGCGCACTCGCCTACATTCGCAGCGCTAGGGTTAACTCTGCGAGGCGCGCCGCCGAGAGACACGCCCGAGCATACTTGGGGAGATCTTGTGAGAAGTGTGGCTACCGGACAGTTTGGGTTAGTGGATTTTATTGTTTCCAGCTTTGATTGCAATTGATGTCAATATGTGATAGATATTATTTTCTTTCAGTCTTCTAATTTGAATGTTGTTTGCCCATAATATAGGATTTTAAATATTAACCCTCTATAGAATTTTACATCTGTCATGAAAAACATTGAAAATTACAAATTCTATTCCGTGGTTTGCGGTGATATAGGTATTATTATGTATTTTGCCCATGAACTATATATTGTGACCTATATACTTATAACTAATGAATAACAAGTTCACAACGATGTCAACATGCATGCAGATTCCTGACAACAACGCAACGGTTCGGCAATTGTCTACCAAACACAACATTCGCCTGTTCAATTCAGAAGATCCTCCTTTTCAATGAAAGACGAGTAGGCTTTTACCCTGATCCACCCTTTCAACGACCAACCGACAGCCGGCTGTTGCGCAGTTATTGTCTTTCGATTGTGTCTGTTTAGTTAGTTTGGAGGTTTAAATAAGCCTATCTCGTACCGCCTGCAGTAGCGCGGTGGTGTCGTTCCCGATGCTGGGCGCGCTGGCGCTGCGCGCGGCGGAGTACGGCGCGTTCGGGGTTCAGTTCCTGCGCTGGTGGGACGCTAGCGCCGCACCACACGCACAGCTGCCGCCGCCGCCACCACCGCAGGTATACAGCCTTCCTGGAAGACTTTTGAGACATATCCTAGGCGTTTGACTGAGTTCGCCATGAAGCTTTAATAAGGAAACTGCTCCATTACGGAACCCGGGTCTCCTCTTTGGATGTTTTCACTTTATATCTGAGTGTTCTACACTGCCTTCATAGCTGGGCTTTTGAGACTTGTCCTAGGGGTTTGACTGAGGCCTTCATGAAACTTTAGCCGGGAATAGTACACCACTAAGAAATCCGGGTCTCGCCTTTGGATGTTTTCACTTTATATCTGAGTGTTAGCATTCAAAGGGACGATGTGTACGGTAAAGAGTCAATTGGATCTGTAGTACTAATGGGGTCCCACAGGGCTCAATCATTGGACCTTTCTTGTTTACTTCAATGACTTGTCCCTAATCTCATTATTAAAAAATTTATATTCATACAGCATGCCACTTTTATTTATACCTAGACGTCTGCAACTGTAATTTGATGGTATAATGCTCTCGTGTTAAACTTATGTAATACAAATAATTTACTCCTTAAGGCAAAAAAACTTTGTTTTAACTAAACTAGTTTTTAAACAATATGTCGTTTGATGACCTGACAACTGAATGTAAAAGTTACCAATATGCTGCTATATCGATATTATGTTTATTTCTAGCGAGATGAGCGAGCCCTTCGCTACAAGAACAAGTGCCCGATATGTCTGCAGTCGTGGAAGGTGCCCACAGTGTTGCCAGTATCTGGGTAAGCATACTCATGGAATTGACTAATTTACATTACTAACGAGATCATTCTAAGATAAAAAGTAATAAAAACCACGTTTAGCATTGAAACATGATTAATTTTTAATTTACTAATTGACTTACGTTCTTTTAAAACCAATAAATAAATAGTTTGTCAATTGAGTTGAAAAATACGTCACATTATTGTTACTTTTGCAGTTTTGAGAGTTTGGAAATGTCATTAGTTTTGTAAATTAAATTACCCAATTATAAGAATGAGTAAACATTATTTACTGGCCTGTTGGTGTAGCGGTTGGTGATTTCGACTGCAAAGCCGAACATCGATTTTTCCCGAATAAGAAGGAGTTCGATTCTCTCTCTCTGGACAAATCTTCGTGTCATGATGAGCATGTTTGGGTTGCGGAATGTTATGTTTATAACAGTTACCAGAGCATGTTTGTTTGTATCCGAATGTAATTTAGCCCGCAGCTTCGCCCTTGTGGTTGTTGAATCCACCCTTTGTAGAGGTTGAATTTCCAAAAATCTTTTCTTAGTGAGGCAGTGCAGTGTGTGACTTGTCCCAAAATCTCCATTTATTATTTCCCTAAGCTACGTCCGTCTGTCCGCAGCTACATATTCTGCTACTCGTGCATCTCCCGACACTTGCGCGCGCACGGCTCGTGTCCCGTGTCGCGCTGTGTCGCTGCTGAACAAGAGCTAGTGAGGCTCTATGTCGACTAGCTGTATACCAGCTATAAAAACAGAACAGAACAGAACTTGGACATTAGGGAAAGGCAGCTGGAAGTTCACTAAACCTTCGAATACACGTGATCCGAGACACAATAGAAAGACAATAGCAGCCTGGCAGCTGGCTGTCGCTTCACCAAAAAAAAAAAAAAAAAAGCTGGCTGTCGCTTGCTCATCGAAACGTTAAAGATTTTTTTTTTACTTACTGTAAGTGGAGAATGTCGTGATGACAGGCCTGCCTAATGTGTAAGAAGTTGTGGATTCCAATCCGGGCAAGTACCAATGTAAGATATTCAATTCATATGTAAGTAATTTATAAGTCACATCATGGTATTGTGGAAGTTATAACCATAAAATATTGTTCAACAAGTTTCACCAGTAACTGGTACAGTACTCTCTAAAGTTTATCTTGGACATCACCGACATCCCGTGCCTCGGAAAGCACGTAAAGCCGTTGGTCCCGGTTGTCATTCGTAGAACTTTGACAGTCGTTACGAGTAAACCGGAAAGTCCGACCAGTCTAACCAAGAGGTATCGTGTCGCACAGTTACTGGGTTGTGGAGGTTATATAGACAGTCGCTTAACGTAAAACCAGCTGAATCCGCTTAGACTGAAAAAACTAGGGTTATGTTGACCTAACAGAAGTGGTTATCTTTGGAACAAAATGGTCGTCTTGGCAGTTCTTCACATAGTCGATAACGACGCATAATAACTAAGAGTAACATTTATAGTGATGGGAAAGTTGTGTTACTTTAGTATTAAGGGGTTAATTGGTATCCAATACATTCATTTTCAACTTTATTTTGTTTCGTAATAAGGTTTAATTTAATATTTTTTATACCATAGATAGGTCTTAAAAAACGTTAATCATGTAGATGCTTTTTAACTACATAATTTTATAGTCAATTGTATATAATTGAATAGTATATTATTTATTTCTTAGTGCCTTGTACTGTCTTACTGTGTAAGGGAGTAAGCTATCATATACACAATTTGTTATTGTTTTCAAAATAAAACTCAAAAAATACAGCATATTTTCATTTATTTTTCCTAAAAAAATAATTAAGTAGAATAACTTGTTCGTTAACACTTACCTACAATTTAAGTTTCTACTTAGCTAGGTAAATACTTTAATTTTCTCATACTGTATTAATAGAAAATAATAAAATCTAAGTAATCCTCAGCTTACTTAAAAGATTTAAGTTATCTACAACAAAGATAACATATCTTCTAAACATAATGTATAAACAACAATAGGTATTAAAACAACAAATTGTGTCGTAGTTTTAAAATACCTGTTTATAGTACGATTTTTAATTCGAGTCAGAAAAATGACATTTCCAGTGTTGCAGGTTTTTAGTCCCAAATAAATAGTGATGTGGTACAATCGAGTTTTTACAATTAAATCTTAGTCGAGAATACTTTTTTTATTCAATATCAAGTTGCCTTTAATAATAAAAAAAATATTACATGTAATTTACGGTAATTAAATAAAAGACATACACGGTAGGTAATTTAATATTACATAAAACACTGTTACTGTTATATTATTTGTTTTTGGTAAGGTCCATATTTCTAAAATTGTTTTATTTAAGACTGTATGTATTCAATATTTACAATAAAAAAACGCTTTGGTACCTAATAAAACAAAGCATGACTAAATGTCTAAGTCTATCGATTGCGGAACATCACTATTGTAGCGGGTCACCCTTTTTGGTATCAGTGACAGTTGCACTTGTCATTTTTCTGACTCGAATTAAAAATTGTACTATACATAATATTGATCACAATATTCAACTGTGATTGACACTTTTACTTTGGCACTTTATTTTTGTACATTACTGTTTTCAAGGAAGACTGAAAGGTTTATAAGAAAAAGAAATGACGTTAACAGTACCCAAGAATTAACACTTAACATCAAACTTAAGGCACATATTTTTTATTAGGACACTGGTTACAACAAAATGTATGGAGTTGTATGGAAAGTATTACACTACCAATTACGCTGCCAAGTATATCCTAGAGAATTACTCTCCTTACAACTCAATACATTTTATTGGGCTTCCAAGAGCCATCCTTAGAAAGAGAACACAGAAGTGAGTGACAAGGACAGCGCTCTACAAACTCGCTACGGAATCACCCGCGGTATACAAATCATGCGCATTGAGAATCACCCGTGACTACGTACGTAGTTCTTTCTTCCCCGGCGGGGGGCCGCCAGTGTTCTCTGAACAATGTCCGCGCACCTCTGGGAACGAAAGAAAAACTTACACAGCTACAGCTGATTCTCATTGTGCACGAGTTCTACTGACGTGACAAGATGGCGCAATGACGCCATTTTGATGTGATTGGACAGATAAAATAAACAATAGTAGCTGTTCAAGTAGGGAATTAGCAAGAGTTTAGCTAAAAAAGTCTATGATACTAAGATACGTAAAATTACACATTTGACTAATTCTACAAATCTAATAATACAAAATTACTTTTGTACTTATCCATTTAAACAAAAACGATGTCCTTTGTAATGAAAAAAATATATAGTCATATATTTTTTTTGCTTCATAAAAGAGGTAAAAAAAGGTCTACACATAATGACTAAATTATCTCTCATAGAGTTTGAAACAACTAAATAGTTGCCCATAATCGTACTAACTCTTTTATAATAGGCAAACTAAATAATAAATACAAAAGCTACCAACTAAAGTCAACAAATTAATTCTTAACAAAATTAAACATTCGCGGCAAGTTTGCCACAATAGACTATAGGCAAAGTTGCCACTATTTTGATAAAAGTGCGTCCACACCACATGATGTTAATTTAATTGTGAACCAGCCCAACATTGATTTAAAGAAATGAATCTAATGCGAAATAAAGGCGAAAATTCGCGACATATGTTCTCTTGCACCTCACAGATAGTCCACAGAAGTAATAACTCCAGGTAGATACTGGTGCGAGATCTGTCGGCCATTGGCAGCCACCAGCACGATGCGGGGCGTAGCTCCCACGTACAGTAGAGGTCTTGGAGGCCCGTGCGGGGCGGAGCCCGGCGGCGGCAGGGCCTGTACATGTGCCCTCAGTTCCTCTCGGGAGGAGAAGGTCTTGTCTCCGTACACGCTGGAGCCGGGCGGGATCTCGCGCACCTCCCAGGGCTCTGTTGTGTCGAAGTAGCCGCCCTCGCCCTGGGTAAAGGTAAGGTAGGTTTTATTTCTCTGGTATAGTTTATTGAAAAAACATTTTTGAAATGTAAAATAGTATCACATAATATGTAAAATAACTGAACGGCTATCAAAATTGTTATTTGATAAAAGATTTTGGTTTAATTTTCATTTAAATTGGACTGAAATCATTTTCTTCCATCTTTCCATCATTAGCCTCGATTGCTAGACTCTTTAGTCTTGCATAAAACATTGGGAAAGTATAGATTACTGTATAAAAAATGTATAAAAGGAACTTTCGAGAGAAATACTGCGACCTGCCCCAGCTGCAAAAGTTCTGACGGGTGTTACAAATCATTGACAATGCACATAAACCTTCCTCTTAAATCATCTAGATAGATCCGTTAAAAATAAAAAACCCATTCAAATCCATTTCGTAATTCAAAAAAAACCGGCCAAGAGCGTGTCGGGCCACGCTCAATGTAGGGTTCCGTAGTTTCCCGTCCGTCACAATAAGTGTTTTCACTTTTAAGTTTAAAAAAAAGCTTTTGTTACGTTGACATACTAAGTACGGAGAAATTATTTTGTACAAACTTTTTGTCTTTTTTGTACAAAAACTGTTCTTTCTATCAAGTTCAAAATAATTTTCCTAGAAAGTCCTTATAAAGTTCTACTATCCAGATTTTTTTCATATTTTTTAAACCTACGGGTCAAAAGTTAGAGGGGGGGGGACGCTTTGACTTTTCCTTTTGGAGCGATTATTTCCGAAATTATTGACATTATCAAAAAATAATTTTAGTAAACCCCTATTCATTTTTCAATACCTATCTAACAATATATCACACGACAGGGTTGAAATTAAAAAAAAAAATCACTTCCCTCTTTACATATAGGGGGGCTACCCTAATAAAACATTTTTTTCCAATTTTTATTTTACCACTTTGTCGGCGTGATTGATATACATATTGGTACCAAATTTCAGCTTTCTAGTGCCAACGGTCACAGAGATTAAGCGAGGACGGACGGACAGACAGACAGACATGGCGAAAATATAAGGGTTCCTAGTTGACTACGGAACCCTAAAAATGACATACATGTTGACAAAAAGTTAATTTTATACAGTAAAATAATAGTTCAGCTGTAATTTTTGAAGTCTAAAGCAGTTCTGTCATAAGTCATAAGTATTTATTGCTTATTCTGATGGCCTACCATGACGTTATAAAGCGAGATTAGTTCCGCTGAGGGAAAGAGACAGAGCTATACCAGTCGTCTAGCGCTACCTCGTTCCCTCAGTGGAACTACTCTCGCTTTGAGATATCTCAGAAGGCCCCCTGTTTCTGCAGAGGCATTAAATTGTTGTTTTGTTCTTCTATGTATAATATGGAGTGTAAAAATTCTGAAATAAAGATTTATTTATTACTAGCTTTTTTCCGCGACTTCGTCCGCTTGGAATAGTTCCCGTTCCCGAGGGATTTCCGGGATGAAAACTATCCTATGTCCTTTCTTGGGTCCCAGACTATATCTGTACGAAATTTCATTCAAATCGGTTCAGTAGTTTAGGCGTGAAGAAGAGACAGACAGACAGAGTTACTTTCGCATTTATAATATTAGTACGGATTATTTATTTATAAAATCCTCGTACCTCAAAAGTAGACACAGCATAGTGGTTGCCCTTCTTGGCGGTGACCACAGACACGAGTTCCCCCGCCTGGTTGACGATGGGCGTGCCGGCCACGTAGAGGTTGGCGGACTCGAAGCTCGGCGCCAGGCGCCACTGCGCGAGCACGCCGTCACTGGAGCGCACCAGGAGACGCTTGCTGCGGTTTATGAACACCTGGGGGGAGGGGGGGGAGGTTTCGTTATCCTTCTGCCTTTACTTTAAGAGATGATTCATGGTAGCCCGCAAAATTCTAATTTTTGAACGTTTTTTGCAATTGGCCGCTTAGTGTCTAGGTGTATGTTGATATAAAATGATTTGCGACTGAATATAATAGGCAACGAATAAAAGGTCATAAGTTATTCAATCATTTAAATCAGCCCTCAATTGTGGAAGTTTGAAAGGCAGTAAAACACAGTTGAATCCGATTAGGCTGGAAACTGACCCCAACATCGTTGGGAATAGGCCTCGGAATATGGTGACAGTAATAAAGAGAACAAAAACAAGTTTAGCGTCTCGCAGCACATGAGGACTTAACAAACGCTTACGATATCACAACAAAGCGCATCTCGACATAGTCTAAACATTCTAACCGCATCAAGAGTTAATCACACCCGCCATAATAAGCCCGAGCGCACGCAACAGACTGACCTTCTCAGCGGTGTTGTCGTCGATGCGCACAAACACCAGCTCGCCCAACGGAAAGATGATGGCAGGGACAAAGATATAGATAACAACCTTAATTCCGTCTTCCGCACACGTGAACTCAGCAGTCCTTACAATATCACTCCCATAGCGACGAGGCACACAACAGTTAAAAAAACATTCTAAACGCATCAGGCGTGAGTCACACCCGCCACTATAAGCCCGGACACCATCAGACTGACCTTCTCAGCGGTGCTGTCGTCGATGCGCACGAACACGAGCTCGCCCAGCGGCGCCAACACCTGCTCCGTGAAGATGTCGCAGTAGTGGTGCGTCGACACAGACAGCGCCGCCACCTGGGAACAACAAGACACTTACAAACATTCAGAAACAGCGTTTGTACGTTGAGCATTTGTGGAATGATGGAAATTCTTGTACACCCCAAACAGTACATTTAAAAGTATTATGCCATAAAGCTAAGTGGACAGAACCAATAAGGGTATCTGATCTCATACTCGAAAGACCAAATTTTTCTTTTTTTTATTCATATACGTATAGTTTCTTTAAGTTTTTTGAGACATCACTGACATTCCGGTTGTCATTCGTAGATCTTTGACAGACGTTACGGGTAATCAGAAAGACTGACAACCAGTCTAGCCAATGGGTACTGTGTTACCCTGGATCTGGTAAGACTAAAAGTCGGTTAGACTGGCAGTAGACCGTAACGTAATTAGGTAGTAGGGGAAAAGCTATGAAAATAATGAAAAGACGTATGACTTTGTTCTTTCCTGCTCTGTATGAGCACATCTTAAACCAGGCGGTCGGTCTAAGATGTGCTCGTACAGAGCAAGCTAGACAAGTGGCAAAACGAATAGATTGTCAAATGTATGGAGATGTCAAATGGTTTAGCGAAACCTTACGTCATGTCAATTCCATACATTTAACAATCTATTCGTTTTCGGTATCTATTCTACAATGACACTTGTCTAGGCCCTCAGGTCACGGTATCGGCATATCGGCGGAATGTAGCTATTCGTAGGACACCTCAAAGGAGGTGGGACATGGACATGGAAGGTTTAACCATAAAACTCGCCTGTTCAGGAGTACAACAGTGGATAGGCACGGTAGACCCAAAGGAGGCGTAGGGCCTGCCATCAGCGCGCTCGTGCAGTTCAGCTGGGATGGACATGTTCTCCACCAGGCCGCGGTACGTCACGCCGGCGGCGCTGCTGCCCGGGAGCCCTGTCTGCTTCGACATCGCGACGTTTGGAGGGGGGCACTGAGGACAGACAGAATTTATTAAATATATTGGTAGGTTTATATGTAAAGAAAGCATCGGAAAAGGCCTATATTTTCAAAGACTTAAAACACCCGTGCGAAGCTAAGACGGGTCGCTAATTTGCCTAATATTTATACAAACAATATGAATATTACACCCAGGTACAAAACAAATAATCATGCTCGTTTGCTCGTCACACACATATTTCTCCTGGGTCCAACCCAAGACCTCCTGAGCTTAACAATCAGGTTCAGTTACCTCTATCATCAGACCACTCAAGAAAGAAAAAGGATTAAAGACGTCTCCACACAACTGCCTAATAAAGGTGCAAAGTAACACCGCGATATGCACAATGCACATGCATAACATGTGTGAACGATTGTTATTAGGTCCGCACTACGTATGTATGTTCTACCGACTACCGTAACGAATAAACGGCTCAGATATTGTTATAAATGAGGACTCGTTATATAGGTTCTAATGGGCTCATGTTATGATAATCCTGATTAGCTATCAAAACATTTATTTTATTTAAACCATATAATTAAACTTCCAGTCCTGACGGGGCAGCGTATTAATCAGTGGTGCCGATGCCCTCGTTCACAAACTCAATTTAAGTGAAGGGCATCTTTCTCTTTCCATTTTATTGAGAAAAGGACAGAAGATAAAATATTAGTTTAGTCCTGTAAAATTAAGATAGTTCATTGATAATAATTTAGACGCGGTTAAAAACATAGCTACTAAGAATAGGTACGTCGATTTGCTTCAGGCGCGCAATTTTGACAGGACTTAACTGATATGTAACTTCTGTCCTTTCCTTAATGAAATGGAAGGAAAAAGACGCACATAACTTAAATTTAACTTAGTTTGTGAACAAAAGTAACAGCACCAGCGCCTAATTCAGCACATGACCATTATTTTATTCATTACAGTGTTGGGCAAATTGTAATTAACTACAAATTAACAATTACAATTACAAATTGTAATTGGCGACTTCAATTACAAATTACTTGAAATTGTTGAAAAGTAATTCAACTAACAATTACAATTTGTAATTGTAATTGTTATTTGCAATTACTCAATTACTTGTGTATATTATTTAATTTAAAGTTGAGGTAGTAAGTTTAATAAAACGTTGAATGATTCATCAAATGTGTTGATTTATTAAAAAAAAGTGATTTACTTTAAATTAGACTTTAACACTACTCTTTGTTCAAACATTTGATCAGAAAGTTTGTGAGATTTTGGTAAATTAATCATTGTAGCATATGAGAACAATCTCTCAACTGTGCCTGATGACGGCATTAATGTATAATACTTAAGAAACACCTGCTTAATCTCAGGATTTATTTATTTATAAATACTTTATGCACAACGGTACATAGGCGGACTTTAATGTCCCGCCTATGTTTTGATGAATTGAGTTGAATTTTTTGTCGAGCAAAATGTTTGGCAGGATGTCTGTTTAGCACTGAAGTGTCTTTATCCGGATCAGCTAGGTACTTGGACATAAGAAATCACACAACAATATAACACGAAGTAACAGCAAATAAGTACAGAGATGCGCGGGCGATATGTGTGTGAGCGAAATCACCGCTAAGGACACACTGACCGGCGTCGTTGCCGTTTCGTTTACCATCTCGTTCTATCCAATGTTATTTGTCGAACTACCGCACAATTTAGGTGGTTTTGTATCTTACCTGCAATGTTACCCCGTAAAAAGTAATTGGGTAATTTGAATTACAAATTAATGTAATTAAAATTACTTATGATTAATTGTAATTGAATAACAGTAATTTCAATTACAAGTAATTTTAATTAAAGTAATTCAATTACTTTTCATTAATTTAGTAATTAAATTACAAAAGTTAATTAATTGCGCCCAACACTGATTCATTATTATTTGTAATATCAGCGCACTTATGACAATAAAGAATTTCAGATGATCAGACAACTATATTTACTTGTTTTTGGATTTTCAGTTCCATTTTTGTCGCAGTCTAGTTCTTGTACGATGTTTATTACCTAACACTTTCGCAAAGCAATATATTGTTAAGAATTCAAATGAATGAATGTCAATAATATTTATTAAAGCAGGTATCTATACATTATCTACAAATAATTTTATTGTATTATGTAAACCGAAGAGAGCCTTGATTACAATTGTTATCAGAGTGTGTGTTTGTTTGTCACAATCAGGTGCCACTCCCCGCGATAACGTGTTTAACTAATTAAATCTATGTAAATTGATTTCTGCCTGTTACCTAATTAATTTGATTTGTTTGTTCTGGAATTTTCTGTGTGATTTTACTGCGGATATTGAAAGATGAAATTATATTAGTGGTCAATCGGTAAAACTTATGCAGGTAAATAGATGTGACTAAGTAAGTACCGAAAGACTATATTATATTATCAACCAAACTAGGTCTTCTTGTGCATATTTAGAAATGCGAAAGAAAACTCCGTGTATTATTAACGAGCTTAAAAAAAGAAAGTTTTCAGAAAAATGACCTTAATTTTGGAGTGTACCTAATGATGTGTAAGTTTGGAAGTCGATGGTTAGGTAAAACAACAAACAGAACATAAGCGACTTCCAAAAAGATATTTTTCTGTATTTATTAGTTTTTGAAAGCACTTTCTTTAAAAAAGAAAGAAAATTTTTACACTAACAATTGTTTTATTGTTCAATTTATTGCTTATCTTTCTTATAATTAGGGTTTCGCTGAGGCATAAAAGTAACCTTTTTATAAGCCCTTCCAGAGAAACTCCAAAAGCTCTAAGTTAAAACCGAACTGACCATAATTAATATCCTTAGATCTTAAAAAAATACGCAATGGATTTTGACGCGGTTTTTAGTAGAAAGGTTTAATTGTTTAATAAGTGCATATTGGTGCCGATTCTCTTGTGCACAAACTATCGTAAATTTAAGTTAAATGCATCTTTCTCTTTCCGTTTAATTAAGAAAAGGACAGAAGATCAAATATTAGTTAAGTCCTGTCAAATTTAGACACTCCATAGATAATTTAGAAGCCATTTAAAAACATGGCGTCTAAATATACGTCAATTGTCATCAGGCGCTGTCTAATTTGACAGGATTAAACTAAAATGTATCTTCTGTCCTTTTCTTTAAGAAATGGAAAGAGAAAGATGCACTTAACTTAAATTTACGATAGTTTGTGCACAAGAGAATCGGCACCATTATACGAGTAGTAGAGACAAGCCCGGAAAAAACATTTTCAAGTATTTGTAACAATGAATTCAGCAACCGTTCTCCGAAGACCGATTCGCCATTGGACTGTTCGTCGACAGGATGATTCATTTATTTCCGTTTCGCCAGCAGGCTCTTTCACCTTTGGACATTTCGCCGACAGAACCTTTCATATGCGTCACTTACTACGACAGCCCTTTTCAGCTATTAAATGTTTCACCGACACGACGATAAACCTATAACTGTTTTAACTACAGAGCTGTCCGTCTACGACAGAGATCCCAATGAGAGAGAAGAGAGTCCAATGGCGATTCGGTCTTCGGAGAACGGTTGCTGAATCGTAACAATGCAGTGCAATTAATTTTCATTGATAAATTGTTACTCATTTACAGATTAGCGACGTCTTTTGTTTATATATTTAACTTTCAGTAGTGATAATAAGTCACGTCATCACGTGAGTTTGTTAAGTAATTTTAGGTGATAATAAACACCTGTTATGTATGTGTTTAAAAGAATTGTTTCTTCAGATTTCGGCCACAAGCGGCTTTTCAGAGGTGACCTGTGACTCTTTGGGACGATTAGTATATTTGGAACACCTTTTGGTGCAACCGCGACTTTTTGGGACAATTGGGGTCCTTTGGTACAACCGCGGCTATTTGGGATAACCGAGGGTCTTTGAGACAATTGGGGCAACTGATGCTCTTTAAGATAATTGCAGCTCAAGGAGAGGATGTCATCAAAAGCTTAATTGCAACGGAACTCTGAACTACAAATTAGCGTAAATTTAAAATTAATAGCAAAGTCTTTTTTATCAATTTAGGTAATCATTTTTGATCTTTAACTATAAGCTCCTCCCTAGAACCAAATTTTATGACGCTTATGTTTTCCAATTTTAATATATCGTGAAAAAAAATATAGTGTGCTTTTCTTACTGTTTAAAGGTTGCCGTGCGCTCTCTTACTACTTTGGTTATCATCGAATACTCTATGCTAGCATAATTATCTTCCCGCGTGACCGATAGTGGGTCAATGCTGACGTTGACCATTCCATAGACAAGAGACCCTAGTGTCCGTTCTTGCTTGGCGTAACATTGGGGTTGCTGAACGGTCTAAATGCCATTTGGTCTTGACTAGAGGGCAGCCTGGTCCGTGAGCCGACGGAACAAAAAAATAGGTTCCTATGGGGTGAAAAACAGTAAAAAAAAACATACGTGTTGAATTAATAAAGACCTCTGTTTTTAAAAGTCTACTAAAACGGGGTTTCCTTCGACAGACCCATTCTAGCCCATCTGATAATTTTGCCACGAGCCACTCTTTTATTTATACGCCACTAAACCTATCGTAGTCGTAACACACAACAACACAAGGACAAACAACACAAACAACATACCCGGCTCGCCAGTTGCCCAACAACTGAGAACAACTGAGACAGTGCCCGTACGTGCCGGCGCTGATAACGCTATCGCGCTGATAACAGGTGCAAACGTCACTATTGTTGTGGACAATACATCGGTCATGCGGTTTGACGGCTCAGGACCTCCGGTAGTAACAAGACAGTTTCGAAGATGCTCCTACCGAGTACGTAGTTTTGGAAGGAAATGAAATACCTAATTAAATAATAATTAAATTATTGAAGGAGTCTATTAAACCTTCAAACACACGTGATTCGAGCGCGACACAATAGAAAGACAATAGCAGCTTGACAGCCGGCTGTCGCTTGCTCGTTGAAAGGTTAGATGCACGAGGTGGAAGGCAAACTTCCCCAGTGGGAAAGGCTCCTCAAACACACTAATATTTTTAACGTTTTTTAATCCTTCGATATACTGACAAAAAAGTGAGCCGTCACGGGACGCCTGGCAGATGTGAAACATCGACATTACATCATCGCCACACACACAGTACACAAGACTGTGACTGTATATATGTCACCGGAAAATAACAAGATCCGTAAGTTTATCAATTTACTAGGAAGTTTATAAACTTCCGTAGGATTCTAAACGGGAGATAAATTGTAATATTTTACATCCACATTTTCGTAAATTTATCAATTTCCGACGTCATACGGTAAATTTATCAACTAACGGATATCTATTCGTAAGATTTTATATGGTTTGACCAATCACAGAAACTCTTTTAAATATACGCATCTTTGAAATACGTAAAATAACACACTGCTCTCTGATTGGTCAACATTCATAGTTTATGTTCCGTGGCGAACAATGGCGACCGCGAGGCAGGAGAAGTGACACGTGACAGTCAACCAATCAGATCGCGCGTAGCGTTTGGTTACTGCTTACTTATTATTTTACGAGTGAGTTCAGTAAGTTTATCAATTTACGAAAATGTGGACGTAAAATATTACAATTTATCTCCCGTTTAGAATCCTACGGAAGTTTATAAACATCCTAGTAGATTGATAAACTTACGGATCTTGTTATTTTCCGGTGACATATATACACCATCATATAGCGTGGCGACGCGTCGCCACGGTGAGCGTCGCCACGACAGAAATTTGTTTTACTTGCGATGTTTCACATCAAAAATAAACATCTTTGAAAAGAACCGTGAAATAAAACCACAGGAAAAGTCGTTACGAGGCTTAGTGTGTAAAGTAATGCGGGCCGTCACATATAATTAAGTTATCTTGTGAATTTTCTTTGCTATAAACCTCACGGAGCCAAGCCAGAGACCTTTTCAAAGAATGCAAAACCGTGGAAATCGGTTCGTGCGTTCTGGAGTTATAGCGTCAGGAAGGAAAACCCGACTTATTTTTATATAGAAGATATTCATTGGTTTTCGAGAAAACTTCATTTAAATATAACGGCTTTACATACCTATCTACTATGCCGACTGGTATGTTGATTTAAATTTAAATGAAATGTTATGAATTCCATATATGCGGTAACATTTAAGTGGTGCTCAGTTGTTTATATCTGTTTCTACTCTGTATTAATACACTGTATGTTTTCCCAATAAAATAAAATAAAATAAATAAATAACAGAGTCATTATGGAACCGTACGTGAGTGAGTGAGTGATTATAAACATCACAATCAATTTATTGAAGCTATAAAGTATAAATGGTGTAAGATATCGCAGTAGCATAGCTGCACGTGTAATCTGCGGTGCCCTTGTTAAAAAACTGTTGCCACGTGTGACTATAAATAAATCCCGGCAAATGTGGGTCGGCCTCACGTTCTCAAGGTTTCATTTTCATATCACCCATACAAACATGATTACTTCCGGGGTTGCGGAATAGTTCTAATACATACCGCGGCCCTGGAACATAAAGGGCAACCGAAAGAGGGTGGCAGAGGGGGTTTGTTGTCAGTAAAAGTCTGACAGTCCGCCCCGCTCATGGGAAAAGGAGTCATTTGATAATTTCCCATCCATAAAAACATGATTACTTATGAGGTTTTAAATTTTTCCCGACTGCGCGACGCAAAGGGCACTAATATATTTATCTATCTACCTACACAATGTATGTACGTGAATATGGCTCTCTGGAAACCAAACGTTTTTCACGAGGATAAAAACAAGAAAAAAAATACCTAATAAAAAACCTGCCTGTTTAAAATAATTGCGTTAAACAGACAGACAAGATGGACTATCGGTTTGCTTTCAAACATTCCTAATAAAATTAAAAATTTGGATGCTGCATGAGGACTGTGAAATTTTTATTATATTTTTTAAGTGACAGGCTAACAGACGAACACACAGATAACGGAACCCATAACATTATAAGCGAAGTGCAACTCCGTTTCATTACTGAGACCTGTGACCGTCTTATAAATGCACTACACTACACATAAAACAATGTTATTGCTACGTTAGACATCCATACTAATAATATAAATGGGAAAGTGTGTCTGTCTGTCTGTCTGTCTGTTTGTCTTTCTTTCACGGCAAAACGGAGCGACGAATTGACGTGATTTTTTAAGTGGAGATAGTTGAAGGGATGGAGAGTAACATAGGCTACTTTTTGTCTCTTTCTAACGCGAGCTAAGCCGCGGGCAAAAGCTAGTACATAATAAAATGAAGAATAAAGATGAGTACAGCGTACCTAACCTTGAACAATAAATATGAACACAAACAACACTATAAGTAATAAAGATTTACACACACTGCACGAATTTAAGTCACTTCAACACTGGACCGAATTTTCTTCTAAACTGCAGATTTTAAGTACCATGGCGGTTTATTTTATGCGTTGTTTAATTCGTCATAGTCGCCAGTTTAGCATTACCAACTAGAATTACGATTACTTTGAATGAGTCAGACCAGGGTCAAAGACCATTAAAGCTTCGTGACGTAGAAGCCGCGAAAACCATATACGGGCTTCTTAGAACTGTCGCAAAATTCAACTGATAAGATGATAATAAATTGTTTGTGTAAAAAGGTCAAAAGATTTCAATAAATTAAAATATTGAGTTTTTATCTTTCAATTACAAGTTTTTTTTTATGTATTGTATTTGTATGGATGATCTGTGGAGTAAAACGTTGCCAACACTGGTCAAAAACTAAGAAAACCACGAGCATTTTGTCCGATTTGAGTTTTTTTTTTTGTTTTATTGCTTTAATTGATGGGATGGATCTTCTGACATAAAAATTATCCATTTTTAAAACCCTTTCGAACACTAAGGCCCTGCGCAAACGTAGACACTTTTTGTTGCCGGTTACCTACTTACACCGAACACTTTTTGATCGTCATTAGTATTGGTGTTAAGTGGAAGCAACTGGACACAAAAATGTAAACGTATGCGCAAGAAGTGGATGATTTCATACTGATTCTATAGAAATAAAATATTCATCGGTAGCTTGTATCTGACACAAGACACATGTCTTCGTTTGCGCTATGCCTAAATGACGAACCCCGGAATACGGATGGGAGCCCTAGCCGTAATGATACAAATACAACCTAATCGTCTTGCAGCGATCTTTATCTTTTTATTTGATTTTGATTCCCGGGTCAAACAAACCAGTTGAGAAGACTTCTATTAGTTAAGTGAGGTATTTAGAAGGTAGTCGAGCTGAATCTTACCGAATCTCAAGAAGGTGGAAAGGGCTATTCTCAACTATTCTGAGATATTAACGGTGATAGAAAAATCGCCACACGTATTTAATAGGCACCCTTTGCAATGTATTTAAATAGTAAAGTTCACTGGAAAAGGGATTTTTACTGAAAAGGAAATACTGATACGAGTATGACAACAATAACATGTTTGTGTCAGTGTGATTTTTAAAACGCCCACGATACAGGATAAAATGCGAATTAAAAAATCATGGAGATTCACCACTGTGCTGAAAACAGTTTCAGATGGATGAGAGATTGAAAGACGATATAATGCAATAATACATTTTTTATATACTGACTAGCTTCTGCCCGCGGCTTCGCTCGCGTTAGAAAGAGACAAAAAGTAGCCTATGTTACTCTCCATCCCTTCAACTATCTAAACTTAAAAAATCACGTCAATTCGTCGCTCCGTTTTGCCGTGAAAGAAAGACAAACAGACAGACAGACAGACAGACACACTTTCCCATTTATAATATTAGTATGGATATTGTGACAGACAACTAAGTTTACTGTGTATGCAGTTCCCCTGACCTATACTCCATGCATTGGTACGGATTACCTTGTTCACAAGAAGAGGATAAAAGATATGAATTACTTTAGGTAGTCAAATTAGCCAGCGCTGGAAGTTAATAGACGTATTTTTAGTGGCCACGTTCATTAGCCAGCGCTCCAAGTAAATAGACATATTTTAAGTGGCCATTTTTAAATCGCGTCTAAATTACCTATGTCATAATTTAGACGCGATTTAGGCCCAAGTTCATCAAAACAAAGTTAAACGTTGATTTTCTGATCGGCCCGTTAATATTTAAACGACGGTTAAACAAGAAGCGGGTTTTTGCTGTTCATCACCACGTTTCGAGGTCCGGTTAGAAAACCGAGCGTTGAATGAATGAGTGAGTAAAAGTGCAATACCACCAAATAAAATGTAAGGGTATAACATGAAAAAAACTTTTTCCAAAAAAAAAGATAACCGACTTCAAAAACTAAAAGCTCAAAAATAACTATTTCGGAAGTCGGTGGCTTCTCTTCTGCCGGTCGAATTGTGTTGCTTTGCCACCGACTTCCGAAATAGTTATTTTTGAGCTTTTCGTTTTTGAAGTCGGTTATCTTTTTTTTGGAAAAAGTTTTTTATTTTTTACTTTTTAGTGAGTCCCAACTACGTTTTATAGTAACTTTAAAAAAAATGTACGTTTTTCTATAAAAATTGAGAAGTTCCCTCGATTTCGGCATGATACCATCATCAGATCCTGGACCTGATGACAATGGGACCATTTGGGAAGTCTACCCTTTCAAACAAAAAAAGAATTGTTCAAATCGGTTGGCAAACGACGGAGATATGCGCGAACAAACATAAAAAAAAAACATACAAACAGCCGAATTGAGAACCTCCTCCTTTTTTTAGAAGTCGGTTAATAACGCTGACGCGCATGACTTTTAAATATGGTTGGATAACATTGAAAAAATGGCAGAGCCATGTCATGAATTACTCGGATATTAGCGGGCCATCCACTAACGTTCATTCCTGCCGGAATGTACAATCCTTACAGAATGAACGCCAGTGGATTTGCAACAACGAGAAAGAATGACGGTATTAAAATCCCACCATCCATCCCGTCGCGACAATCCTTACGGAATGAAAACCAGTGGATTTGCAAGAGCAAGAAAGAATGACGGTATTAAAATCCCGCCACCCGTACCGTCGCGACAATCCTTATGGAATGAACACCAGTGGATTTGCAAGAGCAAGAAAGAACGACGGTATAAAACCTAATGTTAGTTAAGTTAATTTAGTTTTATTTACTCATCTTTATTTATACAAGTCTTGCTAACTTATGCTGAATTTAAGTTACGTTACTTTATTGTAACCATAAACATTCGTATGCCGCTATATGTGGTGAATATGCTGTACGAAACTTGTTTAACACCTGTAAACCTACCATATTCGACGAATAAATGTCTTTGTCTTTGTCTTTGTCTCGCTACCAGTCCTGTCGCTACTGGCGCGACGCGCGCTGTGATCAAGTTAGTGTCTGTTTATAAATATAAATATGTTCTGCCTAAGTGTAGGGCCTGAGTGCCCGCTCAAATCGAGCGTCTAGCAGGGCGGGGCGTGCGGCGTCCATATCAAACAGATGCATTTACACGTAGGTGTCCTGAGTGGCGACCTAGTGGCGCGAGAACAACTTGCACGCAACGCTGCACGCTCCGCTCAACGCTCCGCTGAACGCTCTTCACTCAGTTCGTACACTAAGGCATTTTGATGCAGGGTGATGCAGAGACAAATCATGGTAGATGCAAAATGCAAAGGTACAAAAATAATGCCAAAATTAAATATATATATTTACATAATATAGTAGTATATATATAAATACATATAGGTACACTCACATAAACATAAAGATAAATATAAACATAATTGTTGCAAAATGAAAATAATCCATAAAGATTATTCAAAATGACGAGCATTCCTTTCAAATGACAACAATCTTCATAAAATAGGAGGATTGTCACCATCCACACACGCGCAATCCCTCGGTATGGCTGACAAGATGCAGTGACAGGAATGTACACAAACGTGTGGATGGTCACTGAAGGATTGTTTTTCCTGCCGGACTGGCGTGTCGTGATAAAGCCAGGGGAAAGAACGAAGGATTGTGGTTTAGTTAGTGGCTTCAACGGTTTTATTTTATCCCGTCGCATTTCTGTACGGATTGAACGACGGGACAAGCCTGAAGGAATGAACGTTAGTGGATGGCCCGCTATAGCGGGCCATCCACTAACGTACCGTCCGTTTCGATAGACATAGAGATAGACTTACAATCTCGAACTCGAGATAAATGGCGAAAATCGAGAATTGGCCCCCAGGGGGCCAATTCTCGATTTTCGCCATTGAAAGTCTATCTCTATGTCTATCAAAAATATCTCTATCTCTACCAAAAAATGTCGAATTGAGCAGAATTCCGTATTCTCGGTCAAAATAATAATAATAATAATAATAATAACCCGCAGGGCAGCTTGTGGCGAGCTGTCGGGCAGTAGCGACCCCCGCGGACCTGACCTCCTGGGAGACCCTTTGTTCTTCATCTCTGGCTTGCCTTCATTGGCCGGCCAGAGTGAGCATTGACGAGGAACAAGGCTCCCACCTCACTCTTGCCTTAATTGGCTGGTTTGAGTGGAGAATCGCAAGAGCAAACGTGCTCGGGGGAAGGAAGTATTCCAGTAAGATGCTGGTAGGGATCTTGACCGTACTTCCGGGATTGTCCTGATAGCCGTGGAATACCTCTCCACTCCTCTAGCACCTCGATATATGTTGCCCCCTTGTCGCTACGTCACTTTGTGCTAGCGGCCGTTTTCGGGGGCCCATTTACTGAGTGTGCAAGTCACCCCCTGCCTTTTTATCCGTGCTTTCAAACATTGGTCAGGCAGGGGCTATAGTCCCTCCATAGTCTCAAGTACTTAGTCCACCTAAAAACCCAAACCCATAGTTTAAATTTTTTTGTTTGCTACATAGTTCTACAATAGTCTCACACTAACCGGGGATTATCCTTCGGTGCACCTGCATAGTGCATATAGGGATAATCGTCGGTTGGTATCTCATTTCTCATAAAATTCTCAAGGGGCCTCTGCGAGTTGGCTTCGGCCCCTCGTACGCCTTCCAAAGGTCCGGGACCCCAGGGACCCGAGAAACGTAAGACGTTAAACAAAATAATAATAATAATAATAATAAACGGACGGTTTTTCCGGGCCCTGCATGGGCCCGATGTAGACTTTTTAGCGTCCGTATCCTGGCTGCGCTTTGGTGACCTATTTGGGGAAACCGAAGGTTTTGTCTGTGCAATTATGGACGAAGTTATCATGACGAAGAATTATCGGAGATTTATTGTGAAAGATGGTACGGTTGACATATGTCGGGCGTGTCACATGCCGGGAGAATCGATCCGACACATTATCTCTGGTTGTTCTCGTCTTGCTAACGAAGAGTACTTGAATAGGCATAACCTCGTGGCCAGGATTATCCATCAGCAACTTGCTCTGAAATACGGCCTCGTAGAATCTGAAGTACCGTACTACAGGTATGTGCCCGACCCAGTTCTCGAAGATGGCAATGTCACATTGTACTGGGATCGATCCATCATCACTGACAGGACTGTTTTAGCAAACAAGCCTGATATAGTGGTGGTGGATCGATTGGAGCGGCGCGCAATGATCATTGACGTTACCGTCCCACATGACGGGAACCTCGTGAAGGCTGAGAAAGATAAACAAATTAAGTATATCGACTTGGCTCGCGAGGTTGTCGATATGTGGGATGTGGACTCAGCGATCATTGTGCCGATAGTTGTTTCTGCCAATGGCTTAATAGCCAAGAGCCTCGATCTACATCTAAAGAGGCTCTCGTTAGGTAGCTGGATCAAGCGCTTGATTCAGAAGGCAGTACTACTGGACACGGCACGCATTGTCAGGAGATTCCTTTCTCTGGAGCCCTGACCACCTTGGACCTTGTTCCCGATACCGGTGGGTTACTGTTTTTTATATTTTTAAATGTTTTTGTCTTTTTATAATAATATTTAAAAATGTAAATAATGTGTATAAAAATAAATAAATGGGAATAATAATAATAATCTTTATTGGAACAAAAACACATATTACAAATTATTTGCGTACGTAAATAGCTACATTAGTTATAAAACTGTGTCGCAGCTATTAACGCCCACCTCCAGGAGAGACACAGCGTTCCAAATTTTAGATATGTTAAGCAAATATAAAAATAAAGCAGGCTGTAATTAATTAAATAGTGCATGCGGGAGTGTTCTGTGTGAGTGTAGTGCGTGTCTGTAGGGTGTAAGTATAGGATGTGCTTGTGGGACCTCCCCACGAGCACACTCTACGCTACGTGTATTTGGTGTGCATGTATACGGAAGAAAGAATTTTATGTTTTGACAAACGTTTCCAATTCCTCATATGTTAGTGTATGGAGCCATTCATCAATTATTTTTTTGCAATCCCGAAAAGTACATGGGTAGATATTAAGCTTTTTATTTATTCTATTATAAAGCACAGGACTACAGAAAACAGACTGCCGGCGGCAAATTTCCAGTTTGACACTTGATGTAGGACAGACTCTATCAGATCTTCGTTTCTTCCTTGTAAGGTCAGGGTCAAAAGGCAGGGTTAAATGTTTCCGCAATACTGTACTTAGCACAAAAGAGTGCCTTACCGTAGGTAGCTTCCACAGCATGTATAGTTCGCGGGTAGGGAAGCGATAGGGTTTAAAGGCCATTACCTTGAGGACAGCCCTCTGCGCCCTCTCTAAACGCAGCAAAAGACACTTACCAGCCAAATAGAAATGAATGTCGCGAAAATGTCGAGTCGAGTGAAGATAATGTTACCATTATGAAGAATCGCGCGTTCCGTTTTTGGTAGCTAAGTAAAAGTAGCATAAGTGAATGAATGATTTTGTTTTAAAATGCTGAATATACTACTATTTAAGTATAAAACGAAACGTTTAGTGTAAAAATAAACAGTTTGGCAGTTGACTGTCTGTCAGTGACAGAATCCAAGTGTTAGGTAAGGAAGTAAATGATAAAGTTCTTTATTTTAAAATAAAAATAGCTAAGTCATACAAAAAATTAATTATAATAAAATCGGTTACAATAATTGTGCACTCAACAAATACGCAATTTAGGTATTTTAGGGTGTGCAAGATAGAAATTCTAATAAACAATCGTCCATCTTTCAGTGGTTTCAAGTCTAATCGTGTTCGTCGTTTCAAGAAAACACAATTCACAAATCAAAAAGTATAAATCGAATTTCCAGTAGGTATGAGATGCCAAGCCGTATTTTATTAAAAAAATAAGGAAATAAAACACAGTGTACAATGCAAAACTCAACGAATCCACTCAGAAATGACGTATCTCTACAATCGACATGACATCTCTACTGCTCAGAAGCACTCGACATGAACTCTAACGTTAGTCTTCGACAAATGTCGAATTAGACATCCCCAGAATAGCAACTTTTAAAATATGACGAAAAAATGACGTCATTCGATTTTTTTGTCGAATTCGACTTCATCTCTAAAACCGAGAATTGGCCCCCAGTTCTAACCTAACCTAACCAACCATTTCGATATGGGCTATACTCTTGCCTATATAAATATTGTCTAATGTCATTAATTTTTAATTCAAAAATTAAACTTAATCTACTAGTGGTTATTGTTAATTTTTTTTTTTAATTTTGCATTTTACGCGCGATACTTATATTATTTATTGTCTGTGGTCATACAAACAGACGATTATGTGAAAGTTGTGAAAAATTACGCGTTTGCGTTTGGGGGTGTTTGGGGAGCCCCCTTTACCTCTCCCAACCCAAAAAAACCCAACAATCCCAACCCAAAGGAGTACAGTTTAGCCAAACCATTTTTAATATGTTTTTCAAATGCACGTGGTTGTTACTCAGTGAATTAAAATGAGATGAGAGTGCGGTGTCATCCCACCATGCTACACCGTATGTCAGCTTACACAATTTTACTAAGAGAGATTTTACACATTAGACTTGCGGATTTATAGCGTGAACGGCGCGGCGCGGCGGCGGCGCGGCGCGGCGCGGCGTGGCGAATTTTTAAATTCTAAGTACTTACTTTACTATCATGTATTTATTGGAACTGTGCTCCACCGGTTTAGGTTATTTACAAAGTGTAAACAGCCTTGTGTATATTTTTATATAAAAAAAATCGTACTACAATGACAATTTTATAAGACAATCTAATCTTACAAAATACAATTAAAAATGTTAAAGGTTAGGGTCAATTTGACTACTGTTTGTTATTAAATAAGTAATCACTGGACGCGGTAAAGTACAGACACAAGTCGGAACACACACCCGCGTGGTTACAACACTATTTAACAGATAATAAATGTTATCTCACCCCATCAGCGACAAAGGCGGACACAATCACAACTGACACAACCACACTGACCACTCGCGCCATTGTGAACTACTTACAATTTGACAAAAAATCTAACATCTCCCACATTATATACTCCGACTTCAGCGTAATAATAGCAATCTACACCTCTATTTATACTAATATTGTGAAGAGTTTGTCTGTTTGTTTCGTTGATCGTGCGAATTGAAAAAACTACTAATTCGAGTTGAAATGTTATTTTTGTGTTGAATAGATCATTCAACACAAAAAGTTGAAAAGTTTGTCAAAAAGTGTGTTGAAAAGTTGTTTTTGTGTTTATTATCTAGGTATATCAATAGATTATATAACATCAGGTTACAACAAATACGAGGGGAGCATCAATAAAAGGTGTAGATTTTTTTTTTATATTTATTTACGAAGGTGTTTTTATGAACATGTATCGTATTTATCAAAATAAATACGTAATTAAACACAACTATTTCATTTTAAACGAAAATGCCTTTTACATCGTTTAATTTCATTGAATAGGTATCTTACGAGATTTACAGATTTAACATAACTTTGCGGCAAAGTAATTATCGGGCGGTAGCAAGGCCAGCTGATGGCTTTGCGAGATATTCGTAGCTAATATGTATTAAAATAACTCATAGGTTACATATCAACGTTCTGTTACATACAGGAACGGAGCAGTAACCAAAAACTTCACATTACACACATTACATTGTTTATATCTCATCAACTCTGGGTTGACTGGTAGAGATGCCTAAGGCATTATCCGCCCTTGTATGCTTGTGCATGAAGTTTAAATAAATAAATAAATTACGCGAGTGAAACCGCGGCGGACAGCTAGTAATATAAATAAATCTCTTATCGTAAACACCTGTGAAGCCAAACCACAAGTTCGTCGATACTTTCCGGGGCGTTCCCTGTTCATATTTAGGCAGCGTTTTCCCCCTATCCGGTTTAAATTTTGATAAGTTTTTCAGGAGACTAACGTATTTCAAATACAGGGTTTAGTGTTTCTGGCCTAGTTTCTGAAATATAATGGTGACGATTCTCTTGTGCACAAACTAACGTAAATTTAAGATAAGTGCATCTTTCTCTTTCCTTTTAATTAAGAAAAGGACAGAAGATCAAATATTAGTTAAGTCCTGTCAAATTTAGACACTCCATAGATAATTTAGACGCAATTTAAAAACATGGCGTCTAAATATACGTCAATTTTCATCAGGCACTGTCTAATTTGACAGGATTAAACTAAAATGTATCTTCTATCCTTTTCTATAAGAAATGGAAAGAGAAAGATGCACTTAACTTAAATTAACGTTAGTTTGTGCACAAGAGAATCGGCACCATAAAGGTACAATTCCGAGACGGGCCGCAGACTGCAACCGCAGGCGACACTGCGGCTACCGGCTGCAGTTACCGCAATGCTGCCTGCGGTCGCTATTCCAACCGCGGCTGCATGCCGTGACTGCACAATGCACAGAACCGTGCCTCAGCTGTTGTTCCAGTGCCTTCGTGCGAGACACAATGTTGGACTTTACCGATAGTGTACTAATGTGTCTTTTACTAGAAGAGGAAGATGATGACGACTTGTTATTATATGCCAAAAGAAAAAGAAAAGAACATTTTTGACATTTTTGTACGTGTGAACTCTCTGCAGTTCGCGACACGACTGGCGCTGCAGCCAGCGGTCGCTGCGCGCCGCGGCTGCACGCTGCGCGCCGCGACTGCAGGCAGCAGTGTAGTCGCGCTTGGAATCAATTTCATAGATATTCATAGAAACAAGTGGTGTCGCTTGCAGTTTGCGGTTGCAGTTTGCGGTCTGCGGTCCGTCTCGGAATTGTACCTTTATGTGACTAAAGGTTAAAGGTTACTATTAAAGGTCGAATTCTCATACGTCAATAAATTTTAAGACGCTGTCAAATCTGTTGGTAACCATACTTAATCCCATTAAAGTGACAAAGACAGCAACAGAGTGTCTTAAAATTATGTGAGGTTTGAGCATTCGGTCATAAGGGCCTTATCATACTATGACAGAGGTCGGTAACCTTTTGAAATGGAAGAGTCAAAAATATTAATTAACAAAATTACTAAATGTTTAAAGAGCCACATAATTTTTTCTTGCCTACAATTCTATTACTTTGGATGGGGCTAAAAAGCCGTAGCCTCATACCCAACGAGCCGCATGTGGCTCGCGCGCGTGCAGGTTGCCGGCGAATGTAAGTACAGACAGCGGAAAGCGTGTACTACAAAACACGCACAAATATTCGAAACAAATTTTCATCAAAAACAGTTCAGTGGTTTAGCTGTGAGAGCGTAAAAGCGTGAGTTAAGTACTTTCGGATTTCCTACATTAATTATTGTTTCTCGGAAGCTTTGCTCTTTGAAATGGTGTAGGCGCTTTATCGATAAGAATGATGAGTTCTTCACATATTTTATGCACATATAATGGTGCCGATTCTCTTGTGCACAAACTATCGTAAATTTAAGTTAAGTGCATCTTTCTCTTTCCATTTCTTAAAGAAAAGGACAGAAGATACATTTTAGTTTAATCCTGTCAAATTAGACAGCGCCTGATGAAAATTGACGTATATTTAGACGCCATGTTTTTAAATTGCGTCTAAATTATCTATGGAGTGTCTAAATTTGACAGGACTTAACTAATATTTGATCTTCTGTCCTTTTCTTAATTAAAAGGAAAGAGAAAGATGCACTTAACTTAAATTTACAATAGTTTGTGCACAAGAGAATCGGCACCATTATCAATCGTTTATTGTATCCCATAGCTCTGTCTATCTAAAATATGTATGTAGATATTTTTACGTAAGTATGTATATCAGTTGTCTGATTACCCAGTCCGTCAGTTTTATCGTAGACCGGCTGTCGGCTGTTGCTGTTCACACTAAAAGCGGCCAGCTTACTTAAAGATCTGTTAATTGTGGGACCGAACCCACAACCGTGGGCTAAGCAGTCAGTGGTGCCGATTCTCTTGTGCACAAACTTACGTTTTCGTTTAATTAAGAAAAGGACAGAAGATCAAAATATTAGTTAAGTCCTGTCTTTAGACACTCCATAGATAATTTAGACGCAAACGCAATTTAAGAACATGGCGTCTAAATATACGTCAATTGTCATCAGGCGCTGTCTATTTTGACAGGATTAAACTAAAATGTATCTTCTGTCCATTTCTTTAAGAAATGGAAAGAGAAAGATGCACTTATAACTTAAATTTACGTTAGTTTGTGCACAAGAGAATCGGCACCAGTGTAACTAACAACTAAACCAACAGGCCAATCAGACTATTTGTTAGTCCTGCCAGTCATAGGTTGGAGTTTTCCACGGCGCAAGCCTCTATAGTTTAAAGGACTAGGTTATCATTTTATCAATATGACACGTATTCTTGAATTACTTGTACTATTGGAAATGCAAAATATGCATGTATGATAATCTTATATGGGCTTGTATTTACGGGTCAGTGGGTCGTCATAGGGGCGGAGTAAATAAGTTATGTATTTGTACGATTACGCAGTTCTCTGAAACTAATACAATTATTCATACTATTGAGTATCCATACTAATATTATAAATGGGAAAGTGTGTCTGTCTGTCTGTATGTTTGTCTTTCTTTCACGGCAAAACGGAGCGACGAATTGACGTGATTTTTTAAGTGGAGATAGTTGAAGGGATGGAGAGTAACACAGGCTACATTTTGTCTCTGTCTAACGCGAGCGAAGCCGCGGGCAAAAGCTAGTGTTTTATATATGTATGTATTTAAAAAATTTAATACGTTTGTTTATCAGTTATCTGGTTATCGTACAAACTACAAATTCTGCTTTGTTTTGGATGAGATGGTCGTGTGCGAGTTGCCCCAGATTAACTATTTTAGTAGTTTTTTTTTATATGGATAAATAAGTTATTAACAACAACCTGGTTTATTGATTTATCTGTGATTTATAAGGGATCCTTATTGTTTCTGTGTAGTGTGTGTATGCATCTGCGAAAGAACTCAGAGACAAGAAAGTGTTTTTTTTTTATTTGGGTTACCAGATTTATTAAATGTTTATTTTTGAAGACGTACAAATATGTTGTTATAGAACGGATAGAAATCAAATAATATGCATGTTGAGTGCATTCAAATTAAAAGTAATAATGAATCAATACCTTGGGACAACTCTCATGATTTGCCGTGGAGATGTACAAATATTTATGAAATGATCTAAAAAAATATACCTATAAAGAAAAGATTTAACATAGGAAAGTAGTTGGGGATGCGTCATATCATAACCAACGAAACCAAAGACCAAGCACTCCAGGGATTAAAGAACTGTTAAACTCCATCATTAAAGGTTATAAATTATAATGTTGTATAGTCACATTATCTCACTGTATAGTATGTGCACAGTTGCATAAGAATCAGCTTACCTCGAAAAACTTGCAAGATTTTAAACAAACAATTATGGGAAGAGGACCCCAAATAAACTCGTATACGACGTACTTACATAAGTAGGTAGTATTTGTACTTACCTCAATCTCACACATGTCACTAATATCACAGACGTCACTCATTGTCACTCCCTACTAACCCAATTTCACTCACCTTCACTCAAAGAACACCACTACTAAATAAGCACGGTCTCAAAACCCCTCTCCATTTTATACTACTCACATTTTTAATAATAAAAAGAACAAAAGCAACGTACTTACACCTTATTGCGTCGGAATAAAGTCTATAATGACTCTGGGACTCTTGTTTATGACATTTCGTACAGTCAGCGACATGAATAAGGACTATATTGTAGGGACTTTAAATCTAGACATAAACAATCATTGTATTGTTCCTTCATAGAAACGACTTGTATAAACAATGATGGTGCCGATTCTATTGTTCACAAACTAACGTAAATTTAAGTTAAGTTTATCTTTCTCTTTCCATTTAATTAAGAAAAGGACAGAAGATAAAATATTAGTTAAGTCCTGTCAAATTAAGACACTCCATAGATAATTTAGACGCGTTTTAAAAACATGGCGTCTAAATATACGTCAATTTTCTTTCGGCGCTGTCTAATTTGACAGGATTAAACTAAATTGTATCTTCTGTCCTTTTTTTTAAGAAATGAAAAGAGAAAGATGCATTTAACTTAAAATTAGTCTAGTTTGTGACCAAGGGAATCGGCACCATTGCCTACCTAGTTAATATAATTACGATTAATATAACCAATACACATTGCATGAGGTCTGTCCTCGCACGGTTTGAAGATTTAACTGATCCTTTAGTGATTGGAATGGATGCCTTGACGGAGGGGGCACTGCTGCACTGCTATCCATGATTCACATTCTAAAATGTTTGTTACTTTGTTATGCACCGTGCATTTAGAATGATCTTCTCTTGAGAAGTAAAAGTGGGATGTTATCAACAGTTTTGTTTTTTGTTGACTTGTATCAAGTATCAACTAAGTAATAGGGATGACGACAACATTAAAAAAAATTACATTCTGTTTAGTCCGTCTGATAGACCGGCTAAAAATACGGGACACGTACCTATTTTTTGCTTGATCAAATTAATAAAGCAATACAAAGATAAAACGCAACAAAGTTCCGGAGTGGGGGCTTTTGACGTCACTGTCTTGTAAAAATTGTATCAGATCGTGACGTCTCGCAAAACTTCAACGCACTGTATCGTCGTCATTTTTCGTTTACGAGAAAAAAGAAAAAATACGTGTTTAAAATTTTTTGATAATTCAACTAACGGACTAATTACTTTTTTTTCGTCGTCTCGCCTATTGCTTGAGCGAATGTTTGAATTATCAATTTAGCAGGTGTGGATATAAAAATATACTCTTTTCATAACATTCCAAATACCTATTTTAAAGAATTTTATAAGACCACAAACTTAAGAAAATGCATTTGACAATGATAGTACCTATTGACTGAATACGACGTGCAATAAGTAATTATTTACACACATTTTCTTTTAATATTCGTTGTTAAAATTCTTTATCGAATTTGGCTGAAGAGTACTTATTATACTTTAAACTTTCGCGTTGCATATTAATATTTTACTGTTCTACGGGATTTAACGCGCACGTACCTTTCTTATTTGTTTTTCGCTTGACGTTTCGGCAGGGTTACACCTGCCATGGTCACAAGCAGACTGTTCGGCGACACTACTCCGTCGATGAAGATGAAGATAGATTCTCATCTACCCTCAATGTTGACGATTGTCCACTATAAAGCCGCGTACACACTACACTCACTGTGTCCGGTTTTTTTGTCGACTTAAAATCGCGATGCTGAATTTTTGCAATCACTGGATTCCATGTGGCTGACAGTTTGAAACCTTCTTCCCGATTGAAATTCCTGTGTTTTTTAATCTCAATCGCTTCACGCACAACTCTTGAGTAAAAATGGCGATCAGTGGAGAGGACTTGTGGACGATGGAACTCGAACTCGTCAACATTGAGGGTAGATGAGAATCTATCTTCATCTTCATCGACGGAGTAGTGTCGCCGAACAGTCTGCTTGTGACCATGGCAGGTGTAACCCTGCCGAAACGTCAAGCCAAAATAAATTAAAGGTACGTGCGCGTTAAATCCCGTAGAACAGTAAAATATGAAGAGTACTTATTAATCTTCGAAATCGAAACGAGTACGTCTGAAAAACATAATAACAAAGTAATTTATAAACATTACCCACATGCTTTAAATTGTTAAAATTAACCCACATCTGGTAATTTAGTGCATATTATTATTGTGACTAAATAGCATTGTTAAGTTTCATACTGAATGTTGATAAGAAATTACAGAACTAAATTTTCATGTCGACTGTATTAAAAAAGTACTTATGTGTCTATCGTAAGAGGGTGTACTTGATGTTTTTAATATTATTTTCTCGTTCCGTCAATACCACTTTTTCGTGTATACGACTGAGACCAATATTACTTTAGGAGTTTTTTCTATCAATCATTTTAAATGGGAAATCAATGGGAGGTTTAATTCTTATATTTTTCTCTTTCTAACTCTGCTATTAACTGTACTGTGTGAAAGAAAGGCAGCATGATTACATTAATTGTTTACCCAAGTTTTGTTTTTGGTCGGGGTAAGACCGGCCGGCATTTCGAAAATGTCTGTGATAGGTTTTCTCCCCAACTTGCAGTTTCACCAGGTTAAACCTTTCAACGACCAAGCGACAGCCGGCTGTCGCGCTGCTATTGTCTTTCTATTGTGTCTCTAATCACGTGTGTTCGAAGCTTTAATGTTTAGTAAGTATAACAACGTCACAATAGTTAATGTTAGACAATCATACTGCTGAAAATTCTTTAGTTGAAAGTGCATAATTCAAATTAACACAAAACATAATTAAGAGATCTTTAGTTCACATAGGGTTTACATAGGCATATCATCCATAGCAATTTCTCTCTGTTGAAATAAGGTTTGCTGGAAGATAACTTTGGGTTAAGCTCGCCATAGCAAAGTACATCTTAACTCATGTTTTTGCTTTTTTGTATGTGTATTTTTTTAAATGTGCAATTAAGAATTAAAAAAATAGGATGCTTGTTAATCTTGAAACCTTTCTTGCATCTGCATACAAATTACTACATAAAAATAAAAACATTGAAATATGTAAACAATAGTAATAGTACCTAATAAAATATGGAAAGAAGGATAAGCTTTGCGTAGGTGTAGGACAATAATAGAAAAAAAAATAAAGTAAATAAAACAAATATACCTATAGGTAACAAAATTATTTAATACATAATTTGTACTTTTAAAGGTGTTCGTGATAATTCGTGAGTTCGTGCGTGACACATAAAAGTACCTATTGGAAAAATTCAAGGAAATAGTACGGATTTTCAACAAATACACATGATACATAAGGAACACTATGACTAAAATATATTTCCCTATATTACTAACTAGAGAAGTAATAGTGAAATTGGAAATTTGAAGCAACTGTTAGTAATATTTCTTATTTCCTAGGTATGTCATGTATGGCATCAGCATGCATATGAATAAACCATTATTATTGCGTCACAGATATTAATAATTATATACTAATTACATTAATCTAATACTTTTTTTTTTTTTTTTTGGTGAGTGGGAAATCATCCAATGACTGCTCCCGTCCTGGGTGCGACGGGAGGGCGTGTCAGACTCTTACTGACTAAAACCCACTCATGTTCCTTCGATTGCCTTTTATGTTCCAGGGTCACGGTAACAGTTATAAACATAACATTCCGCAACCCCGGCAGGCGTTGGCCCTGTTGGGCCCCTTCCTGTGCTGACTCCTTCTCTTTGAGGCGCGCGTGGAACAAAACGCGCCGTCTACGCGGTCCTGGTCCTAGCCGGGCGGCGAGCTACCCATCGCTCGCCATCCGCAGAACCGCGCCTACGGTGGCCGGTAGTCGTCTTGCGACTCTCGACGTCTTCGCCTGGGTCTTTGTCCGGGGCGAGAGGCTCGTCGTTGCCTCTCGCGCGCCGCCGCTTCCTTCACTAGCATAACTGCTTCGCAGAAGGAGGCGACGGCATCCCATTCCGTCTCGCCCCGCAGCATGGCCTGAACCAGCGCTGGGCGCGAGAGGTCACCGCCGCCGATCGCCTCTACGAGGACACGTCTATGGTCCGCCCATGCGCGGCACACCTCCACCGTGTGCTCGACCGTGTCCTCCAGGCGACCGTTGCTGCAGTGGTGACACCCAGGCGTCGGTTCCGCCTGAATCCGACACAGGAACCTCCCGAACTGACCATGTCCGGTGAGGACCTGTGTCAGGCGAAACGTGAGAGCGCCGTGGCGCCTCTCCAGCCACTCCTCAAAGAGGGGTCTTACCGCCGCTATCACGGCGTGCCCAATTAATCTAATACTAATGCTGGACTAGATATAAAAACCACTAATTGTGTCATTTTAAAAGGAACTATTTTTTAAATTAAGTGTTAAAATATAAAATACTCAAACACAACCCACTTGTATATGTATAACAATATTATTTATAATTAATATAACAAATTCGAAAGTAACTTTGTTATACGCTCTCACGCCTAAACTGCTAAACCGAATTTGATGAAATTTGGCGCAGAGGCGCTTTTATAACTGCCTACCTACCTAATAACATAACATTCTTATGTTTGGCAATGAAGATCAATGGTTACATGAGACTATGACAATGGTGCCGATTCTCTTGTGCACAAACTAACGTAAATTTAAGTTAAGTGCATCTTTCTCTTTCCTTTTATTTAAGAAAAGGACAGAAGATCAAATATTAGTTAAGTCCTGTCAAATTTAGACACTCCATAGATAATTTAGGAGTAGAATACGGAACTTCGACGCACAAAATATCGATAAATGCTAATACGATGCTACAAAATTGCGATGCACGTTATTGCGAAAGACCGTCTCTGCGAAGCCACTACACTTCGATGCACGTTACCGCGATAGATCTTCACTGCGATACTACTTGACTTCGATGCACGTTACCGCGAAAGATTTTCACTGCGATACTACTTAAATTAGATGCACGTTACCGCAAAAAACTACGGAGCTACTCGACTTTGATAATCTAATGCGAAAGATCTTTACTGAAAAACTATTAGACTTCGACATACCTGCTCGTCTTTCGTTAAGCTTATCACATTAGCTATCTACATATATTTTATTTATTTATGTATCGAGTGAGCTTAATAAATTATAAACCGAAACGCACAGTGATCAAAATCATGTGTATTCCATATTGGTTTGTACAGTACTTACATATTAAACAATCATAATATAATTGTGTATATTTATTATTAAATCACAATAAAAGTATGTTTAATCAACTTGAAAAAATACAGAGTTAGATATAACAAAAACGTTAACAAAAATAAACAAAGTTTTATTACCTAATTATTATTGATTGGCTATTGATTGGTATACAACAAATATTTCATGCATTTTACTAAAATTGAATGTAATACAATGTTAGATGATAGATTTTATTTATTGCACACAAAACAAATTATACAGACAAATCAAACTTCAAAGCCGTCTCAACTTAAAAGATGGCATGGATGTTTTCTCCTAATAATTCCTTCATTTATTTATCTTTTTCAAGCGTTTATTAGGTACTAGTTTTTGCCCGCGGCTTTGTAGAAATGATTTTTCGCGGTAACGTGCATCGAAGTTAAGTAGTATCGTAGTGAAAATCTTTTGCAGTAACGTGCATCGAAGTCAAGTAGTATCGCAGTGAAGATCTATCGCGGTAACGTGCATCGAAGTGTAGTGGCGTCGCAGAGACGGTCTTTCGCAGTAACGTGCATCGCAATTTTGTAGCATCGTATTATCATTTATCGATATTTTGTGCGTCGAAGTTCCGTATTCTACTCCACGTAATTTTAAAACATGGCGTCTAAATATACGTCAATTTTCATCAGGCGCTGTCTAATTTGACAGGATTAAACTAAAATGTATCTTCTGTCCTTTTCTTTAAGAAAAGGAAAGAGAAAGATGCACTTAACTTAAATTTACTTTAGTTTGTGCACAAGACAATCGGCGCCAATGTGCTTCAAAACATTTATTTAATTAATGCAGCTGCTACAGTGAAATGAAATGGTCTATTATCCAAGTAGGACATTAGAAACACTTTTCACTTTTTTGAAAACAAGCTGGAGTCGGCATCTCCTAACTGACTAGGTACCTCTGAGAAGAAATGCCGAAACAAACTCAGGGATCATCGAAGCCATAATATCTGACAAATATCCAAAGAAAGGCAAGGCATTAGGTAAATCTAGTAAATAGGTACGCACACCTTCATCTTCACAGCGAAATTTATGTATCTATTTATCTTGTAAATTTCAGTAGCATTGACTCAGTGGTTAAGGAGTCTTCCTCTTATGTAAGGGGTTGAAGGTTCAAATTCGGGCAAGTACCAATGTGACCTTAACGATTCATATAATATGTACTTTCTAAAGTTTATCTGGAACATCACTGACATCTCGTGCCTCGGAAAGCACGTAAAGCCGTTGGTCCCGGTTGTCATTCGTAGAACTTTGACAGTGTTTATGGGTAGTCAGAAGCCAAAAAGTCTGACCAGTTAAAGGGGAATCATGTCGCCCAGTTACTGGGTTGTAAAGGTCTGATAGGCAGTCGCTTCACGTAAGACACTGGTATCCAGTTAAATCCAGTTAGTCTGGACTCCAATCTCAACATAATTTGGAAAAGGCTAAGTAAATAATGATAATATCTTGAAAATTTCAGCCCCGCTATGACGTATGTAAGTATACTGTTGTTTTTAATCACTGGAAAAAGGGGGGTAAGTATTATAGTTCGATCGCTATGTGTCTGTCTATCTATGGCATCGTAGCTCTTAAACTTTCGAACACACGTGATGCGAGACACAATAGAAATCCGACAGCCGGCTGTCGGTTAGGGCGTCGAAAGGTTGAACGGGTGGACCAATTTAAATGCATTTTTTTATTTAAACGTATGTTTTCTCGCAATGGTTCTTTCTTAGACATGATTTATCAAAATCGGTTCAACCGTTTTTAAGTTATTAACTCTTTTGTTAGCTACATTCACGATCTAACTATCGGTTCCGGGAGCGGAGTTTATTTTTTATTTACACTTGTTATATTTAGGTCTTACGAGTAAAGGTTCTTAGACCATCTAAAAATCATTAAAAGAGTCTATTCTTTGGTAAATGTAAAACAAAACTATATTTCATCACATACTATCGCTTCTCTTCAAAAAGGCGATTAGAAAAATAGTTTTTTATATGTTATATACGAAAAACTACTTTTCATTAGCAATAACGGATATTTATTGCCCTTTGGTCGTTCCACCCGATTACGTAACCACTACGATATCAAAAATACATAAACATTTAAGCAATTATAAATCTTATTCCGTACAACATAAAGGTCAATGTACGAACCACCATGAAATAGTTGGTAATACCCCAGCAATAGACAAAAATAGAGATTTCAAAGATTTTTTCATCTCTATGGGTTGGAAATACCCAGATAAAGGTGTATTTATACTTGCAAACAAGTGGAACTAGATTTACGCAAGACTTTCATTATGACAATACGATTTTTAATAATTGTATTTTTAGCAGAATTACAACCGGGTTTTAATAAAAAAATACAAGTACCTCAGAAAGTGATTATAACTGCTGATAGAAAATTTCACTGTATTTTATTTTCAATACCTTAGAAAAGTTTTTACAAGACAGTAATTATGGTAAATAAATACAAGAGAAATAAAGTTATTTTTTTGTTTTTGTGTACACTGCTCTATGCCTATGGCTACTATGGCTATTGCTCTTGGCACAGATTATACATAATTATGTGCATATAGCACCATGTTGCTGAACCGACATACATTTTGAAAAACCTTTTTATCAGTGAATTATTACCTCATTGGAAAATTGGCTGAGAAATATTAACCAATAGTTGCATTGCTGGTTGGGTAAATATATTGATAGACATCTTTTGTAGCAGTTGTGCAATAAGTATTGTTATTATGGTTTTCTGCTAGAGATGCCTTAGAGCGTATCTCAATATTATTTTGTAAGTACATCAGTATAATGTAGAATCAATTGTTATGTGATGACATCACACAAATTAACAATAACAATGAAAAGTGAGTGCAAGTGTTTAGTTTAAACAATTGAGTGAAAGAAATGAAGTTTATAGACGATTGGTTTAGATGACAATAATTTTAAAGGCGAGTTGAAGTGTTGACGTAAACATAATAATATAACTGAATTTTATTATTTTCATACATAAGCTAAACTTGCGGTTTTGAGTTATGGAGCTAAATATACGTCATATTTTAATTTACAGGTATGTTAATGAACACAGAATACAAAATGAGCTTTTTTAATGACAGTAATGTTTATGCTTACAGTGATAAGAGCTGATAATGAGTTCTTATAGTTGGCACCACACAGGATAATGGTGTAAGAAGGAAGAATAACATAAACAGTGACACAGAGTCAGTCTACGTTATTACAATAATCTCGTAAGACAAATGAATTGAAGACAGGTCAGTACTGTAGTTTTTTTTTATGCTTTAACCTTACGACCAAGCGACAGCCTGTCGGGCAGCTATTGTCTTTGGACAAATACTTCTAAAAAATCTTTTTAAATGGCGGATACTAATATTGGCAATCATGCTTGCTCACTGCTGAAGATTCCCAAATGTCTGACGTCAAGTTCACTGACTGTTACTAGCAGTAGTTGCAGTAATTCCCTCAGTAACATTTTAGAATATAAATTCGACGTCTTATTGCTTTGGTTTTGTCTGAGCTGTTTAGTAGGCTGTAACTTGTAGCGTGGCCGCACACTGAGCCACTAAGAGTGGACGCAACAAAGACAAAAGTTGCTTTTAATGACGTATTCCAGTGGCGGGTCAAAGTGGAACAAGCCTGACGTATTTTAAAAGGAAAAACAAACAGTTCTTGTAGACACTGCTCCAATTAACAAGTTGATATTATATTTTTGTGTTTTTCATATTTGCTTACAGATTTATGGGCTGAGCTCTCTTATAAGTACAAGCCGGGCTTTCGACTTAGATTAGAAGGCCTGTCACTGTGATATCCTATATATAGTATCAACCGCAGTCTGTGCTCTCTGACTGCAGCCACCATAGTAAGTTATTGAATCAAACGTTACTTTGCGGAAATCAATGAAAATTTATTGTTAAGCTATTACAATTTTAATTCCGTCAAAACCTTATACATCAAGCATTAGATGCAAGTTACAGTACCATCTTTGCCTGTAAAAATATGCAGATGCAGAAGAGCTATAAATACTACCTACTTGCCACCCAATACTTATAAAAAATGCTTGAGCCCGAGCGGTCGACAAGTCAACATCTCCTAAAGATGCTCTGTGGGGGCACAAAACATTTTGTTTAGAAGTAATTTACACGATAATTACTGATCTTCTTCATGTGCATATTGCATACAATGCTTTGTTATATTCTGACGGAATCAAATCTATTTATTATAATAAACCGAGTAGTCATGGGTGTAATAAGTTATGGAGTTTCTTGCCATATACTCGTAAACTACCTTTTGGAATGGGCGACTAGATCCACAATTTTTAAATGTAATAGACATTCCAAAGTCCCTTTATGGTCTAATGGAAATAAACTTTGACTTATGTATATTTTTTGTCTGTATGTCAGTTGTCTTGTTACCATAATACTGGCTAGTTTAGGATCAGATGTGAATTGTTCAAAGATATATTTAAATATATATTGTAGAAGCCACTGCTGGCGGCGCAGTGTGCGCCTGTACTTAAACCACAAGTCGTTAAGTGTCATATTACTGCTTAGTTATCCTCAGATTATTCACTTCCCTATTGTTTCTAATAATAATACCGACATTGTAATGACTCACTTCATTTATAATTATGTACTTTATAATAAAAATTCTATAAAAAGCCCTTCTTATGACGTCCTAATTTGTGACAACAATACACTATTATTATTATACAAATTATTAAATGAATCACAAATTTAATTCTAAACATAATTATATTATTATAATGCATAATCAACACTGATACTTATATGTATAAATAAATAGTAATAGGAACATACGATATTTAATACTACTTGATAAAGACCATAATTATGGGAAAAAGATAAACATTCATACAAACACATCATAACATTTTGAAATAATTTTACCAATTCATGAGGTATTTGGTTTTTTTGGTACAACTTTAGCCTCTTATTACCCTGTTTAAAAGTTTAAAAAATACAACTATACTTACTTATTTTTTAAATGTACTTATTTACCACATTTTTTTGTTAACCAACCTTTTTCCTCTGTACCCCTTAATTATTATTAATTCTTATCTAAGTACTTATATTATGTCTTACTTATTATTAATTTATTAGCTGCCTTGCAGACTAATTAAAGGAACACATATTTGAAATCATAGCGGTTTTATAAAATTGATTTAGAACTAACCCCTTGCACAGTCAGCAAAAAAACAATGTTGGTCATATCGGATTTTAGAAATTTGAATAGCACAGATATGTATTTTTGTTACAAGTAAAATATATTCAAAATACCTTTTAACAGTCTTCAAAATTAATTTTTATTTAATCAAACATTGGTAGACGTAAAGAAATTTTGTTGCTGATGGTATAGGTTTGTAAAAAATAACAGTTACACAACTTTGTTGCGAATATATGCAATATTGTTTTCTTTTTTTGTTTAATATAAGTTGAACATAGCAACAATCTGGTTTCAGCGAACAAAACAACTCTTTGTTGTAACAAAGTAGCATAAAGTCACAACAACAGTGTTATTGTAGAATTAAATACATGGTAGTTATAGAAAACAGACCGTATCAGTACTACTCGGCGTAGGTAACGGTTTCTTGCAATATTAATTTGATTATACATACATGTTTGGAAACAGCGATTTCTCTAAATCATTTGAGCTTTTTTAGAGTTTACTTTGTAAGTTTTTTAAGCACGTAAATCATTCATAGATTTTTGGCAATATTTTACAGCTGCAAAGCTGCATCCGGTTTAAGATTGGAACCGACTTTAACAAACAAGGCTAGAGTTACTTTGATTTGAGCTCTCTTTTTCACACATTTCACATACAGCCACCTCTACCATTTACAGTCAGTGTAAAAATATAGGGACGAACAGACTGTTAAAAAATATCGTAACAACTATCAAAATTAAACTTTAACTCAATGACACAAGGAATGTATCAGAATGAAGACACGAGAAGTGCCATGCTGACAAGAACATCTGACACGTTAACAATGTTGTTTCGATATTCTAAATCGACTGTTCGTTCTGATAATTTTGGCGCTGACTTTACCTAATTCTAAAGCCGTCAATTTTCGGAGCGTCATGATAGTTGCACTAAATTTAACTTAATCCTACGTCAGTATCCAGGGTTGCGGAATAGTTATAATAGTTACCGCGGCCCCGGAACATAAAGGGCAACCCAATGAACATGAAAGTTTAGTGAGTAAAAGTCTGCGCGTCCTCCCGCCCCGCCCAGGGCGAGAGAAGTCATTTGATGATGAAGTGTTAGCTGCACTAAATTTATCATAATCCTGTATCAGTGTTCCCTATATTACCTGTAATCCTTATACACAAGTATGGCGTCCTGGTCAGTGCCGGGCGCGGCCCGAGCTCGCTGCAGAGCTAAGGGCGCGGCCGCACACAGGCGCGCGCGGTGCGCCGGGTCGCGGTACAGCAGCTTGCCGCGCCGGCAGCCCACCGCCACAATGTAGTGGCCCGTGTAGCTGCCGCCGAAGTAGCGTCTGGACAAGGGTTCTTATTAGCTTTATTTATTTGAACTTTAATGACGTAATGTAAAAAAACACTGCACATTAGCGGACCTAATGCCTCAGGCCCCAGTCCCAGTCTACCTTAACTTCGCTATAATGCAGAATGTCAAGAAAGATGTGCTAACTTTGTGTAGCTTGTCTGGTCGAGATGTCCTAGTGAATAAGCTCGCCTCTCATGTGGGTCAGAATTCAAGCAAGTACTGAAGTGACCATTTGTACTTTAATTTATATTTTAATACTTTGTCAAATTAACCTTTAATGAGTTAAGGCAAGTCATTTATGTAAATAAAAATAAGAAAGGACCAAGAACTGTCCCCTGGGGAACACGCATTCTTACTACAAGCAAGGGTGATCTTTTACTATTCACTGTGACTTTTTGAACCCTATTATACAAATATGAAGTGAATAGATTCAGAGAAGAAGCGCGAATTTCGTAATAGGTACTATTACGAGTTTTCTGATTAAAGTTTCATGGAGAATGGAATCGATGGCCTTGGACTAATTACAAACACTGCCCAATGTATAGTTGTCCTTCCATATGTTGTAAATGTGCCCTAAAAGTTGAAACTGATTTTGCGGGTTATTACAGTAATATTACATGGCAAAATAAATGTTTGTGATTCTTTGTCTGATTGTTGTATTGTCGCCTGTTTGAGGAAGAATATGGTAATAAGTACTTTATATTAGGTTGTGTATGGATTTTTGTAACGTCTCTTAATAAGAATGTTTCAGCAAATTAAGGAATTGTTTCTTCTCACCTAAACTCAGCCTTAAGCTTGTTATGCTTGCAGAGGTCACAGACGAGCAGAGTGGCGTCCACGAGCAGCACGGCGGGTCCTTGAGTGCGGAGGTGAGCGAGCAGCTCCGCGTGCGACAGCGAGTGTCGGCGCACGCGCACTCCGCGCAGGGGGGCCTCCGCGAAGCGCTGGGAGATGCGCGAGCGGTCCTGTGGAGGACTATGTAACTAGATGTTGGGTAATGTAGGTGTTTGGTTGTTTTTCGATTTTGTAGTGTTAAGTTTCTTTTTACAAGGTTTGTCATTTAAAGAGCTGTTAGATATAAATAACTGTTTGGTTTAGGCACATAAACATAAATTACTAGATCAGCAGTTAGTATTTTAAATTTCATGGCTTTTTATTTATACCAATTTAGCATGCAATGAGGGCAGTTATTCTGCATTCATCCACCTTTAAATTGTATTGAATTTCTATAAGTAAAATCTAAAATATCTAATTACTATATGTGCATTTTTACATGCAAAACCGGTCTAGATATTAAAATCACCACTTTATAGTCTAGTACTGGGTAAGTCCTATCAGCTTTTATTCTGTCTACCTTTGGTTACATTTACAAACTCTATTGGAACTACAATATGAAGCGAATAGGGGTGACGACAGCATAAAAAAAATGGCATTCTGTTTATTCCGTCTGATATATCGGCCAAAAATACGGGACACGTATTTATTGCTTGACAAATTAATAAAAATATACAAAGATAAAGAGCAACAAAGTTTCAGAGTGCTTTTGACGTCACCGTCCTGCAAAAATTGTATCAGATCATGACGTCATGCGCAACTTCAACGCACTGTATCATCGTCATTCTTCGTTTACGAGAAAAACGAAAAAATACGTATCCAAAATTTTTTGATAATCTACTGACGGACTAATTACTTTTTTTTTGTCTTCTCGCCTATTATGTGAGAATACTAAGAAATTATACTGTTACCATTTGGATGATCTTGTCGTAGTATCCATGTCGCCTGTAATGCTCATTCACTCCAAGGGTTGTTGTGAACATACAGTGTGGAATGCCGAACCTGTACAATACAAACTTACATTATAATATATTCTGATTTTCAGGCCTTACAACAAACATAAGGCTTTTTTAACTTAATAGTAGTGTCAGTAACAGTATTGAATATTGATTTTTGCACATAATTTTGTGCATAGGGTGAAGATTTGTGGTAAATGATACCATTTTTAACAGTTGTTATTAATGAACAATATTGAATTAAAATAATACAAAAATAGTGCCAACTAGATTCTGCCTGCAACTTTGTGTTGAAGTCAAATATACGGTACCATGTATTTATCTACTTACCTATTATTTTTTCCAGATTAAACAAGAATAGAAAAGCATCATATTAAGAACATTTAAAACTCAAAACAGTGTCAAGAATATTAGGCTTCTCAAACACAAGCACCTCTTCTTACCTTTTCATCAAATAGCACAAATCTATAGTCCAGGTGGACTGGCTGAAGCCCTCCTCCTGGCAGAGCTCCTGGAAGTTGTCCAGCATCTCCTCGCGCTGTGTGGCCGGCAGCAGCATCATCACACAGGCCACGCCGCAGTCCCAGTTGTACCGCTGCTGGCAGTGGTCGAGCTTGTGCTCTATGTAGTCTGAAATATAATGCAAATTCAAATAAGTATATATTTTTATTTATAGGAATGTAGAATGGCTATCTTGTGACTTTTTAAATTTATATAAGACTACCCACTGACCATAAGTACAACTTTCTAGGTTTATGTAGGACCTAACACATCAGTGACAATCTAATGGTACTGGTAGTCAGTCAAAGAATTTTGACAGTTGTTATGGGTAGTCTAAAATCAGAAGCCAGAAAGTCTCACAATTTTATTAGCCTGACTAAAGAGTATCAGTTTACCCAGGACATAGGCACTATAAAGAGGTATTAATACCGCCCCTAAGACTACCCACTGACCGTTATGTTATTAATAAAACCTGCTAAAAATATTGGTTTAAATATTGGTATTAATATTCTTTTAACAGTCCACTACTGCGACAAGTTTGTGTTGTTCAAGTTCGCTAGCAAATGTGCAGTCTGTATTAAGAAAAAGGAAAGTAGAAACACACCGGCACTGTGCCGGTTTACTGAGTTTACATTGCGCCTCGTATTATTTCTTGTTACATTGCAGTCCTATTTACATTGTTCTACAACAAATTCCGATTTTACGGGAAAAACAAATAAAAAATATTTAAAAGGTAATTTATATAGCTTACCTTCGTCTCGAGGTTCCATGTTGGCTAGACCCAGTGTCCCTGACCGCTGATAACATATTATCTACATTACTAACGGTATTCTCATGTTTGTTTATCAGTTTTCCGCTTTTCAAAGAAACTGATTTGACTCATTTTGAATGTTTGTGTTGACATTTCTTGGTGCATCGAACATTGATTTGATAAAAGATAACACTGAAAAGTTATTTATATTCTGTGCAGCAACTTTCCGAGTTATGGAAATAGTTTGTACCGTGGTAATAAAATAATAAAACAGCTTTATTATAAATAAACAACGTATTTTAAATATTCAGTCAGTGAAATTTATCGCCAAATCACTGTCTGTGACAAGTTTATTCTAAAGCAGCAGGACCAGATTTCTTTTGAGCATAAACTTGTCCATTATTAAATACACCTACCTTTCAACGACCAAGCGATAGTCAGCTGTCGCGCTGGCTGTTGTCTTTCTATTGTGTCTTGAATCATGCGTGTTCGAGGGTTTAAACTTATGTTAAAAAGACTCGTAATCAATTAAAAGAAAATTAAAAAACAAACCTGTCAAATAATTTATAACCTTCAAATCAAAACAGAAAATAATTGTCAGTCAGCTGGGGAATGGGGAAGTGATAGTGGTGTGGTGAGTGGTGTATAGTTTTGATATAGTCTAAATTGTCTCTTTTAAAAGCCGACAAAAAGAAGTTGAATTAAAACATTTGTTTGGCCTTGTTCCATCTATCGCCTGGTACTTTTTAGTGTAGGAACTCTTCAGAAATAGGCAATGGCATTGAGGACAGGATTTTTAACATTATCCAGTTTAAGATGTGCGGCTCAACAAACATTACGGTTTCGCGTTATGAGCACACAAGCCTCTCAAAGCTCGGAAGCACCAACCTCGGAACAAATGAAACCCGGCAAGACACACTTTGGATTTCAAGTTGTAGATGAAAACGAAAAAAACAAAAAAGGTAACATACGATGACTCTTGATCACAGAAACATAACCTGGAATTAGAATATTAGTTTTATTTTCTTTTACAATAAATTCACACTCCGCCCCTAAGACTACCCACTGACCCAAATTCCAATTGCATTCCTCCTAGTACTGGTTAAACTTATAATTTAACTGCCACTGCTATTGACTGTCTGCTTTTAAATCCAGCAATAAACTATTCATTCCGCCTTATTCATTATTTAAATCACTGTTACAAAATGTATACAGTGAGGGTTTTTAGTTGGTATAATGTGCTATTGGAATAATAAAACTCTTGGTGCATATTATTGCTTTTATATGGACAAAGTCAGGCATTTTGTATCCCATTACAAATTGGTAATATGTCAAAATGATAAACCTACATATTTTTTACAGAATTAATAATTATTACCATTAAGTAAAATATGTAATTCCCGTTCTTTACTGTAGGAACTCCATTTTTCTATTTTCATTCAATCAAAATGTGTACTCACTAACTTATAATAAATAACTGTTACCAGTTCACGAAGTGTTCGAGACAGTAGCAGAGAAGTATGACCTAATGAATGATGTAATGTCTATGGGCATTCATAGAGTATGGAAAGATATCTTCATGCAACGACTGGCTCCGAGGCACGAGACCAAACTGTTGGATATGGCTGGAGGCACTGGTGAGTGCAGGGATTTAACTTTATCCATAACAATCATAAGCTTGCATTACTTGATTAATTTGGCAATGGTGTATTTGTTAATTAACCACCATAAATAAGCACTGTAGGCTTGTGTAGGCTATACAAGGAATTATTTAAAGCACTCATTTTTTAAACTCTATGGTCACATATATGAAATGATTAAAGTTAGCTAAAGGGCTGTCTCCACGAGCGAGAGAATCGCGACGAGTCCGCCCTTATATCGTCGGATAATCTCCACGAACGAGCGATACTTCCGCCGCGTATCGTCGCGAGTCGTAACGGAATCGCAGTGTTTCCGCGGCGACTCGTACCGGTATCGCTTTTCGAAACGAGAGGCAACGCTGAAATGACGCTGCGCGCTCGTCGCGAGAGCGCGGCGGGCCCGCTGCTAGTCGCGGCGGGCTAGCGACGATGTAATGACGTTTCGCGCGCTCGTTGCCACTCGTCCCATCGCGGCGATAATATCGCCGTGTGGAGACGGTTCCATAGAGAATGTATAGAAATACGTGGCACGACGATATTATCGCTGCGATTCTCTCGCTCGTGGAGACAGCGCCTTAGAGATACAGATTTAGTAATAATCACAGTCCTAGCTACTTAAAAAATTATTTAGGTAAATATAGTTCTTTAAGTTACATAGCACAATAACATTTTTTTCTCTCTTAACCACTCAAGATTTCTCATGGTAAATTCGTTTTTTCACATTCCAGGTGACATAGCATTCAGGTACATAAAGTACCTCCAGAGCCTGGGTCCAACGCCAGGCGCTCACAGCAGCGTCACCGTCTGCGATATCAACCAACACATGCTGAATGTCGGCAAGCAGAGGGCACAGAAGTATGTATCTTACTTTAATATACATACATTGACAACAAACTTGGATAATACAATAGGAAAATGCAAAAGAGAAAATGCTCGATACCTAACAAACTTGCACTTTGTAACCCTTATTATCATGACCTCAGAGTTGAACTATTTTGGTATCTAATTAATTTGAAGTAGGTACTTGAAACTCCAAATTTAGTTAGTATGTACTAACTGATTTCGTTTAGCAACTGATAATACGAGTAATGTTGGCCGTTAAAAAAAAAACAAGTGACGCCCATTATTTGTACAGACAAATCATCATTATCTCCCTAGCCTTTTCCCAACTGTGTTTGGGGTCGGCTGCCAGCCTAACCGGGTTCAGCTGGATACCGGTGTTCTACGTGGAGCGACTGCCTATCTGACCTCCACAAACCAGTAACTGGGCGACACGAAACCTCTTAGTTAGACTGGTCAGAATTTCTGACTAACCAGTAACGACTGTCAAAGTTCTACGAATGACAACCGGGACCAACGGCTTTACGTGCTTTCCGAGGCACGGGATGTCAGTGATGTCTAAGATAAACTTTAGAAAGTACATATGAATTGAAAAAGTCACATTGGTACTTGCCCGGATTCGAACCCACAACCTCTTACACGAGAGGCGGGCGCCTTATCCACTGGGCCATCACGCCACATTTGTACAGACAAATAAAAACAAAAAAATAACATAAATGACGTTTCTAAATTTTCTCCGAAAACCAGCATCACAATTTTTAAGGTGGATGTTCAAGGTAGCCCAATAAATTCTAATTTTCTTACCTATTTTTGCAATTTGCAGCTCAGTGTCTGGGTGTATGTTGATATAGAATGATTTGCGATTGCAATAGGTCATTGTTACAGAATTATAAAATAAATAACTATTTCATGTAAAAGTCATTCCATAGCATTGTATGCACTCTGAGGGTTGTATTAATGATATTAATGGTTATTTCTGTAACTACCTATTACAATCACAATTTATTCTATATCAACACACACCCGTCCCATCGTCGTGATGGCCTAGTGGTTAAGGCGCACGCCTCTCATGCAAGAGGTTGTGGGTTCGAATCCGGGCAAGTACCAATGTGACTTTTTCAATTCATATGTACTTTCTAAAAGATTATCTTAGACATCACAGACATCGGCGAAGGAAAACATCGTGAGGAAACCTGGACATGTAGTGAATATAAGTCCGAAATCGCCAACCCGCCCTGAGCAAGCGTGGTGATTAATGCTCGTGCCTTCTCTATATGAGAAGAGGCCTTTGCCCTGCAGTGGGACAGTAATAGGCTGGTATTATTAACACACACCCAGACACTTAGCGGCAAATTGCAAAAAACGTTCAAAATTTTGAATTTCGCGGGCTACCGTGAAGCATCCCCCTTAAGACTAACTCAGGGGTAGGACATTTCCATACAATGACAGTTTTAGGTTATTTTTTTCTAAAATGCGCCATCTGCTATCACCATCCGAAAACTGTTAGTTATATTATTTCACCACAGGTGGCAGCACACTCGACACCATTATAAATTGTGACTAAAAATAAATTTGTTGAGTAATAATTTCATTACCATTTTCATTTGATATTTTTTATATTACAATTAAATTTTAAATTTGTATTGCTTACAAGTTGAATAATAATTATAATGGCAACACAGTGAATTGATTTTTTATTGATTGTCAAATTTAGTCAATTTGACAGCTCACTGCTCACATCACAAATATGGCGACTGCTCCTTGCGTATGCGCTTGTTTGTAGTTTTGTTCCATGTTTGTGCTGTTCTTCGCGAAATTATTCCGCCGATCCACGTTGAGTTGAGTCCCCTCCTCCGTAGTGAAGTGTACGAATTTCCCGAAGTCATTGTGAGAGTTGAGCTTTTAGTTCCTCCACCACACCAGTGCAATCGTATTTTTGCGATCCGAACGCTACGTTTGTTCTGTTTCTTTGCGATATAGACGCTCGTGATAAGTGTTTATCATGCCTAAACGCTGTGCATTAGGATGTTCAAACAGTAAGTATAATAATTATGTCATAATTGGTATTTCTTCCATTTTGTCTACTCTAACATGTATTTCCATCCAAGTTAGTCACTTAATCTAGCCAAAGATTCCTTTCTCTGTAACTTTTCTACTACAGCCCTAATTAATCCTTTGAACAAACGCAATTTGAGACACAATAGAAAGACAACAGCAGCCAGACAGCCGGCTATTGGTTGGTCATTGAAAGGTTCAGAAGTTCTTTTATCAGTAACCCACTCATTTAGTTTCTTTCTTATAATATAATGTTTATTTATTTATTTAAAAAACTTTATGCCCATGTAAAAAAAAAACAATGCACAACGCCAGACTTAATGCCTTGGGCATTATCTACCAGTCTACCTAAGGGTGATGCAGAGACAAAACATGGCAGGTGCAAAGATATAAACAAGATTTTATAAGCAGCAATAGAATATATATATAAATGTAAATATATCATCTCCCTAGCCTTTTCCCAACCGTGTTGGGGTCGGCTGCCAGCTTAACCGGATTCGGTGTTTTACGTGGAGTGACTGCCTATCTGACCTCCACAACCCAGTAACTGGGCGACACGATACCTCTTGGTTAGACTGGTCAAAGTTTCTGGCTTACCAGTAACGACTGTCAAAGTTCTTCGAATGACAACCGGGACCAACGGCTTTACGTGCTTTCCGAGGCATAGGATGTCAGTGGTGTCTAAGATAAACTTTAGAAAGTACATATGAATTGAAAAAGTCACATTGGTACTTGCCCGGATTCGAACCCACAACCTCTTACACGAAAGGCGGGCGCCATATCCACTGGGCCATCAGGACACTTAACACGACAATGGTTTCCATTTACCTAAAGTTGGTTTAGAATAAAGCCTAACACAAACATAGTACACAACTTCCAAGTACATGAAGTTTTTTGATAAAAATAAGACATGTTAAGATAGTTTACATTTAGATACTGAAACTGATAGGGTATATTTATAGTTATCAATTAAAAGTTAATCTTAAAAAATAAAATCTTCTTAACTTGCAGGGCACTTTGCAGATTTGAATATTTTAAAAACATACTATGATTTATTTAACCTGTGCTTTGAATTGAAAAGTATTATTTCCAACCTGGACATTGGCAGTTATCATCAAAATCTCGATGGATTGCCATAAATAATATAAAGTTGAAGTTTGCAGGACACTGTACACTACACTACACAGTACACTTAGTCTATTTTAAGTTCTTACATTTCAACTTAAGGTTGTCTGGTAGATATTGCTGTTTGTGATAATACTGGTATTGTACCCTTACATTTAAGTTTGCTTAAAAAATTATGTTACTAGTTTGTTCAACCATAAAGTTTATTCTATTCTATTAAGTCTAACTAAGAGGTACCGTGTCACCCAGTTACTGGGTTGTGGAGGTCTGATAGGCAGTTGCTTCACATAAACACTGGTTACCAGCTCCATACAGTTAGGCTGGAAGTTGACCCTAACATAGGAAAAGGCTAGGGAGATAATGATTTAGGAAAAATACGTAAAGATTATTAAATTTGTTGAGATTAAAATTAAAGTAAGCTTTCTTTTTTTTTTCAGAGAACTCCTACCATCAATTTCCACACCCAGAAAAGAATCCGGATCGTTTCAAGATTTGGGTTCAAATTGCTGGTGGGAAGTTGGAGAGCCCTGCGGATTATGAACTGTATAGAAAGAAAGTTATCTGTGATATCCATTTTACAGACAAGGATAGAAACCGTAATAACCGGTTAAATTTCCTAGCTGTGCCATCACTTCATCTTCCCGGTAAGATTTGGCATAAATTTTAATTAGTGCTATAGCCATGAACTTACTACAAGGCTATTTCAATGGGTTATTAGAATCATATAATGTAACCCACAAACCATACACCTCAACCACTTACATTTCATATTCTAGTAATTATGTGATTTTTCCATTACAAGTCTATTCCTGGCCCCCATTTTTTTATTGTGCATTTAACTAAAATCCTTCCCACACACACGCATTAAGCAAAAACTTAATATTATGGTATGACTTCATTTAATCTATTTGGCAAAATATAATTATTTTTATGCATATCAGTATTTAAAAAAATGACATGTAATAGTGTAATTTTTACCTATTTACAGAAATAAAATCGTTTTAATCGTTTTTTTTTATCCTTTACGACTAAGCGACAGCCGGCTTTCGTGCTGCTATTGATTTGATTGTGTTGTTCTATTGTGTTTCGAATCACGTGTGTTCGAAGCTTAAATATAAATCGTAAAAATTAAGGTTAAATATATATGCCTATCTTAATTTTCTTAATATATGTATATAAATCTCGTGTCACAATGTTTGTCCTCAATAGACTCCTAAACCACTTAACCGATTATAATAAAATTCGCACACCATGTGCAGTTCGATCCAACTTGAGAGATAGGATAGGTAGTAGGTAGGTAGTATGTCAATTCGAATTCAATATTCATAGTTGACAGGACAACGTCTGTCAGGTCAGCTAGTATATATTTTATAAGAATAAGAAAACATATATACACATACGGTGGTTACAAATATAAAAAGTATAAGTATTACATTTTTTACCCACATCTTTAGTTTATAAAATAAATTTATATGGTTAATTAAATAACCATTTTATGTTTAATTTATAAATAATATTATTATTTTTAGGCAAGTCTGATGAAGTTGGTACTGCAGAAACCGTTTTACCACCACCTGAACCTGTGATGGAGAAAAGCAGCCTCTCTACACTGACAGGTGTGTTCAATATACATATTGATTCTAAAAAATATCAATAAAAAGTAAAATAAAATATCAAAGAAGGCTATTAAGGGATCACTTCTTCCAAACCTTTTGGCTAACATCAAAGTATAGTAGAGGCTAATAAAGTAAAGCAAAATAATTGTTTTATACATTAACGAAAATTAGTAATGCCATATTTGATTATAGGCTTACCCTGATAAAATTTGCAGTAAATATAATAGTTATTGTTATTGGGCTCATTACAGTTACGGACCATTTAATTGTAGTAAGACATAACTTCAGTGATAAATAAAATCTTCCTAGTTGTACCTGTGATTGTCCGCATTATATTTAAATACATTCTGTTATTTTACAGACAAGTTTCATGATGCTGGTACTTCAGAGAATGTCGTACGTGTACCTGAACCAGTGATAGAGAAAAACAGCCTTCCTACACGAAAACTGGCAGTTACAGGTGTGTACAGGTTACACATTGGTTCTTATATGTCTTATTCTTTGTTTCTTATATTAGAGAAGGCAAATAAAGACTAGCAAATAGACATAACTTCAGTGATAAATAAAATCTTCCTATTTGTACCTGTGATTGTACGCATTATATTTAAATACATTCTGTTATTTTACAGACAAGTTTCATGATGCTGGTACTTCAGAGAATGTTGTATGTGTACCTGAACCAGTGATTGAGAAAAGCAGCCTTGCTGCAGGAAAACCGGCAGTAACAGGTGTGTACAGGTTACACATTGGTTCTTATATTAGAGAAGGCAAATAAAGACTAGCAAAATAATTGTTTATTATGGGAATTAATTGTCCAGATGCTAGTTGCACTTTCAAAAGCCTCACTTGCCGGTTATTTAGATATTTGTTTTTACAAATTAAATAGAATATATTAATTTAACGCTTACCCTGATAAAATCCGTACTTTCGTACTAATATAATAAATGCGAAAGTAACTCTTCCGTCTGTCTGTCTCTTCTTAACGCCTAAATCATTGAACCAATTTGAATGAAATTTGGTACAGATATAGTCCGAGACCCGAGAAAGAATGGAATGAAAAAACCCGGGATGAGAACATACGATAGTTTTCGTCCCGGAAATCCCCCGGGAACGGGAACTAATAATCCACGCAGACGAAGTCGCGGGCAAAAGCTAGTTTTCTATAAATATTCTAGTTGTTGAACTCAATTGACCATTTAGATTGTAGTAAAACATTATTTCGAATTTATATAAAATCTTTCTATTTGTACCTGTACCTTAGCGTCACAATTAAACATTTTTATTATCCTATTTTTCAGTCGAGCTTGATGATGTTGGTACTTCAGAGAAAGTAATTCATGTACCTGCTTCCATACATGAAGAAAGCAGCCTCCCTGTTTCGGAATCAACACTGACAGGTACTTTATGTTAATGCCAATTATTAACTGAGTGTATATTTGGTCTTGCTCAACCTGCTAGGAGATGATTCTACCCATAAAAACAAACAACTTTTATTATGGAAGCAACTCTGAAATCGCAAAATAAATTTATCAGCTGTTTCTAACAAAGTTCAATGCCCTCCCGACCACAATGTATGAAACAGCTGTTATTTAGTTTTGAGATTTCAGAGTTGGTTCCATAATAAAAGTTGTTTGTTTTTAGGTAGAATCACTTCCTAGCGGGTTGTGCAAGACCAAAAATACTCCTAGTATTTTATATATGTTGTTAGTAAATGTACAAAAAGTTGAGTAAGATTAAACAACAATAACAATATTTTTCATAAATATTTTTTTCACATTACAGATAACTCTGCTAGAATTATAACTACAGAACACAATTATTGCCAACTGAAGAAGAAGGCATTAAATAAAAACAAAAGTGAGTTATTTTTTAGATTGTTATGGGAATTAGTGATAAAGTGCACCCTTTCCCTTTAAAATCTTGATCTATGACACATAGACTTGTCTGCGACTAAAATACTGAGTCCAAACTCAAGATTTACCAATGAGCAATTGAGCGCAGTATACTAGGTGCAAAGTTAAGTTCGAATTCGAAACACTAAATTGCGCTCCAAAATAGCCCAAAACCAGAGTAGTTGATGTGCGTCAAAGGCTGCCAATCTTAGGGTAGGATATGTCTTCCCCATGCCCGACAATTTTAGGGTACAAAGTTGGTGCCCTGAAATAATGCGACGTGGTCGCGGCAGACAACGACGGAGTTGACGCGACGAACTAGACAGATTCTTTCAGAACTAGCAAGAGAAAGCGCGGGCCTGCGATAGACAGACGTTTGACTTTGCCTAGGAGTGGGACAGTATAGGCTAACAAGAAAAAAATAACGGGCAGTCATTTTTTAGAAGTTAATGACAAATCTACTAATCTGCTTACATTGTAACTAACGAAATTCTGTTTCATTATACAGGTAAACATCAGCAGCAAACATCATCATCGGAGGTGCCGTCATTCTGGGTGAATCAACTCCAGACAACAAGACGCAAAATTAAAATTTTGCAATCAAACTTGTTGCGATCACAAAAGAAAAACCAAACCCTGCAAGCAAGAATAGCCAGTGCTGAAAAGATGTCTGCGGACCATTTATTTAAAAAGTTGACATGCAGAATGACTACAGCAGCAAAAATTTTTACCAAAATGCAGTACACCCAGACTGCAAAGAAGCCTTCTGGTCGCCGATTCACACTTGAAGAAAAGGTGCTCTCACTCTCTTTATATAAGAAGAGTCCAAGAAGTTACCCTCTTTTAGCAAAATATTTTACGTTGCCATCTCCAAAATCTTTAAAAAGACTTTTAACAAAAATAGAAGTGGAGCCAGGCATAAACAAATGTATATTTGTAAAAATCAAAAACACGGTCAAGGAATTATGTCCAGAAGACCGACTATGCAGTATTATTTTTGATGAAATGTCGATTTCCCCTCAAATACACTACAATGCTGCAAAAGATCAGCTCAGGGGGTTCACTTTCAGTGGAAAAGAAATTGCAGACCATGTATTGGTATTCATGGTGAAGGGACTGAAAAAAAAATTTAAACAGCCCATCGCATATTACTTCACCAATGCCTTGAAAAAGGCACAATTAAAAGGAATAATACAAAAAATTATTATGTATGTACGTAGTACCGGCTTGAAGGTAATATGCACTGTTTGCGACCAAAGCACAGTAAATGTAAGCGTGATCAATGAGTTAATAGAAGACACACGAAAAAAATATTTGATTGAACAAAAAGAATGGAAAAATGAAATTATACAAATAGGGAAGACAAAATTAATCCCTCTATTTGATGTTCCACATTTACTGAAAGGAGTAAGAAACAATTTGCTCACCAAGGACCTAAAATACTACGATTTTGAAGAGGAGTGCGAAAAAATTGTTAAATGGGATTATTATAGGCAAACTTACGAAGCTGATAAATCGTACGGCGAGTTAAAATGCCTGCAAAAACTTACAGATGAACACATCTATGCCGAAAAAATAAGGAAAATGAAAGTAAAACCAGCCGCCCAAATTTTCAGCCACACAGTGGCTGCGACTGCAGGTCACCTTGTGGCAAGAGGAGAAATTCCCATAGAATGCCAAAATTTGGTCAAGTTCACAAAATTAATGGATAACCTATTTGACTCATTAAATTCAAGCACATTTCATGTGCCTGATGGTAAAATATATAAAGGGTGTGTACGACGAAATAGTGTGCATCATGATTTGTGGAAGAATGCCATAAAAGTTTTAAAAACTGTTAAATTTGTTAAAAAAATTAAAGACCATAACAAAATCCGTTTAATTGAAACAAAAGCAATACCATCTGTAAAAAACTTTATACGCACAATTGAAGGTATGCAACAAATATGGACATTGTTGTCCCAAACATATTCATTTGATGCTATGCTTACTCGTAATTTTAATCAGGACCCACTAGAGAATTTCTTTGGGAATATCAGAAGTTATGGGGCGAGAAATACGGCACCCGACACGGTAGCATTCGAAGGGGCCTATAAGTCCCTTTTGATAAATAATTTTAACTCACCCCATTCTCTGCATGCAAACTGCGAGAATGACGACAATAATAGTTTGCAAAATCTAGATTCTTTTTTTAAAGAAAAAATTGCGTCGACAACTTCTGGTATTCCCAATCCAATTGAAGAAGAGGCACAACAATTTCTCGAAAGCACAGAAGACGAAATAGTTGTGCCTTTCATTAACTTGAACACTACTATTAGTGATGTTGGTCAGGGCAATTATGTGTGTGGGTGGGTCCTGACCAAATGTATTAAAGTTGTATCAAAGAGCTGCAAAATTTGCAAAAAAAATATGTATGGCGACCCAGAGAGCACATCAAATGAATATATAAGGGCCAAAGAATATAAAAAAGATAAAAAATGTTTATTGTATCCATCAAAAGATATGGAAAAATGTTTTGTTCAAGTCCAAAATTTAGTTATAGACATTTTAAAGAAAGATGTTCCCAAAAATGGACTCAAGGAAAAAATAAAAATGTTTACTGACATATTTGTGGATTATCCATTCAATTGTAGAAATCATAAAACAACATTAAAAACATATTTTGAAAATACTGTAATTAATGTACTTATATACAGTTGGTGCCGTTCATTAAACAGGATTTTGTCTGGTAAAATTACTTATTTTGGAGATGATGAGTTAAAAACAGCAGCTCAAAGATATAAAAATAGACATAAACATAATAAATAAATTATATTGTAAAATAAATCTCGTTTTCATTTATGTACCCACTCACTTTTTAAATTGATGCTTTCTTACTATTTTACTTGCATTCAAGTTGATAAAGTTTTACTATTACACGATTTAGATAATAAAGAGAAACATCTTTAATTACCTAAATCGTGTAATAGTAAAACTTTATCAACTTGAATGCAAGTAAAATAGTAAGAAGCTGAAGTTAGCTATACATATTTGTATAGATGCTATGGTAGCTATACATATCACAAGTTTGCGGATGGCGATAATAGATGGCGCTATTTATCCGATCAAATGACATAAGCGGTCTTTAAAACATTCTGCGAGTGGGCTCTCTATACCCGATATATTACTTTACTCTATGGACTAACTATAGCCTTCTTACAGGAAAACCTCAGTACTATGGCCATATTTTGTAGTTAAATATAATCTCATTGGACCTTCTCTTTTATTTATTATTGAACAACATTTCTGGCCTTTTTCGTCGAAAAAATTAGAAACGCCATTTGTGTTTCTTTTTTATTTCTTATTTTTCACAAAATATAATGGCTGTTGCTTGTTTTTTTGGATATAATGGCCAGTTCGTAAGTCGTAAGTTTGAAGATGTGAAAACTCTTTAGTAAGTTTCATTAAACTTTCAACTACCAAGCGACAGCCGGATGTCGCGCTGCTAGTCTTTCTATTGTGTCTCGAATCACGTGTGTTCGAAGGTTTAAATTGTTAAAACCTTTTTGAATAAGTATCTATCTATACAATATAATAAATGTTGCGCGTTGCTGACCGCTCGCGCTGGTCTCAGTTCAATCAACAGATCACATTACAGACTAGGCTACACGGCCGAGGCCTGCGGCGTGGACATTGACTGGGTGTGCGGTGACGCGGAGCGCCTCGCCCTGCCTGACGACAGCTTCGACGCCTACACCATCGCCTTCGGCATCAGGAACTGTACCCACATCGAAATGGTTGGTTTTACAGAGCTTTGTGTCTAGCTGCGTGTCAAACTTAGATCTGGTCTTAGTTGTTAGCGTTTTGCAATGATCTATCTAATAGTGGATTTGGTTAATGAAAGAAAACATTGCAACTCGTAATATTTTGTTTTGCATGTTCCAATTTACCTATATTTATACTGAAATGATACAATAGAAATGCGCAGGACTAGTTTCCCGTGATGTGAAGTATGTCAACATAATAGCACAGACGGGCCGTTACACATCGAAGTAACACTGTTATATGTGAAGAATCCTATTTATATAGGTACTTTTTATGTGGAATCTACGTACATAAGAGGTCTATGATAACGGATTCACATTATGGTACGTCGTTAAATTTTTCTTTTACGGCCAAATTCACTGTTTAGTCTGATCTGCGACTTGGAATCCTGTGATGTTCTTATAATACTTAATCCACCATTTTTGTGAACTTGTACAGGTCCTAGAAGAAGCTTACCGAGTGCTGACACCTGGCGGCCGCTTCATGTGCCTAGAGTTCAGCCAGCTGCCCAACAACACGCTACAGTGGTGCGTACACAGACTTGGATTTCTTGCCTGCCGGAGTTGCGGAATGTTTATAATAGATACCGTGACCCTGGAACATAAAGGGCAATCGAAGGAACATGAGTGGGTTTTAGTCAGTAAGAGTCTGACACGCCCTCCCGCCGCACCCAGGACGGGAGCAGTCATTGGATGATTTCCCACTCACCAAAAAAATTGGATTTCTTCTACCCTCATGACTGACAAGGAAATATCATAGATAACACTCTCAACCCTCCAAAGCGCTTGGCTAAATATCAATTGTCGTGCCCTTAACCCCCAAATATTAATAGAATTCGCAACTTTTTTGTATCAAGTTTTCTCAATACTTAGGTAAAAAAACATAATTTTACTTTTATTGTAAGATCATATAAGTAAAATATGAAATATCATACAAAATTAGAACAAATAAACATGCATGTTCTCTGCCGCAGAAATACGACACAGGCGATTTCATATTTCAGAAGCCTTTGTCGCATAAATGCGATACAAGCAGTGAAGTTAATGTTAAGTTCTTTGGACTTTTTCATATGAACTTAATACAAATATTCTGAAATAACCTGCAGGGTATACGATCAGTACTCCTTCCAAGTGATCCCCGTGTTGGGCCAGCTGTTTGTGGGCCAATGGAAGCCGTACCAGTACCTCGTTGAGAGCATCCGGCAGTTTCCTAACCAGGTGAGTTTGGGTTCATGGAACTATGAGACTCTCCAACCAAATATTAAATTCTAGTTCTGCTTTCCTTCCCAAATAGTTCATAAATATAATAGTTAGTAAAACAACCACTTCCCAAATAGTTTTGCAGCGATTTATGTTCTAGACTAAGTCACTCTCATGTAATCAGGCAAGATTTCCCAGCAAAGAGAGATGTACTATGTCAGCAGAGCATGTTGATCAGTCAAATTTATAATATTTTACACAAAGAAACCTTTTGAAATCCGCTCCCTCACCAAGAGTAGTCAGTATAGTAGTGTTCATAATATGACTTCCCTTCCTCCCCAGGAGAAATTCAAGTCGATGATCGAGAACGCGGGCTTCAGACAGGTGACGTACGAGAACCTGACGTTCGGCACCTGCGCCATACACTCCGGCTTCAAGCTATAAGTGTTGGAGACTTGTGTTATTTATTAGCTTTTGTACATAAATACATATAGGGATACTGTGATTTACGACGGTGTTTCTTTTTACCCACGACGGAACGGAGAAGGTATGCGTTTGGCGTAAGAGGTTGCGTGTGCGCACACCAAAACCCAATAAATGTTCCCATTTATCTTCAGAACTACTTTACAGATTAATATGCAGTTTCTCAGAAACTGCATATTACAAGCTAAATAATAGATTACCGCAGAAACTTTTTGCGGTAATTTATTATTTAGCTTGTCTGGCAAAGCTTTATGTCGACGATTCCTTCAAAGTAAGGAATAGTTGTAAATGGGAGTGGGGTTTGTGATGATAGTTTTATTTTCTGAATTAGAGATGGGATGAGTAAAAATGAAAGTACAATAAAAGGCGTACATTCTTTCGTAAGGAATTTATTAAGTCCATCAAACTGTGTTGGTCTTTGGAATGCAGATCCAGTACCTAAATTACAATGTCCACACATTACATCTATGATATCGAGCGTCGGCGACGCACACGTTACAATACATTTGTGATTAACTGTTCCTAACATCACATTCCATAATTACAATCTTTATTACTTACATAATATTATGTCAAATTTAAAACAACACATCCATCCCAGTCCACCCTCGCAGGCACGCCTCGTCTCGCTGTCACGCAGGTAGGTTGTATGAAAGCTCGTAAAGCATGCTAATTATTTATATATGACACTGATTGTTAGGTCTAACACACTAATGAGCAAAGCTAATAGAAAATTTCTCTCACATCGTCACTGAACCGACGTCCTACGTCTAGGAAATAAACGGCAGACATCGAGAAGCAAATAAAGTGTGAGTTAAGGATATCCAAACAAACATTAATACTCTGTACCGAGCGTGCACTCAACATAAGTTATTTTGCAATTAATTTGAATATTCATACCCAAAGGTCCTGATCCTGATCCAGCGCGGAAGCTGCAGGTCCCGCGCCCGTCAGCGAGCCGATACCGAATCCGACATCCGAAAGGAACATTACATCCGCGACAAATATTCAAATGTCCGCCAGACATCCGCCGGTGCGGTCCGATCCTACACGCGATCCTGACTCACACCTCCAGCCAAGCACATCCAGAGCCCAATCCACAGTGGATGAAACAAAAGAAAATGCTTTTAATTATAAACAGTCATCGAGTCAGTTACAAGCGCGCCGCGGCTCGACGTACGAGCTGCGGCGCGCCGTCGGACCGAGCGGCCGACATCTACCTTCACCCGGACGTTACTATAACCGAATCTAAACACTAAGTGCGACCACAACTATGTACTGCTGGCACTGTCCCGGTAGAGATGTGTTCACAGCGCTGGTGCCGCGACTGAGTGTTGGCAGTCGCGCGCAGTACATGGGTGTGTTCGCAGACGTCGGCCGGCGTCACAGTAATACAATATGCTCTTAATCTTAAGTCTAGCTGAGTGAGTGAGTGAGTGAGTGAGGTCCCGCGCCGCGCCGCCGCCGCCGCTCCGTCAGCTGTCGAAATATAGACCTTCAGTGTCATGTTCGCACACCACACACGTGACCACACGGAGCACGGCCGGCACACCCACATGTACACTATAATAACAACTAGGGGCTCCGGCTTAGTACTCCGTGTGCTCACTACTCTGTGCTAGTGACAGGGGTTAATGCTAGTTTCCTTACCGAATCCAGAGATAGTGATCTTACCGAATCCGGACTGACATTGAGGAAACTAGATTTGAATATTACAAAATTTAGTTTAATTCTGTATTTAGTACATGTTGTATTTAATGTGTACTTATACGATTATTATTATTGAGAATAATATGTTCAATTTAAATAAATATTATTCTGTCATATCCTTCATAATTTAGATTAGGTAATCCAGTTTACAAAATTAAATATTGAGCACGCATTTTTAAATTTAGTTTTAAGCACAAAAATCAAACTTAATACGCAATGCAACACAAACCAACGAAAAAGTATAAAATTATTCGTAAAAGCTATCTGAATCATTGCCAAAATACTCCCGCAAACCTGATAAATCCATATGAAATCCATATCCTTATAAGTCCAGAGATATTTTCAATTATTTCGAAATAGTCCTGAGTAGTCCAGTGTTATGTTCAATAAGCTGTGAACTGCTATATCCAGTGTATCCTTCCTTTACTGTAAATATAGCTTTTGCTTATGTACAAATATTTCCAAGACAGTAAAAATATAGATAATACGGATTTTAGTCATTTACATATTCAATTTTGATAAAATAGTAGTTAAAATATTTACCTAAGCTAGGACCCTACAAATATGTTTGTGTACTTATTGCATATAATAATCAATTGAGCAGCAATAAAATTAAAATATAATATAGATATTTCATACAAAATATAAATGCAGAAATCATGACACTTCATTGACCCATACATTAACTAGATTGTGTCATTTTTATATTACAAGCTTTGACTACATTTTATAACAAATTCTGCAGTTCAAATTCCAGAAACATCACATGTTCTTGGCATAAATGCCTGCTATATCTTGATGAGTGAGTGTAAATGGTTTAACTTTTTTTTTCTTTTCACCCAACTGTCAAGAAATGTAAGTCAAGCCTAGCTTATCTTATTATCGGAGTACAAGAAACCTATGTGAGAGTGAAGTAGAGGTTGTAATGGGATGGGTAGTGTGTGGAGCTGACCTGGTGCTCAGTAGTTGTGCGAGCGGCTGCGGCTGCGACTGCGCGAGTAGCTGCGCCGCACCGGCGAGTACGTCGGCGAGCCGCGCCGCCGCGGAGAGTACGAGCGCGACCTGGCGGAACAACATTGTCAGCTTATTGGCAGGATGAAGTATTCGACAGTCATATCTAGAATGCCTTACTAGTTATCTAGGTCCATGCAGTTGCTGATGAAGGGAGAACTACCACTATCCCTGAAGCTCAAACGCATCGACATTGTGCTGTACATTACGCTTATTTTAACTTATGGCGCCAACATGGCTCTTGACCAAGTCTCAAAAGTCCAAACTCAAGAACGATACAGCGTAGTGTTTGACGTTCTAAAGTGCCTTTTCAATGGTTTAATAGAAATAAATGGTTTGAGTTTGAGAAATAGTTAAGGTTACATAGAGCCGAAGCAGTATCCAAAGATGACTTGGTAAACTAAGTAATTAAAAATCTGAAAATTTACATTTGACAATTAGATTTACAATTCCCTTGTATCTGGGCAAGATGAAACGCTAGATGAGGTCACTGTTAAGATATACATCTACAAGAGAATTTTGTCAGACTGGTATCAACAGCACTAATGACGCTCAGGTCGTGGGGAGGCCCAAGTCTGGCAGCCTGACGGGCGGCGGTACTGACCTGTCGCGGTCGCCGCTGTAGCGGTCGGCGCCTCCGCCGCCGCCGCCGCCGTAGTCCTCCTTCACGCGGATGTACGACACCTCGCCCTGCAACAATCGTCACTCACATCAAACCTTCGAACACACGTGATTCGAGACAATAGAAGCCCGACAGTCGGCTGTCGCTTGGTCTTAGAAAGGTTAACTATGCCAACACCATTAGCGGGCCTAATTGAGTAATTAGTGACCGAGCAATTGTGTGCGATTTTTAGGTGAAACTACAACAATTGTTTTAGAAAAAACGTTCAGGGTCAAAAACCATTTATTCTCAAAAGGCCAATGGTGTGTAAAAAAAATTGAAATATTGTCCCTGAATAAAAAAACCCCGCAATTCGAATCGTTTTTTTTGTGATAGATATCTTTGCGTTAACGTAAATATGATAATCATCATATTCACTACATATATGATAGATATCTTCTGTGTGAAGTTCGTACTCATATAATTACGTTCGTACTCATTTAATTACTTTAGATCATACTATAAAATAGAACCGAAAATGATTATGTTAATGCTGTTTACGTGTTTCAGGTGTAGCTTTGAGGAAACATATTATATATATAGCCTCGTATTGTACAATAAAATAATGGGACCTTGTGCAAAAACTAAAACGTTTGCCTTGTACGCGTGATGTGTACAATAGCACAATAGAGACGTAAATTAATGTTATCTTATCGAGTAATTTACGTAATTGGCTACATTTTAATGAGTGGAGATTTACTGGTAGAAGTCACAGACTTTCTAAAAATGCATACGAGAAACAAATCTTTGTTTTTGTGTTGTGGTAATCAACGTAAACCCGAAACCACAGAAGTTAGAAAGATGAAAATATCACTGTACTTTTTTGTTATTTTGGTAAATTCAACTCCTATCGGGGTTACAATAAGTGTTGAAAAATTGTATGAAAATGGGCGAGCAGATCCGCAGAAAACATCAAGACATTGACTAAAAATGATCATTAATCAAGTTGCGTTTTTCCAGAAAGCATCCCACATTACTGTCATGAATATTAATGATTGTTCATTTTACAAGTTCATTGTCCTCCCTAAATGACTGTAGCCTCCCCTACCTACAAGTTTCAATGTAACCTGACGCCATAGATAACAAAATCAATAGTCAGAGTGAATGTATATCACCTTGACGCCTCCATGGAGGTAGATCAATACATTTGCATGTCTGTCTGCAGTATACCCATGTTCATATAGAGTGCTTTAATTGAACTACCTACAAACTTCTGAATTTATAGAAATGGGGTCTGAAAGTTTTTGACAATATCATCGAAAGTAGCGCGCGGTCACGAATGGGGGGAACTAGTAAAGTTTATGTGGTTTTTATTATGGCTATATAGACTTTCTTATGAGAACCTTTGATGCTTTGGTCTCTATTTTAACATAGTTAACAGTTAAAACGCTTCTGAGACACAATAGAAAGACAATAGCAGCGCGACAGCCGGCTGTCGGTTGGTTGTCGAAAGGTTAAACATAATAATTGCGGATTGTTAAAGCTTTGCTTATTTGAAACCCATAGCTATCACTGACCTCATGACTCCTGAATCTCGAATCGTCAAGCTTCTTGACTGCGTACTTCATGTCCTCATGGCGTAAGAACTCCACGACTCCAGTGCCGTCCTTGAAGGTGTCAGCGAAGCAGACATCTCCTGCCTCACGCATGTGATCCTTCAGGTCCTGCCAGGAACCGGACGGTGGTAGCCCAGTGACGAGGACGCGGTACTCGGAGCGACGAGCAGGTGGTCCTCGGGTCGCTGTGCGAGCTCCGAAGCGCTCGGGGCCTCCGCGCCCGCCTCGGCCTCCGCCCCCGCCGCCGCCGCGCGGGAACTCCACTCGGAGACGGTACCCATCGTAGTCGTAGCCGTCGCGTGCCCTGACCGCGTCATCTGCATCTCTGTGGACGGAAAATTTGAGCCACCTCTTTAGACCATCATGAAAAGTAATACTGTGTGTACCTAGGTTTATTGTTTTCGATAAATTCGCGACCTTGTAGTCACTGAAATTTGTTCTTAGCAATTATTAAAATGGCGACTTAAGGTGAACGCAGACTTGGCCGCACCGCACGCGCCGCAGTCCCCGCAGTCATCGCATTTTCTTTGTTGTCGTTTCAGGGTCTGCGGCAACTGCGACGCGGGTAGGTGTGCAAGGTGGCATAGAACTTCATATAAAGAATTCGAATGCGAAGACTGCGGCGCGTGCGGTGCGGCCAAGTCTGCGTTCACCTTTAATACCATGTTTATTGTGTTATACCAACAATGTATTCTGAATAAATTTATGTACACAGACTTGTATTTAAATATTTCTCAACAACAGCAGGTGTAGCTATTAACATTTTTGTTTGTATGTTAATGGATGCCTGAACCAAGTCTTCTCAGTAGTTTAATATTTAGTCCTAATTAGTGTTTACTAATTACAAGCTACCAAGGAGACTATAACAAAACTAAGTTGTGTCTACATGGTTGAAATAACTTTTATGCAACAGGAGTTAAAATTTAAGTTTGGATTTTAAACATACTTGCTATTTATGTTTCTTAGGATGCAGTAACATATACATTTTAGTGGTCAAAATAAAATTAAGATAAACCTAAGTCTGGTACCTTAAAAATTGTAAAACTTAAAATTCTCCAATTGAGTATTAAATGGTGTACAATTATCAAAACCAGACCTAATTTTGTTACATATTGACAGTGTTTGTGATAAGAAAAGTACACACACAATGATAATAAGCCACAATTGCTTATCATCACATGCCTTGCTTATCAGCAAAATAGCATTAATCAGTATATTGTTGATATACATTAGAATGCCATTTAAATTGAGGAATAATATTGACATTTTGTTCTTTATTTTCTTTTGTGAGTTCATTGTGGCTACATTTTCTAATAAGTTATTGAATTGTAAAAAGTCATATTTAGTCATGATGAGTGTTAGTCAAATGATTTTATTTTAATTAGACCAATAAGTAACTTAACCCTTAGACTGCCAGACGCACAGATCTACGCGAGACACAGTGCTTTTTAATTGTTCTTTTAATTACGGCAGACAACCGGTTAAGCATCCAAAAGGCTGTTTTGTATGAAAAGATATGATCCATACTAATATTATAAATGGGAAAGTGTGTCTGTCTGTATGTTTGTCTTTCATTCACAGCAAAACGGAGCGACGAATTGACGTGATTTTTTAAGTGGAGATAGTTGAAGGGATGGAGAGTAACATAGGCTTCTTTTTATATCTTTCTAACGCGAGCGAAGCCGCGGGCGATACACCTGATAACTCTTATTGATTCACAAATGCAACATGTACACAAGTATAGAATGCAACAAATCAATACAGGGTCCAGTAGAGAAGAGTTCAATTCTGCATCCATTAAAAAAAAGTAATGTTATTTAGAATCAGTACCTAGTAGTAGTTGTTGTTGTTATCAATAGACACTGTTTGCCATCAGTAGGTAAAACAAAGTCATTCTTTTCTTGTTTTTTGTGCAGATAATATACTTCCTACATTTAGATAAACTGCAATAAGACTCATTTTACACAAGTTAGGGTCAAATGGTTAGATAAACTTACAACAACATTATTTGCCTACTTAGTTTCATTAGAATCCCATCTCATTAAGTATTATTACCTAATTCACGATGGCTGCAATGTGCTAATGTGCTTGTCATTGTTTTGGCCTAACCGTCGTCAATGGAATGCTTTCAGAAATTAGATGTCATCAGGAGCGGCAGTTTATTAGCAAATAGGGCGATTTCTACATAACCTAGTCTACCTACACAACAAAGATAACGTAAAATAATGAAATACAGCGTAAATGCATACACAATAGCACAATGTAATAAAATGATCATAATAATTTTACCTTGGATCCTCAAACTCGACGAAGGCAAAAGGAGGTCCTTTTCTGTTTTTCAGATCAACGAATGTAACTTTGCCGAATTTGTAAAATAGATCTTGGATGTCCTTTGTCCTTATGTCAGGAGGAAGGTTGCCGACGTATATCCTGCACTCGTTTCTGTTGCTGCTGCTGCCGCCAGACATTTTATCTTAATTTGATGAATTAACAAGGAGACAATTACGTTATTCTGCTTACTTAGATAACGCTTCGGCGTTTCTCATAAAACTTATCAAATATGGCGACCGTACCGGAGCCTCTGACAGGACAGTACAAGGAAACGGAAATAGAATAATATCTCTGACCCAGGAATTCTATGGACGCGGCATACCTACAAAAAAAACGTGTATACCTACACTTTACTGAGAGGATAAAATGGCGGCTAATAGAGTAGCCCCTCGATCGATAGTTCTGTAAAATAACATCGACAAAAGATTGTGAGAATGTTTTCTTAGTTTCACGTACTGGCGAAAAATACCTCAAGTTTTGTAATTTCGGTCTTTCATAAATAAGTTGTTTGTTCGTCCTTCTTTCACGGCTAAACCGTGGACCCCTTTATATAATAAGTCTATACCTCTTTCTATTAGATTCTATGCTGCTTGTGGGCCTACATTTTGAAAAGTATAAGATTTTAGTTATTGACACCCTGTTCATTTAATTTGATAAGGTTTCACGGCCAATTGTACAGCGGTTCAAATTGATCTTCCATTGTATAATACAATCAGTGAAAAGCCAAGGGTACACAAAAAAAAGGGGTCCATAAAGATGTTTCTAATCTAAAGATGTAAATTAATTAAAATATAATATTTTTTACTAATAAAGAAACATTTCCTTTATTGATATGGTGTAAATCGAAAATCTGTTTTTTTTTTGGCAAGCAGGAAATTGAACGGTGTTAACTAAATTAATAATAACCGGCCAAGAGCGTGTCGGATCACATTCAATGTAGGGATCCGTCGTTTCCTTTCCGTCACATTAAATATTCCCACGTATGAGATCAAAAAAAGGCTATTTGTTAAGTTGACATACAAAGTACGCATAAATTATGTTGACGATTATTGGTTTTTTTTTTGTACAAAAACTGTTCTTTTCATCAAGTTCAAAATAATTTTCCTAGAAAGTCTTTATAAAGTTCTACTTTTCAGATTTTTTAAACTTAAGGTTCAAAAATTGGGGTGGACACATTTATTTTTTACTTTTGAAGCGATTATTTCCGAAATGGTTGACATTATCATCATCATTATTTTAGTAAACATATTCATTTCTAAATACCTATCAAACATTATATCACACGTTAGGGTTGAAATAAAAAAAAAGACTTCCCACTTTACATGTCCCCTACTACCCTAATAAAACATTTTTTCCAATTTTTACCAAATTTCAGCTTTCTAGTGCTAACGGTCACAGAGATTAAGCGAGGACGGACAGACAGATAGACAGACGGACAAAGGGTTGGGGTCTGGTGTTTAACAAATAAAACAAAAAATGTTGATAATAAAAAAAAAAAAATTAATCAATATTTAGTATTGCCTTCCCTAGCTTTATTTACAGCCTGCAGCCTGTTTTTTATCGACCTTATTAATTTTTTGACGGTCTCTTGAGGAATGCCGTGCCAATCCTTTAAATCTTTGACAATGTTAGTAATGTTACTAAATTGAGCCTTTTTTTTTGTCTGTCTTTGAACTTTCTCATTAAGTCTCTTTATCTTCTTAGACTGTTTTTGACATATGTACTTTAATTTTTTTTATCATTTTAGATGTGTTTATCTGAAATCAAATAATTAAGTTTTAATAGATATTGAAGACAAGTGAGAGATATCTCCCACGCAGTCAATTTAGTTGATGAGGTGACTTTTATCACTGAGATAAATTCAAAAATAATGATGACAAGAAAAACTGAAGCTCCGCTACGGCAGATTTATCGGTATAATCATACCGATAAATCTGCCGTAGCGGAGATGGTAGCCGAGGTATTAGCAGCAAAATCTGGCGCATCTGAGGTGCTAGCGCCTAAATCTGGCACATCGGAGGCGCTAGTGGCCAAATATGGCGCAGCGGAAGTGCTGGTGACTATATCTAGCATAGGGGTTGTGCTAGAGGCTAAATCTATGCCACTCCTCTTTAGAATTTCTCCAGGCTGTCGGTGTGCCTATGATAGGCACACCAACAGCTTTAACCTGAAAACCTCTCTTTATTAGTAAAATAAATAATAATCCAAATAGAAAAAAAATACAAAAAAAAATTATAACTTCAAAAACAGTATTTTGATCTTTATTACAAAAATGTTTTTATTACAAAAAAAAAAATACCTTATTAGGAGCACCACATCCAGATAACGATTGTGAGTTTGTTACATTTGTATCATTTTCAAGTAGAATTCCAAACATGTTTGATTCAATGGCAGGCTGTAAACAAGAATTAAAACAATTAGTATATTGATGTTTCTTGATTTTGTTAAAAGGATTTTAATTAATCTAAAGATCAAATTTATAACACACAATGTTACTTACCAATAAGGTTCGTGTAGGTAAAGCATCGTCACGCAATGTTACTTTATTCAGTGTCCGGTTGAAACATGATTCTTTAAAGTGAAGAGAACAAAATATATGAATTGTTTTTGTTGGCATTTTTAAATTTTCAACACCAATTGTTTCCAGCCATGTTTTCTTTTTTTCATTATTAGCCGGCAGCCTTAAAAGTAAAATAAAACAAATAAAAAACCATAATATAGCATTTAAAAAACCATAATATAGCATTTAAAAAACCATAATGCAGCATTATCGATAAATATAAAAATGTGTAATGCACTACTCTATCCCTTCAATAGCAAGAAAATGATTTCATGAAATACATGTTGAAAATGAAAGAAAAAGGGAAATTATGAAGGCTTTACTGTTCAAACTATTCAACAAATGCAGAACCTTTTGTTTAATAACGAAATCTAAAGATATTACAAACAAAATTAAGTACGTACTGGTGCAAAGTTATTTTTGGGCGATTTCTGCTTCTTTTGATGCCACATCCGATTATATTGCAATTGGGCATCTTGCTATATACAATTTCTATTATAGAACCGAGTTCGAACACAATAACACAGCAAATTATTTAAAAAATCACAATTTTTATCCAGAGCTCAAGAGCATTTGACAGTTGACGTACCAAACTTGTTTACTAAACAGCGAGAGGATAAAATGGCGACTGGCCGCAAATAGGTATTTTAATGACGTTAGGAACTAAGAGTTGCCATCATAGTAACTCTCAAAAACATTGTTATCCTTTTTCACTTATGCAAAATTAAGAGAGTTAAAAAGAGATGGCAGTATTTTTATGATGTTGGCGTCGAGAAGCCACTATATTTGTATAACTGCTGTTTCTATAGTCAAACATTTCAGGTCTATATAATTCTAAGGTCTTTGAATAATATTGACATTACTGTGATTTTCATTTTTTAATCTTTCGTCTAGAAATTAATACATTTTTTATCTTTTCATTTATCTGCAATTACCCATGAATTACCCAAACTCAAGGTAAAGTAAATATTCCAATAACTTTGTTGTTCAGTACCTAATAAATATAGACTTAATTTCAATGATTTATCATAAATAAGATTTTCGTAAACTGACTTTAGATCGTTCGAAAAGTATTAGTAATATGATTTTCCTATAAAAACTATTTGGTTGGCTATTTTTGAAGCAGTTTTATTTTTCTAAACATATATTGGCCAAAAATTTAATCTTTGAAAATACGCCATAAAGTTTATTTTTCGAATATGTTTGAATTTAGAACGCCCTCTATCGCAATTAGAAGAAATCGTCGCTGAAAGAAGCCTGTGAAAGAATCCTCTGGAAAGTAGGCATTGAATCTCCGGTTATCAAAATCTTTACGTGAGAATTTGTTCTTATCCCGAAGCAAGTGAGTATTTCTTTATTTTGGTGTTAATTTATTTATTATAAAGCGTTTTAATTATTTCTGGTGCCAGTTTTCAATTATTTCGATATTCACAAAATGGTGTGCGAAAGTCCAAAGGCGGAACAATTTATATTTTGCAAATATTTGCAAAGATGTGCAACGAAATGGTTTTATTGATTTAACCATGATGTTTCTATAGTGATAATCTACGTTATGATGATTTATCTTTAACTTCTGAAGCGCTAATCCGAATTACATGTCGGTGCCTCGTTCCTAATTTCTCCTATCAGTTTTGATGACGGGCATTAGTGCTACTGCTTCCGTTAGAATTACAACGAAAAGGCAGTCGCAGGTTGTAGAAGAGGTCAGGTAAACCAGACTGTGCCCCTATTCAAGGGAAAAATTCAAGGCTTTGCTTTCTACTTAATTGCGATATTTCTTTGCGGGTGAGAAACACATTTTTGTAAAGGGCGCGCAGTGAGTCCCGGATTTCGCGCTTGACCTTTTCTGGAGGTTATTTATAGCGTTTAGTTGTTCAATAAAAACATTAAATGTCTCTTCGTCATAGAATCGCAGAAAATCAATCAAAACATGACTTTATCGGCGCGGTTCGGGAACTACTATAACCTTTCGCATTGACGTTATCAGTCATCGATTGCAACAAGTAGGCGCTTGTCATGACCAAATGCACTAAATCTAATTAGACCTCTAAACAGCATAGTCTTTTCTGACATGCTGGTGTCAGTTTCTCCATTTTCCATACTTGACAGTCCAGGTATACATTTTGTTTTTATTCTGATTTGAAAATATTCATGAAAAAATATTTTGCAAATAAAATGACAGGGTTACATACAAAAGCATATTTATTTCCTCACATCAGGCAGAGAGGCACCTTTTGTGATAAAACAAAAGATAGTGCAAACCATCCGCTGTCTATTAATGCACCTTGTATGATTGATAATAATGCAATAATAATTGGCAACTTCTACAAATCAGATCTATCACACTTCTATGGGCAAGTTCTGTAAACAATAACATTATGGAATAACAGCAAAATAAAAACAAAGTAGATTGTAACTTCAATATAAATATTTATATTTTAATCACTAACCATTTTCTTAATTACTAAACCAAAAAGAAAATCTAGCATATTTAACCATGTTTGGCCATTTGTGAAGCCCTTACACACTCGAAAACGGATGATTCAGCACATGAAAATCTGATATCAGCTTTATCTACTTCAGTACTATCTGGAATAAAACTGAGATTAGAATCCAAAAATTAAAATAGGATGATTCATACTAAAACATGACCAGGTTAAAAGGTGTCTGAGGCGAAACATTTTGAATAATATCAAATAAAAAATAAAAAAACAAAAAAAAAATCTGAATAAAATTGTTAGAAGCCAATTATTTCAACTGATGTGATTAGGTATGCATTTTTACTTAATGCTCAATTCAATTGGAGATTTCATGGTTTTTGTTGCTGGTACGTCAATACAGTACCTCCCAGGCAGGTGGGGGACACAGATTGGTATACTTTACTCACCACGGTTATTTTGTCCAGACACATAGCCGACAAGATGTGCGACCGCAAAGCGGTGATCAAGAATGCTGACATGAGCGAAGAGATGCAGCAAGACGCTGTGGACTGCGCAACGCAGGCACTAGAGAAATTCAACATTGAAAAGGTTGGTTGCATAGTTTCTCCATATTTCCAACTTCTGTTTTAACTACTTTGTGCCAGGACTTTATTATAAAAAAACTAAACTTTTTTAACAACAAAATTTTTAAATTAGCAACTACTCCAAATAAATATTATGACTAATGTGAACTTCATACATTAATATAAATGACAATAAGTTATGGTGTGCAAAGTTCCCACGGTTGAAAACTTTGAGGTTTTCCTGTTGTGGTTAGTGTCATTTCTAAAATATAATTACCATAATTTATAACAATAAATTAATGTCAGTGAATGGAATTAAATAATTTCATGATAGCTGAAACCTTTTAGCATTGTTTTTGGAACAGTGGAACATATGTTTAGGTGCGTGTTTCTTGTTTGCAGGACATCGCGGCGTTCATCAAAAAGGAGTTCGACAAGAAGTACAACCCGACGTGGCACTGCATCGTGGGCCGCAACTTCGGCTCGTACGTGACGCACGAGACGCGCCACTTCATCTACTTCTACCTGGGCCAGGTGGCCATCCTGCTGTTCAAGAGCGGCTAGGCGGGGCTGCGCCCCTTCAAAATTTTATGTTGTTAGCACAGACGCAGTATTACCTACCTGGAGACGAGTGCCCTCCCGGCGGAGCGAGTGTGTGTGAGTGCGAGGTGACGCGTGACTGGAGCGTGTGTGCACGCCACTGGGACTAGACCGAGCCCGCTGTTTGTTACCGATGCTGGACATTAGCTGCGTCGAATCTCTTCACTTCTTAGTCCCGGCGCACTCGAATGTATGTTTGTACTGTGTTAGCTATACTTAAGAATCGATATGACTTGGGTAAAACATTCACTTCTAGTGTATTTATATTAAAAATTTTAGTTAATTATTCCTAGACTTATTACCTAGCATAGCGTAAAAGTCATATGTTAGTATATAACTAAATTTATTGTTTAATTTCTTTGTTAATACACCCTGTGAAAATATTTTTCAATACTTTATTAAACTTTCTTACAAACCAAACGACATCTATGATTGTTTATATTTGTATTCCTTAGTCCTATTTTTATTGTTAAAAAGTACACCAACTATGTCAGTCATAACACTAAACAATGCAACCAAACTGCAAATTTTAATGACTGTCCCCTTGAAAGACATCTTTAGGTCTTGCATGTCAATTGTTACAAATAGATATTATTTTCTCATCCACACATCACATTTCATTCATACATTAGGCCTGTATTCAAATTGATTCCCTATTATAAATTCAGTTTATCAAAGAAATCTAAAACTGATTTTGTGAGACAAATGAAAATGTTTTGATGATACCGCACCATCTTGGTTTCAAAAATTAGTTCTGTCGCACTCGTGCGCATGTGAAGTCGCGATTTGGCCGAGAGTACGTTTCGGTGGCCGGACTAATGTCTTCTGAGATGTAAATCTTTTTTTTTTGTCACTAATTTGTTCTGCACACTTTCCATAACTACCCACTACCTACCGTCATTTTCACTTCTACGCTCTTGTGATTATATAAATTTGGACACTAATCTAGGATCTAATGTTTTATAATTATGTACCTAATCAAAATAATAAAGCATTTACTTTGACTGTATTTGATGAAATCTTTTTATTACATCCACCCAATAAATATTTTGAAGTGCGTGTAAAGTATCAAATTAGAACTAGTAAATCGGTAACCTTGCGCGCTGCTCCACAAATTGTTAATTAATTTGCTACCTAGGAGGTACGTCATTTTGTTCATTCGTTTCACATTGCGTGGGTAGGTATTTGCTGCCTCACTGCATGTGAATAGATAAAACCGGCCAAGTTCGAGTTGGGCTCGGACATAAGGGTTCCGTATAAGGCCCGAGAGTCACAGTCACACCGGAATGGCAGCGGCCGCCCGCGGCACCGCGAGGCCGCCAGCGTCGCTAGAAACAAGAGGCGCGCGGCCGCTCGCGGCGCCGCGGGCGGCCGCTGGCAGCCTCGCGACCTTTTCAAGCTTTCAAGCGATACCAGTCTTTTAAGTATGTAGTTAAAGTTTAAAACTATTTCACACTGAAGGTGCTCGCCGCGCCGCTGCCGGCCGCTGCCATTCCGGTGTGACTCGGGCCTTAGGTACCTACTACTAACATGGCCACCAAAATTTTCGTGCCTACTACTTTGGTCCGCGTTGAGGACCATAATTTTGGAAACGCGAATGATGAATGTGTTGCAAATTGTCAAAAGAGCAGAATATCCAAAGCGGTGTCATTCTCTCTGGCTTGGCCACCATCAGGGATTTTGATAACACAAAAAAATAGGGTTTGTTCCCGTTGAGTCACACCACTTTGTGTAACACTGTGACTTAACGGGAAAAAAAATCCCGTTGAGTCACAGTGTTACTTAACGGTACGATTTTTTTCCCGTTAGTCGCTAAATAGTCGAAATTAGTCGCCAAATATCAGAAATAGTCGTTCACTAGTTCAAAAGTTATAAGGGTTTATAGGTGGCCGAGCTGGAGAGAGTCTCCCCAGCTTAGCCACATGTATATCTCGAAAACTAGGGCACCTAGTGAAGATCTGTTTTTACAAAAAAATAGTCGCTAAATAGTCGAAATTAGTCGCCAAATATCAGAAATAGTCGGGTCTTAGATTAGAAGTTATAATGAGTTCAATTTTTAAAGTATAGTCCAAGAGCTAGACAGAAAAGTCTACGAAAACATTCCAAGAAAAAACCGGCCAAAAGCGTGTCGGGCCACGCTCAATGTAGGGTTCCGTAATTTCCCGTACGTCACAATAAGTGTTCCCAATTGTAGGTATTAGTTACATTGACCAACTAAGTACGCAGAAATTATTTTGTACAACCTTTTTGTCTTTTTTGTACAAAAACTGTTCTTTCTATCAAGTTCAAAATAATTTTCCTAGAAAGTCCTTATAAAGTTCTACTTTCCAGATTTTTTTTATATTTTTTAAACCTACGGGTCAAAAGTTAGAGGGGGGGGGGACGCTTTGATTTTTCCTTTTGGAGCGATTATTTCCGAAATTATTGACATTATCAAAAAATGATTATAGTAAATCCCTATTCATTTTTAAATACCTATCCAACAATGTATCACACGGTAGGGTTGAAATAAAAAAAAAAAAACCACTTCCCACTTTACATATAGGGGGGCTACCCTAAAAAAACATTTTTTTCCATTTTTTATTTTACCACTTTGTCGGCGTGATTGATATACATATTGGTATCAAATTTTAGCTTTCTAGTGCTAACGGTCACAGAGATTAAGCGAGGACGGACGGACAGACAGACAGACATGGCGAAACTATAAGGGTTCCTAGTTGACTACGGAACCCTAAAAAAGATACTCTATTAATATGTGTAATATTATACTTCTAGTTTTATCGATCTAAAGTCCTTACAAATGTCAGAGAAAGATAAATTTTCAATTAAATATAATGTTTCTATGTTTTAAATGACTGGGTTAGAGTGGCGTAAACTTCTTTGAAAACATTAAACATTGCTCTTGGTCTATTAAGTGTCAAGATGTACAGTCGCATGCAACTGTGTTAACCAATTATAACGTAGAATTATTACTTTATTAATCGGAGACAAACGGCTGCACAATCGAGAAAATGTACGCGATCGGAGCCGGTCAGCTCCTTTTGTTATTTCACACCAAGCGCCTTCAAGCATTCTCAATGACAAAAGCAGTGCACATGTTAAAACAAACTTCACTACAAATACTAAAAACTCTGTTTTCAACGTGATAAGAATCTGCTCTTCTCTCCGAGCCGGTCTGTGTGAACGGGCCCTTATGCTACAAACTTAGTCCAGAAATTATTTTGTACAACCTTTTTGCCTTTTTTGTACAAAACCTGTTCTTTCCATCAAGTTCAAAATGATTTTCCTAGAAATCTATCTACTTTTCAGTTTTTTTTTTATATTTTCTAAACGTATGGTTCAAAAGTTAGGGGACACATTGTTTTTTACTTTTGGAGCGATTATTTCCGATACTATTGACATTATCAAAAAATTGATTTCAGTAAACCCCTATTCATTTTTAAATACCTATCCAACAAGTAGAAATAAAAAACAACACTTCCCTCTTTACATATAGGGGGGCTAGCCTAATAAAACATTTTATTCCAATTTTTATTTTACCACTTGGGCGTGATTGATATACGTTGGTACCAAATTTCAGCTTTCTAGTGCTAACGGTCTCAGAGATTAAGCGAGGACTGACAGACAGTCATGGCGAAACTATAAGGGTTCCTAGTTGACTAACGGAACCCTAAAAAGGACAAAGAAATGTCGTGATGGCCTAGTGGATAAGGCGCCCGCCTCTCGTGTAAGAGGTTATGGGTTCGAATCCTGGTAAGTACCAATGTGGCTTTTTCAATTCCATTCTAAAGTTTATCTTGGACATCACTGACATCCTGTGCCTTGGAAAGCACGTAAAGCCGTTGGTCCCGGTTCTCATACGTTAAGGCGCTCCTAAACGGGCAACATAATTGCTGCAATTTTATTGCAGCAATTTTTTGAGCATGGCCGGCAACTCCGGCAATATTGCCGGTGTTGCTCGGCCATATATTACATCAGTTTTTTTTCATACAATAAGTGTTGCCCGGCAATACCGGCAATATTGCAGAGAGTTCGGAAACATTGCCGGGCAATGCCGGCAATGTATTGCAGCAACACAATTGCAGTAAAAAATTGCCCGTTTAGGAGCACCTTTACAGTCATTCGTCGTAACTCGGTACATTGACAGTCGTTGCGGGTAGACATAGACAAGACGCCAGTAAGTCTGACCAGTCGGTATCTTGTCACCCAGTTAGGTATCCAGCTGAATCCGGTTAGGCTGGAAGCCGACCCCAACAATCTTGGGAAAAAGCTAGGGAGATAATGATGAGTTCTAGGGAGAGTATCTTATCTCACCTATCGTTTCACTTGGTTGTGCATCCAGCTCTGACGCGTGCGAGTACAGAATGACGGGTCAAGCGAATGTGTTACGCAAATAAATGAAATGCCCACCCCGTGCAACGGTAACTCCAGAGTTGCTGCCAGATTTTGCTTAGACTCCCGAGGGCTAAGGCAAGGCCACAGGCAGGAATTAAATTCGAGCGGAGCGAGCTCGATCACCGATCCACAAGCATAATATGGTCTAGTTTGACCCCGTCGTCCTAAATAACAGAAAGAGAATTCTAAAAATTTAGAGTTAAGTCACAAATCAATCGACCCTGGACAGCCATGAACTAGGGCACCCTGGCAAATATATGTTCATTCTTACTAGCTACTCGATATGCTACGATTGACTGCATAAGGATTAATGGCCGATCCAGGGTCAAGTCCCCGGTAGGGTCGCGTAGCTGAAGATGCCCATGATCCTCCCCCTAGGCACAGAGTAAGTAGTAGTACCCCTGGGTCCCAGTTTGACCGAGGTCCAAGTGACGCTCATTGCTCAAAGCGTTTTTTAAAAAAGTTTTTGGATGTGGGTAGCGGGAATGATGAAATTATTGTGAAAGGCCTAGGGAACGGCGCAGTCTGAGACAGAAAAAAATACTAACTATGTAAACTTCGACTTACTTATATAAAGTTAGAAATTGCGTGTAGGACAGCTAAAAAAATTAATTAACATAACAGTTTCGTACGTAGAATTTATCGCAATAAATACACTAAAAATAGAAAATAGCATGTGAATAAAGTTGTTGGGTAATATTTTTATGCTGTTTTAGGCTAAGGACTCACGAAGCGGTTTTCACCTGCGCCCGCCGCGGTTGCGGGCCCGCAGCCTTTGCAGAATACAGATATTTATGTATAAAATAAAAGCACATTTCACGACGCGTTTTACGCCCGCGGCGTGTGCGATTGTTTGCGGGCCCCGCTGCACCGGCGGTCATCTTTTACCGGCGGGCGCGGGTCGCGGTCCCGCAGCCGCGGCGGTTTGCACCCGCGCGTTCTGCGATCGGTTGGCGGGCGACCGCGCGTTGGCAGCGGGGTGGCGGGGGAGGAATGTTAGAAATCCGACGCCATTTTGCTTGTGACTTGTTGTTACCACCCGTCTTGCAACCGCCCGTCCTGCGATAATCAACCGCCACGTTTGCGAGTGATAATCGCAACCGCGACGGCTGCGTTACCGCACAAAACTCCGGTCTCGTGAGTTTGAAAATAAAACCGCAGTTCCGCCACCGCGGCGGGCACGGTTCAAAATCGCTCCGTGAGTTCTTAGCAAAGGTCATGGTCAAGTAAGGGGTGTAAGGATTTATATTATACTTATGTTAACGAATTCCTTAACGTTGTTTTTAGGTGAAATAAGTAAAGTAGGTAGATATCTGAAATTATTACAGTCCTTTGCAGTTGGAGGAACGTACCTACTTACATAACTACCTAAGGTGTTAAAATATTTAGCTGGTGTTTCAGAATAGGTACCTTTATTTTTGTACAATATGTGGTAGGTACATATACTTATATGGTTATCTAGGTACCTTTTATGCTTACAAGTCAAGTTAAACATAAGTGCTTAGAATAAGCATAAGTGCCACAAAGATAGGGATTTGTATGAGTCACCCTAAATTACGAAGTTCTGCCCTTCATCGACTATCTAATTAAACTGATCTCAGGATCTGAGTTGCGGAATGTTTATAATAGTTACCGTGACCTTGGAACATAAAGGGCAATCCAAGGAACATGAGTGGGTTTTAGTCAGTAAGAGTCTGACACGCCTTCCCGCCGCACCCAGGACGGGAGCAGTCATTGGATGATTTCCCACTCACCAAAAAAAAAAAAAAAGGATCCTATCTGAAAAATTCAGTTGAGTTATAAGACTAGTCGTCGCTTATCTTTTCATTTGTCTTCTATCTTCTATATCTATACTTATAATAAAACTGTAGAGAGGTCAATTCTGTACATTAAATATATTTTCAAAATTTTTATTGCAGGATGATTGGTGATCGATACTGATGCCAAAAATGCAATTAGTAAATTTTTTGTCTGTCTGTCTGTCTGTCTGTCTGTCTGTATGTGCACGCATGGGTTAAAAACTACTGAAGGGATTTAAACCAAACTTGGTACGATTGTAATCCATACTTCCGGGCAGGTTATAGGCTATATAACGTAACGCTAAGACACATAGGAGCCGAGCAGTAATGAAAAGTTTGACAAAAACGGGGGAAAAAATATTCCTTTTGAGAGATTCCGTTGCGTGCGCTGCGTAAATGGTTGAAGTTACGCAAAAATTATGTACTAAAGAATTGTTCCTCTTAAAAAGTTCTAAAAAAAAGTCCGCGGCAGCATATGCCTAATATTTATAGTTCACTCACTATAACCATTTTTATGGCAATGAAATTAGCTCTAAGATAGTTCATGATTTGCCAGGGTGTTTTGATGAATTGTAGTATTAATCCTAATCGATGTAAATACGTTATCCAATAAAAGTTTTTGATTATGTACAAAATTGTCGTTTACATCATTTAATTACAAAAAATAATATATTCGGAGACATTACAGTTTTAAAATTACTCCGCAGCAATATAATAATGGTACGTACGGGCAGTAACAAAGCTGGCCGGCTTTGCAAGATATTCGTAGCTTATTCATCAGAATAACACATAATATTGTTCTTCATTACATTGCACCATGAGCCACGGAAGCCAATCAGTAACCAAAACCTAACATAACGCGGGTACGCGAGGATCGTGCCTAAGTGGTGACTTGGTGACCTCTCGCGCCCGCTGATGGTTTAGGCCATGCTCCGGGGCGAGACTGAACGGGAAGCCGTCACCTTCTTCTGCGAAACAGTCATGCTGATGCAGCGTCAAGCCTCGCGCCCCGGACAGGGACCCAGGCGTAGACGTCGAGAGTCGCAAGACGACTACCGGCCACCGTATGCGAGGGTCTGCGGACGGCGAGCGATGGGTAGCTCGCCGCCCGACTAGGACCAGGCCCGTGTCGACGGCACGTTCGTTTCACGCGCGCCTCAAAGAGCAGTCAGCACGTCACGGGGCCCTCTAGGGCTAATGCCTGCCGGGGTTGCGGAATAGTTCTAATAGTTACCGCAGCCCCAGAACATAAAGGGCAACCGAAGGAACAAGGGTGGGTTTTAGTCAGTAAAAGTCTGACACTCCCTCATGAGAAGTCATTTGATCAATTCCTATCCTTAAAAAACATAACGCGGGTGAAACTGCGGTACTTATATACATATAATATTAAACTCACTGACCAATATTAAACGCGTTTGTTATTAAACTAACTACAGGCATGAAACTTGGAGGGTTTATTCTTTGTGCAAAGAGTAAATAGCCACTAAGCGCCTTACTAATAATCGCTGCATAAAGTTATGACAGGTTTATACGTCAAAAAATTTATGGTTACACAGGCTTTATTCATTGCATAACTTTACACAGTGATTATAGTAAGGGCATAACAATTTAACACCTTAAGAGTTAAAATAGAGGACAGAAGTACGACATCCACGCGGGCGAAGCCGCGGGCGAAAGCTAGTTTACAAATAAGACAAGCTAAGTAGTAACCAAAGAAACAACGCCGGATAAGGCCGTAGGGTACCTAGGTATAGGGCCCTTGCTCATCGCTGCATAAATAGGTCAATTAAGAAGTGCGCTAGTCTGGCGCTGGGGACTAGGGACTGACTAGCTGTGACACTGAGTGGCGGAGCGAGCTACAACTTAGTGCCCTTAAAATCGATAATTATATTGTCTGAGTCACTTCATTGTGTGTAACTTAAAGTCTTAAGACTTTGCCACACAGAAGTTTTATTCATATTCATATTCATATTCATATCTTTATTTGCGTTCCATAATGTTAGTTTTACAGATCTTATAATAGGCTTAAAGCTAGGTACAATTATGGACCCTGTAGGGCACAGCAAAAGTATAAAAATATAAAAAAATAAATTAAATTTAACATAAGTACTACTAGAATTTGAAAATGTTCTTCATAATAATTATTTTTTTAAATTAAACATAGTATTTAAAATAAAATATTTAGTGAAGGGTTAAAAGCAAATATCCTTTTTTAAATACAATAACCAAATTAGATTTTGACCAACTGTGGGTATGTATGGGTATTCTAGTGTCAGTTCTTCTAAACAGAAAAGAGTTAAATAATTACTTTGTCATGTATGTACTCGTTTATTGTGTAATAAGCCTTTTTGATTAATATTTCCTTTAGTTTGTTAGTAAATGTCTTATTGCAAGTTTCATCCTTTAACGCATCAGGTAGTTTATTGAATACTTTTATGGACATTACGTAGGGACTATTGGAGTGTAATTTCATGCGCGATGACGGTAACATTAGCATATTTTTATACCTAACGGATCGATCATTATGTTTATCACCGCGAGTTGTAAAAAAGTTCATGTATTTCCTGACAAATTTGCATATTTCCATTATATAGATAGATGGCAAAGTGAGTATTTTGTGCTTTATAAAATAGGGCTTACAGCTATTGGTTTGGTCTATGTTAACAATGATACGAATTAATTTCTTTTGAATGATGAACAGTGCTGGTGCGTCGTTTTAGCGGGGCGTTATTTTTTATTGACATTACGGTATTTTGCACTATCATCAATTGACGTACTTTTTATGAGCTGTAAAAACGCAGTTTTACCTGGTGACGTCACAAAGTTAACTACTCAGTTGACTAACTATTTACTGATTTCAAAGCGACTAAAAACCAAATTTTGCGGTAAATTGAAAATGAACAGCATTTTTTTGGCAAAAATTAAGAGAGGTTTCGTAGAAATTGTTTAGTTAAAAAAAAACTTATGCACATGTGTAAAAAAAACAATGCACAGCGGCGGCAATTATGTCTTAGATTTATTGGTTAGTGATGTAAATACTCAATTGCTTCAAAACTGACAATTTATTGTACGTCAAACTGCACTGTTTCTGTTACTAACTTGCATTGAAACATCTATTTCAACTGCAAAGTTTTGCAGTCATCGTGCAGTGCAAAAATCTCTGCTTTAAATGCTTGCAGTTCAACTTAAACCTGCGGAGTATGCTGACCGTACTTACATAATTTATTGTTCTGTAAATGCGTGACTACATACTTTCTATTCTAGATTCGTTTTGCATCGCGTGACGTTACAGATGTAGTGGGAGGGAGGTACTATAACCTATAAGTTAGTAAAAACGAACGTACTGTCAGCAATATAATTAACGAAACACGGTTGTCACTCGTCAGATAAAACAATAACCGTCCAAGAATGTGTGGACTCACCCATAAAACATTTCTACCTCTACCAAAGGATATTAAGAATAAGCAAAAAAAATGCTTGTTTTCTATTTTTTATTATAGAGACAGTGGTAAGAAAAATACAGGATTAGTAAAAATAGGGAAGAAATCGGATCCTACTATTAAACAGTTTATTGTATTAGTTTCTGACTATTTTTAGATCATGTACAGTGTCGTCTGTCGTCTTGTGTGACTGACGGTCCCTTAAAGGTCGAGTGTGGGTTGAGAGAGAAAGCTGATAAATAAATCACATAATTAAAATGTTCTTCACTTGGAAAAGTGTACTTAAAGGTAGCATCTTTAACGCTATTTATGTTTTACTTATTCCTTTGCTGTTTTTTTCTGATCATAACTGCCTTATGGAATTCAGAAACCTGAGACTTTTTTTTAAGACACATCTTTATTATGTCGGCGCTTTTCTGGCGCCCGCCACTGTTGACTGAATTTCAGGAGTTGCAGAGGTTGAGAATAATGTAGCGGGCTTGAAGGCTTTTTTAAACAACCTGCAACCTTGAATAAGGATTCTACATTACAGTTATGTCAGTTTTATGCCGTAGTTTACAGTTATTAATACAACTTGATAAATATCTGTAGTTAGTATCTACATGACATTAGAACAAACGGATACCGAAATTAAAGGTTTATCGAATGTCCCCGTAATGGGGTATTGACCTCGATTGGGCTCTAACTTTTATAAGCTATAGTCTTTATGGCATCCCCACACACGTAAGATACTATCACTGGAGCGATACATCATCCATGTTTTTCTTTATTATAAGTATTTCAGTGACATTATCCTCCTTCTAAGGTATATTGATATAGATTGCCAAGGTGATGATATAAATATATTTAGCTTGTGTGAAGCCTCCTTCAGTCTCGAGGGCTAGGTCAAACAAATTTAATTTTATGTGTATAAAAATGCTATCGTAACCTAACATGCGGAGTAAGTTACCTATAACTAGGTAGCTAGTTATGTAGGAGTATCGATTTTTACATATTTTTATGGGTTGTAGTACCGCAATGCTATGCTGTGGCGTTTTAGAATATAGGAGTAGGTATTTGTGTGTGTAGGTGGTTCTCAAATGAAATACATTTTCATTATTTCATGGCCTTTTGAATTTAAGAGCTAGAGTTGCCAAAATGCATACCTATATTGGCTAAACTTCTCAAGCTGCTTGGCGCTTTTATGGTGAACTCTGAGTACTTGATTTTTTTTTCTAGTGGCTTTCATGAGTTGCCGTGGTTGAGAGAAGTGTAGCGGGATTGTCCCAAACTAATTGAGGCCTAAGCCAACCGAAATATTTTTACTAGGTGCCTTTATGATTCGACTTGATATGACATGTCCAATTAATGCTAACTATTTGGATATCTTTTTATTGTGGCTAAGAAATCATCAAATGACTCCTCCTGCTCTGGGCAGATAGGAAGGGAGTGTCAGACTTCTACTGACTAAAACCAACCCATGTTACTTCTAAGCCCTTTGTGGCTGCTCACCTACTTATCTAAGAGTTAGTAGAATCTCGTATCTGCTGTCTTAGCTCATACTGCAGTTGATGTGTCAGTTTATTATCCAGAGACCTAGACAAATAAAGCTTACATAGCAGCAGCCGTACCTCTAATACTTTATCTCCTTTACACATTCCAGATTACAGTGCCTACCTAGATAAAATTATAGTCCTGACATTTTTGTGGTTACACGGAACCGCGAATGTCCGTTTATTCCTTCCAAACTTATCAACAGCATTAGATATGTGTTTGCACACGGACTGACAACCGGGTGCAAAAACCGGGTATAAATAGTGTGTCCCAGGGTTGAAAGACCATAGTCGAGCCGTGATCATCACGGCTTGAAACTAACAACATTTTATTTCGTTTGTTTTTTTTTGTTTACTGGAAATTCTTGTGGTGAGTGCTGCTTTGATTATTTTGTTGCGATAACATTGTGTATTTAGATTATTTTATTTTTATTAATATAGTGTGCAGTCAACAAAGTAGTGAAGAGTAGGCCGTCGCCTTTTTAATGTAGTACCTAGATAAATGGTTCTTTATTTAATTTCAATTTTATTTTTACACTAGCTTTTGCCCGCGGCTTCGCTCGCGTTAGAAAGAGACAAAAAGTAGCCTATGTTACTCTCCATCCCTTCAACTATCTCCACTCAAAAAATCACGTCAATTCATCGCTCCGTTTTGCCGTGAAAGAAAGACAAACAGACAGACAGACAGACAGACACGTACACTTTCCCATTTATAATATTAGTATGGATTTCCATTAGTGTTGAAAGCTTAAATTATATATACCGACCTTGTATACCTACCTATCTTTTGTGTTGACTGTACTTGGTCGATTTGCAAATTTATATTGTGTTTATTACGACATATTTTGGGTGTAAGCAGTAATTATGAATTCGTAAGATCTTTCAAATTCTGCCCCATATTTTTCTAGTAGTTAATGAATTCGGTCAGGGTTGAATTCAGAAAACTTTTACATCTACTTAGAGGAAATCTTTAACCGTTAAATAAAATTGGCTTGGTTTAGTTTATGGAAAAATAATTTTTAATACTTATTACAATTTATTTAGGTGTTAAAGTTTTGATGCAATTGATTTTACGTTATAAGATGTGCTCATTTTTCTCCGACTTCAAAAACGAGGAGGTTCTGTAGTCATCTGTATGTATTTTGGTATTACATAAAAATATAATAGAATAGTGTACCAGTACCACATTAGTTATAGTAACCTACGACAATGTAACAGGAATCACTAGATATCGGTAGTTATAACATGTCATCAATATTCCGATCATGCATTCTATTGAAACTGTATCCAGACGCGGACACTTAATATTGTATCAGTTATTGTATTGTAATACTTTAATATTGATACCTAAGGTAATCTACCTGATGTTCTAAGTAACATAATATGGTATTTTTTATTGCTAAATCAATAAGGTTGTAAACCATTTTTTGATTAATGACCATTTCGAATTCATTAATAGGCATAGAAAGAGCCCAAAAGATTAATCAAATGTAAATAATCTATAATCTGAGTACACTTTTATGTAATGTAAAAATACAGACAGAAATCAAGACATAAGTTCTAAATGGTCTTAGTAAAGCCATGGCCGTATACCATTATAATTTCAAATCACGAATTCACGACCTTACCTTGACCATTTTCCAAATCGTATTCAGCTTTCATGAGGAAAAGTTATTTAGTTTGACGTTTAGAATCTGGACCTTGACAAGTGCAGCTGACTAACCCCCGAATAAAACGCTCTGAAATCTGTTGCTGTCTTTGTCATTCTAAAGAGAAAAAGTAAGGTCAGCAAACGAACTTGAAAACGTCTTAAATTGAGTGACGTTCGAGTATTCGGGGGTTAATGTTTTGTACAGTGAGCAAAGTCAATAAGTATCCAAGGCCGATAGATACAATTTAAGTCTTCTTGAACATCGATTGACGTGTTCAAATGAAATTAGACGGCCATGCATACTAATCTACTATGTTAACTGTGCCATCACTTTCAGGAGACATTTCTAATGTGTCTGTGTGTGTGTTTGTAGTAAAACAAGATGTCGGACGCCAAGCAGAACCTGTTGCTGTTCTTCGACCGGCCCTCGGAGCCGTGCTTCATGCAGAAGGGGGAGGACAAAGCTGTCTTCGACATCCCCCAGCATTACTACGTAAGTCCTCATCTTTCCTTCTTACCCAACCAGTTAAGTTACACCGTCAACTTTCATTGACTGGCGAAATTTCACTAAACTTTTTACTATTTTTTTCACTTTTCATATTTTTGATAGATATCGGTATTTGTTTTGCTTTACCGCAAATGCCATCCCCAGGCTCCTTCATAATCTCCGATCGCTACCTCTCCCCGGTTTTGCAACAAGTTTATTTTAATTTACCGTCACCATCACCATTATACTAACGACACACTACGATGGTACGATAGATACTGGTACAAAGCTAAGGTATACGTGCTAAAGAACTTATATTTTTTCGGCTCTAGAAGCGATTCTAGGAGATTGGCCAAAGAAAACAATTCATGATTAAAGTGGCTTTTTGGGAGACATTTTATTCTCATTAGACACACTTTTATTCTCATCACACTCAATCCTTGGACTGCCGGAGGCGCAGATCAATGCGACAAGCAATACTTTTTAATTAATTACAGCATACAAGGGGTTAACCATCATTCCTGTAAAGTTTCTCCAGCTAGTCCAATGATGTTATTTCCTTAGATATTTACAACACCATTTAAACTCTTTTCAGCCCGAAAAATACCAGGCTCTAACATCCACGCTTGCCAACCGCTTCGGAGACGATGCGGGCCGCACCATCCCGGTGCGGAACATCGCGCTGCCCAACCTCGACCTGCCGATGCAGCTGCCGTACAACGACAACTTCTCGCTGTTCGTGCCCAAGCACCGCACCATGGCTGGGAAGCTCATCGATATCTTTTTGAGTGAGTTAATATTCAAATTCATAATACATGTTATATAGACGATACAAAAAATAATGGGACCAACTCACGGCCAGTCAATTGATATGCAAATTTTATATCCTTACTAAAATATAAATGAGAAGTTTGTAGTTGTTTGGTACTCTTTAAAGCAAAAACTACTGAATGAATATTGATCAAAATATCATATTTTCTTTATAAAATCATGCTATGACCCACGGGAGCGTAGTAATAACCTAATAAAACCAGAGTAAAACCGCACGGGATAGTTAGTATTCGGAATAAAGAAAAGAACTAAACTTTTCTTTATTCCGTGATATTTATAAAAACACATACATATTATAGATAAATTACACCTAGATACAAAACTAACATGCACAATTGCACATCACACAGACATTTGTCCTGCGTGGAAATAAAACCATCGAACCTCAGCTTAGCCGTCAGGGCCACCAGATCATCAGGTCAATCAAAACATTAATGTAACTGTCCTCGTGTTCCAGACATGCGAGATGTAGAAGACCTGCAGTCAGTGTGTTCGTTCTGCCAGCTGAGGATCAATCCCTACATGTTCAACTACTGCCTCTCCGTCGCTATACTGCACAGGTAATTGTTGGGGTATTGAAAACGTTAAAAAATACGGAAGTTTACACCATTATCAATTGACGTAATTTTTATGAGCTGTCAAAACGCAATTCTCCAAGAGATTTTGTATGGCAATGGCGACTTATGACGTCACTAAAATAACAACTCAGTTGACTATCTATTTATTGATTTAAAAACAACTAAAAATCATATTTTATAGCAAATTGAAAATGAACCGAACTTATTGGGCTGAAATTAAAAGAGGTTTTATAGAAATTGTGTCTAACATTTATTGGTTAATGGTGTAAACTACCCACACTGTTGACAGGTCAAAATGAGAAACTTCTTAGTATCAAAACAGCATTTCATCTTCATACGGTTTGAAAACTTTTATCGGGCGGTTTGGCAAACTATCGTAACTGTTATAGTTACTCGAAAATTGATTTAGAAGACCATTCATAGATTGCGTGTTTTGATCTTTATTCACAGATTTTCAATAAAAAATCAGCTAGCAAAAAAAAGGCATAGCATTTTATACATACTTAAAAGTTATGCCAACGGATCCTGTTTCTAATACTGATCAAAACTTCTCCGATACCAACCCAAATTGGAGTATTAAGAAACGGCGTTCTCCTTATCCCACTTCTCTCCTGGTACATTGCAGGCCGGACACCAAAGGCATCAACATCCCGACGTTCGCGGAGACGTTCCCGGACAAGTTCATGGACCCCAAGGTGTTCCGCAAGGCCAGGGAGGTCAGCAACGTCGTCACTTCCGGGAACAGGGTGAGAACACTGCAGAATATAACTACTTCAGCCGTATAGAACTAATTATTTTAGCGAAATATAATTACTTATACAGAATAGAACAACTTTAGCAAAACTTTGAAGCTATTTTAGCAAAATATGCATAGGGATACTCCCTATGCATATTTTGCTAAAATAGCTGATACCAAATGCCTAAAAATAGTGTATCATTGTTACGCAATTGGTATCAGGATACTAGGCAATCGGGCACTCCTCCTCCGGCACACCTCTCCGGCGACTGAGATACATTACTTAATAAATGATGGCAATGAGGCAATGAGAAAACTTTTAATAAACTACTGTTTATCCTATTACCTAATACTTTTTTCAAGTCCCAGTGGGCTAACCAGACTTCCATTGGCTAGGCTCTTTGTGGAGCAAGCTTTTTATTTTTAATCAGACTTTATTATGATTAAGGCGCCTTCTGATTTTGTCACCCGGAGTAGATGCCCCGGATTGCCCTTCCCCTATATCCTAGGCTGGTGTGTTCACACACAAAATTGCTGGGACCACCGCTAAAGCATTGATCTGGTGTGTTACGACAAGCTGTGGCAGAAGCTGGAGGGTGACACGGAGGTACCTCGGGAGGTAATTTCACTACTGAGATTCTGGTACGGTAATCAGCGCAACAGAGTGAGGTGGGCTGGTGCACATTCAGATGAATACGGTTTGGAATGTGGTGTTAGGCAGGGGGGAATCAGCTCCCCCCACCTCTTTAATTTGTACATGAACCGGCTCATCGGTGAGCTCAGTGACACTGGTATCGGTTGTTCCATAGACGGTGTCAGTATAAACAACATTAGCTACGCCGACGATATGGTGTTACTGAGCCCATCGATTGCAGCCTTACGGAAACTGATGTGCATCTGCCAAACTTACGTGGAAGCCCATGGACTCAGATACAACGCGAATAAGAGTGAGTTCATGGTGTTTCAGTCAGGTAGCAAACGCTACTCCCATGTTCCGCGTGTAACTCTGTGCGGCATGCAGTTGAAAAAGGTCAGTGCCTTTAAGTATCTGGGTCACTGGGTGACCGAAGACCTTTGTGACAATGAAGACATCGAGAGGGAGCGCAGAGCGCTGTCCGTCCGGTGTGCGATGTTGGCTCGCAGGTTTGCACGTTGTACTACTCAAGTAAAGGTAACATTATTCAAGGCATACTGTCAAACCTTCTACACGTGCAGCCTGTGGACTAATTTTACGCTGCGGCGGTACAGTGCACTGCGAGTCCAGTATAACAATGCGTTTAGAATATTATTGGGGCTGCCACGCTTTTGTAGTGCTTCCGCTATGTTCGCTGAGGCGCAAACTGATGATTTCTTTGCAATAATCAGAAAAAGGTGCGCCTCGCTTTTAAGGCGTGTGCGTGGCAGCCCAAATAGTATTCTGAGCACATTTTCCCAGCGGTGGGACTCACCCATGCTAATGAGGTGGATACGACTGCACGCCAGCGGCCCCTCATATTTATAATACTTTTAAATAATTATTTAACTATGTATGTTTTGTGTTTGTTTAATTTATTGTATTGATTAGTTAAATGTTTTAATTGACTGACATAGAAATGACAATTCCCTTTATATTTAATTTATGTATTACGGATTATTCGATTGTTATTATTATTTTAGTTAATTGACATAGTACTGACAATTTTCCTATTATTTATTTTATGTATCACTAATTATTTGTATTTTTATTTGAATGAATGTATGCAATTTTTATGGATTTTATTATCTGAAATTAAATAAATTGAATTGAATTGAATTGGCTCATGATATGAAAATTCTCTTCGCAATTCTGACCAATTTCCATGTGCCAACAACAATTTCCGGAGGCTAGATCCGCGCCTAATGAGGGTTTTTTGGCAGCACGTAGGCGTCGGGTCGGCGTGATCGGAACGGCATGACATTGACAAATATGTCAAAAATTCACCAATCGTGCTGCAGTTTGACCTGACGCCTACGTATTGCCATCTAGCAGATTTCTCATATGCAAAAAAACCCTCATTCCAATGAAATTGCCGTAAACCTTTAACCCTCACGTCTAATGCCATGGTTTCTTAGCAGATCCCAGTAACAATCCCGGTGAACTACACGGCGGATGCCTCCGAGCCCGAACAGCGCGTGGCGTACTTCCGCGAGGACATCGGCATCAACCTGCACCACTGGCACTGGCACCTGGTCTACCCCTTCGACTCCGCCGACCGCTCCATCGTCAACAAGGACCGGCGGGGGGAGCTGTTCTATTATATGCACCAGCAGATTATTGCTAGGTCAGTCTAATAAAATAATACCAGCCTATTAGGAAAGGTCCTATAACTGACGGAACATGCGTCGCGTATTATCGATTGCGTAACACTTGACCGTTCACACTCAACCGATGTTACGTTAATGCAAATAGACGCGATTGATGATACGCTCGATGCATTTTATGTCAGAATATATGAACTTCCCCTTACTGTCCCACTGCAGGGCAAAGACCTCTTATCTTTCAAAGAAGGCACGAGCATTGATCACCACGCTATGCCACGTTAGATCAGTCAAATTAATGTCGTAATAATTTGACTGATCTTGACACAACTCAGTCACTGTTATTTGTTTCCCGAACTAACTCAGTACTATGGTAATCACAACTGATATACGCACTTATATAATTTAGAAATATTTATATATATATAATATTAATTATTCGTTTCAAATGAAACCACGTATAAAAATTAACATAGCGTCGTGTGCTACGAGGCTATGTGAATTTTATACGTGTTTTGTTTCTAAAATGATTCAGAGATGGCGCTGTACTGTGAAATGGATTTACATCATATTCTTTTATTTCTTGAACATTTTCAACGTTTTAGGCCCGTATTAATAGACGTCACTCAATTCTGAGACGCTCTCAAGTTTATTGCTGTCCTTATTTTTTCCCTTTAGAATGACAAGGACAGCAAGAGACTTGAGAGTGTCTCGGAGTTGAGTGACGTCTATTAATACTGGCCTTAGTGTCTGTACTGCCATTCTGGGACAAAGATAAAACCAACAAATCAATGATCTTAAAAAACTCGGTATAGCCTTTCCCGAGTTTCAAATGATGCAAATAACCCGAGATTGTTTTTTTTACTTTTTTAATTTAGCGCACAACTAGAGAATCTAGCAGAAGCCTGGTTTAGTGACTGGCTGACACCAGCCTCCTAGATACATAGTCCATTAGAATCCAGTAATCCATACTAATATTATAAATGAGAAAGTGTGTCTGTCTATCTGTCTGTGTGTTTGTCTTTCTTTCACGGCAAAACGGAGCGACGAATTGACGAGATTTTTTAAGTGGAGATAGTTGAAGGGATGGAGAGTAACATAGGCTACTTTTTGTTTCTTTAACGCGAGCGAAGCCGCGGGCAAAAGCTAGTATAATAAGTAACTGTGTGTCCTTGTAGGTACAACCTGGAGCGCATGTGTAACGGCCTGGCGCGCGTGAAGCGCTACCTGAACTTCCGCGAGCCCATCGAGGAGGGATACTTCCCCAAGCTCGACTCGCAGGTCGCCAGCAGGGCCTGGCCGCCCAGGTAAAGACTAATTGTTTATTTTCAGTCCTTTAGAACGTCAATAAAATTTAAACATACTTGGATCTAGTCGCCCATCCCATTCCAAAAGGTCCTTCATCATCTTCGTAGCCCAGCGCTGGCCTATAAGACTTTCATGACCCAGTTACTTGGTAACACGATACGTTCTGGTTTCTAACGACTGTCAAAGATTCACAAATGGCAGCCGCAACGAGTTTATGTGCTTTTAGAGGCACGCTATGTCAGTGATATCCTAGTTAACTTTAAAAAATACATGTAAATATAAAAAGTCTGTGAGAGGCGAGCGTTTTGATCATTGGGCCATCACGACATACTGCCATCTTACCGTATTTATTTTAGGATGCAATTTTTACAACACAAAGTAAATCAAGCAAGTCTTTCGATCGCGCAGTTTAATATTGAACCGATAGCCATCAAGGTCACGTCACATTGCTTACTCCGTATTTCCGTAAGCTGCAGGCGTGACACTATACTCCATACTTCAGGTTCGCCGGCACCACGATCCGCGACGTGGACCGTCCGGTGGACCAGATCAGAGCCGACGTGTCTCAGCTCGAGACCTGGCGGGACCGCTTCGTGCAGGCTGTCGAGAGCCAGACCGTCACACTCGTGAGTTATACATACCTATATTTTTTTAATATTTAATATCTTTATAACTTTCTACAGATATTTCTAGACGGTAAATAATTATTAGTAATTGAGATCATAAACCAGACCCTGCCGGACACAGCAAAATGGGGTAGGAAAGAAGAGTTCTTGCTTTATTAACTTAATAACTTTATTATAACTTGCGAATTAGACTGAGACTTGGGGATAAGACTGAGTGTGGGATTATAATAAAAGTTTCACAACTAGTAAAGGCCATTTCCTCTTGAGAGACCGCACCAGAATTCTTCAATGGTTGGCCCTGGGCAATTGGTTGGCCATGCACATAGTTACCATGGTAGTGCACAGTCCCTGAAGTATACTAGACACCTGGCTCATTAGGATATTTAGAGCCCAAAGATCCTCCGCAACTTGTAAAACTTTTCTTTAGGCACCCATTACAAGGGTGGCTTTTCGTCAATCTTTTTCCAAAAATCTCGACTATCAGTCACTTTATTAGAAGATCAGCTACAATCCTTGATTGTGGTGAAACTAATAATTAACATTAAATACCCCCTCCGCAGCCCAACGGCCGCACAATGCCGCTAGACGAGGAGCGCGGCATCGACATCCTCGGGAACATCATGGAGTCGTCCATCATCAGCCCCAACGGCACGTACTACGGCGACCTTCACAACATGGGACATGTCTTCATCTCCTACGCGCATGATCCTGACCACAGGCACCTCGTGAGTACCGCTGTACTAATGTGTGTTCAACAAGTTCATCTTAAGGGGCGAACTTCAAATGTTTGAACGTATTTTGAACAAGCTGCAAATTGCAAAAATACGCGCTACCTTGAAGCATCCACCTTAAGACAACCAATTTCCCGTGCCGACGACGGGGGGTTTTATTTCACGGCGGGTTTTTACAGTAAAAGCCTGACACGCCCTAAAAGCCAAAAAAGTAATTTGATGATTTCACACCCAAAAAAAAAAAACCACCCAAATGGAATCATTACCCACCATAAGCTTATTTTCCTACAGACATTCAAATACAATTAGGTCGACAATTGCGTAAACTTGTATTAAAAATGTCACACGTCTAGTCTTATTGTTTTGAAAGCTTCAAACGATTTGTCGTCGAAATGGGTCATGATTCAATTTTGTCGATAGTACAAAATCCCGACTACAAAACCGTGGGCCACTAGACACAGCATCTTCCTGGTCGGAGGATCCTTCCCGTTCAATAGAGGATGAGGAACTTTACACTCGGTTCCCCATACCTCCAAATGTTAATGGGGATCAAAATTAAAAAATTTTTTTTTTTATTTGTTGATTTATTCATGTTAATACGGCTTCCAGAAACAAATTACATTAACAACGAAAAGACATCATAAAATTTCAAGTTCAAATGCATATAATAGAACAAAACATAAACAGAAATAAAAGACAAAGCAGAACACAATATAAACAGAAATATTAAAATAAAACAAAATTTACACCTTGATTGAATGTTGCTTTCACAAAACGCTAAACAAGCGCACATTGAAATAGAGACGGTTTACTCCACTTTCAAGCTGCAACGGTTTAGGTAATTTCGCTTCCAGCCCTGTTAAAAGTTTACATCCTGAATACTGATTTTGTAGTAGTTAAATCCGCCGATAGGTAAATTATTGTAAAGGGCTGTTAATTACAATAAATACTTTGGTTAATAAATGTTTTGACTTGCCAATGAGTGTTTTTGCGTATGAGAAATCCGCTAGATGGCAATACGTTGGCGTGAGGTCCAACTGCAGCATGATTGGTAAATAAATAAATGTATTATGTATTATTAAATGTATTATTATTATTGGTGAATTTTGAGATATCTGACAATGTCATGTCGATACGCAAAAACCCTCATTAGTGTGACAGTCTAAATCAATGGGTCTAAAGCTAAACACATGGTTATCCCCCAGGAACCGTTCGGCGTGATGGGTGACTCAGCCACGGCGATGCGTGACCCGGTGTTCTACCGCTGGCACTCCTACATCGACGACCTCTTCCAGCTCTACAAGTACAAGCTCAACCCTTACGGAGACGACAGGGTGAGGATACTGAACTGTTAACGAAATGAGGAGTGAATGAAGGAGGAGAGAAGAGTGTAATGCATAGTTTAATATTCTGTTCTGTTCTGTTCACACGCACACGCAGCCCCTGCACGCGCTCGCGAGTTACTTCTAAACACTTTTAAAGTCGGACGAACGCAGTTTTGAGTATAATTTTACGAAAATTATAGAGAATGGCTTTGAATATGGGACTAAATAAGCCTCGTACTGAGTTTGTGTGTATTTTAACCTGATTTTCCTCTCCCCAGTTGGACTTCCCAGGTATCCGCGTGTCCGGCGTGCGTATCGAAGGCGCGGCAGGCCCGGACACGCTGGGCACATTCTGGGAGCTCAGCACGGTGGAGCTCGGGCGCGGCCTCGACTTCACGCCGCGCGGCTCCGTGCTCGCGCGCTTCACGCATCTGCAGCACCAGGAGTTCAACTACGTGTGAGTCACTAACTAGTAGCTAGCAACGCGTAACTTCACGTAACTAGTAGCTAGCAACTTGTAACTTCACGCCGCGCGGCTCCGTGCTCGCGCGCTTCACGCATCTGCAGCACCAGGAGTTCAACTACGTGTGAGTCACTAACTAGTAGCTAGCAACGCGTAACTTCACGTAACTAGTAGCTAGCAACTTGTAACTTCACGCCGCGCGGCTCCGTGCTCGCGCGCTTCACGCATCTGCAGCACCAGGAGTTCAACTACGTGTGAGTCACTAACTAGTAGCTAGCAACGCGTAACTTCACGTAACTAGTAGCTAGCAACTTGTAACTTCACGCCGCGCGGCTCCGTGCTCGCGCGCTTCACGCATCTGCAGCACCAGGAGTTCAACTACGTGTGAGTCACTAACTAGTAGCTAGCAACGCGTAACTTCACGTAACTAGTAGCTAGCAACTTGTAACTTCACGCCGCGCGGCTCCGTGCTCGCGCGCTTCACGCATCTGCAGCACCAGGAGTTCAACTACGTGTGAGTCACTAACTAGTAGCTAGCAACGCGTAACTTCACGTAACTAGTAGCTAGCAACTTGTAACTTCACGCCGCGCGGCTCCGTGCTCGCGCGCTTCACGCATCTGCAGCACCAGGAGTTCAACTACGTGTGAGTCACTAACTAGTAGCTAGCAACGCGTAACTTCACGTAACTAGTAGCTAGCAACTTGTAACTTCACGCCGCGCGGCTCCGTGCTCGCGCGCTTCACGCATCTGCAGCACCAGGAGTTCAACTACGTGTGAGTCACTAACTAGTAGCTAGCAACGCGTAACTTCACGTAACTAGTAGCTAGCAACTTGTAACTTCACGCCGCGCGGCTCCGTGCTCGCGCGCTTCACGCATCTGCAGCACCAGGAGTTCAACTACGTGTGAGTCACTAACTAGTAGCTAGCAACGCGTAACTTCACGTAACTAGTAGCTAGCAACTTGTAACTTCACGCCGCGCGGCTCCGTGCTCGCGCGCTTCACGCATCTGCAGCACCAGGAGTTCAACTACGTGTGAGTCACTAACTAGTAGCTAGCAACGCGTAACTTCACGTAACTAGTAGCTAGCAACTTGTAACTTCACGCCGCGCGGCTCCGTGCTCGCGCGCTTCACGCATCTGCAGCACCAGGAGTTCAACTACGTGTGAGTCACTAACTAGTAGCTAGCAACGCGTAACTTCACGTAACTAGTAGCTAGCAACTTGTAACTTCACGCCGCGCGGCTCCGTGCTCGCGCGCTTCACGCATCTGCAGCACCAGGAGTTCAACTACGTGTGAGTCACTAACTAGTAGCTAGCAACGCGTAACTTCACGTAACTAGTAGCTAGCAACTTGTAACTTCACGCCGCGCGGCTCCGTGCTCGCGCGCTTCACGCATCTGCAGCACCAGGAGTTCAACTACGTGTGAGTCACTAACTAGTAGCTAGCAACGCGTAACTTCACGTAACTAGTAGCTAGCAACTTGTAACTTCACGCCGCGCGGCTCCGTGCTCGCGCGCTTCACGCATCTGCAGCACCAGGAGTTCAACTACGTGTGAGTCACGTAACAACTTTCTCTTCTTAGGACATTACAGTACCACTGTTTCCCTCAAAACAGAGCAAAATCACCGTTTTCAAACAAATATCATAACAATATCCTCCTCTCCCCAGTATCGAAGTAAACAACACATCAGGTCAGGGCGTGATGGGTACCGTACGTATCTTCATGGCACCCATCATGGACGAGAACAACCAGCCGCTGTCCTTCGACGAGCAGCGCCGGCACATGATCGAGCTCGACAAGTTCACCGCTGGCCGTGAGTACATCTTTAAAGTTGTTCATCAGGAAAACCTTTATTCCTGGTGCCAAGGTCGCTACCAGGAATAAAGGGGCACCTAATCATTTGGACCCTTTATTCTTTTCTTATGCATGCAAAACTGATCATTCCAGGGCGCAAACACAAAAAACGCCTAAACACCATGGCGGTCACTGAAATGAAATGGTTTAATATGCAAATAAAATATTAATTAAATCACGTTTACGTGTACTCAGTTATTTTCCCATTTTTTTAACATATTTTGAACTAGTATCTTATATTGTGTACTGTTCACAGTACGTCCTGGTAACAACACGATTCGTCACAGCAGTCTGGACTCCTCCGTCACTATTCCTTATGAGAGGACCTTCCGCGACCAGGTAAGTGGGGGGACTAGTAGGTAGTAGGGACAGAAGTTTGTTTTGGGGTCCAGGAGATAATTAAATCATAAGGAATTGGGAAATAAAGAGAGTGTGTACATAAAGTCAGCTACTGAATATGATTCACTTTGAGCATCACATGTGCTCGTCTTACAGTGAGCTCATGCTTCAATGATGAATGAGCATGTTTTTGCTAGGGTTTAAATTTTACCAAATTGTTTAGAAAAACAAATGAATAAAAATACTGTATGTGATCCTAAATAGGGAGAGCCAGCTATAATAATAATAATAGCCCAGCTTGGATTGCTAAATTACAATTGGGTACATTACAGAAATTGCAGTTGAGTGTTTTGATTTTTTTTATTAATATACCCTACGTCACTCTCACAAAAAATACGAACTTAATGACACCTCAAACGTCGAAATCTTTTAAACGGTTATGGCTATAAAGCGTGCCGTAAAACAAGACATACATACATACGCATAAAAAATAGCCCTCCTTTGGGCAGTCGGGTAGAAAAGGCCAAAATCGCAAAAAAAAAACAGTATTTTAATACATAATATACTCGTATGTAAAGCTTAACTTAATCCTCTCCAGTCGGCTCGCCCGGGTGACCCGGGCACAGCAGAAGCGGCGGAATTCGACTTCTGCGGCTGCGGCTGGCCGCACCACATGCTGGTGGCGCGCGGGACCGAGCAGGGGTACCCCATGGTGCTGTTCGTCATGATCTCCAACTGGAATGATGACAGGGTACGTAGTCTGGAGACCTGGATCCTGGCCTGGAGACGTAGATCAGACTATCGTCTTGTTGAGTAATTCCGAAAACTTTAAGTGGTAACTTTATATTGGATTGCCACGTGATATTGGTGGTTTAATTTTTTTTTGGGGGGTGGGAAATTATCAAATGATATCTCCCGTCCTGGGCGGGGTGGTAGGGCGTGTCAGACTTTTACGGACTAAAACACATTCATGTTCCTTCGGTTGCCCTTTATGTTCCGGGGTCACGGTAACTATTATAACCATTCCGCAACCCCGGGTGGTTTAAATATTAATAGCCTGATTTTGGTATTAAATCTGTAGTCACTAAATCGACCGATAAACGGTAATTCTTGTAGTAACACATCACCTTCCTATACTTTGTAATCTTATGTTGTGGTCGATCTTCAATCTCACTGAATCATGCTGAATACCAGTATTATACATAAAGATAAATTTATAATCTGTGGCAGTCATGACGGGTAGTTAAAAGCCAGAATGTCTTACAATCAGTCTTAACAAGAGGTACCTATCAAGTTACGTAGAAACTGGATTGTGAAGATCTGATACACTTTTGCTTCACGTAAAACAGCATTCAACTACACCCGATAAGACTAGAATAAACCCACCTTAACGGATATAGGCTAGTTCAGAGTACATTTCTGCTGTAAATACTAGATTTTACCTTAATGGAGTAAACTATATAAAGTATCTCATGTCTATCTCTCTACCCAGGTGGAACAAGACCTGGTAGGCTCATGCAACGACGCAGCCTCGTACTGCGGCATCCGCGATCGCAAGTACCCCGACCGGCGCGCCATGGGCTTCCCCTTCGACAGGCCTGCGCCCTCGGCCTCCGCCCTCAGCGACTTCCTGCGCCCCAACATGGCCGTCAGGAACTTCAACATCCGTTTCAATGACGTCACAAGGCCTCGGCAGCAGAGACGGTAGGAACTTAGTACCTAGAGAGACGGGAAGGGGGGGGGGGGTGAATAGCACTGTTTGGTAATTAATTTAGATTACGTCATTTATGCTCTTGTAATAAAGTCTACATTGTCATCTTATTGCAGTCGTTGTCACGGTTTATTTTGATTCTATTGATAAGTAATATCTAGGAAATATTGTTAAAATGTTGCGACCATAAATAAGGGGAAAAAAGAGCAATAGAGACGGCCCTCCCTTCTGTCAAGTATTTTAAAGCAGTAACAACAATATGAGTAGACAATAAAAGCATAAGCTTAAGTAATGTATTGTAATTCCGATATACAGTAGTAACGTTATAGTAGTGGTAGTTATACGTTACTATAGCGCCACATACACACGTAGACCAGCACCAATTTCTCTTTAAATCAATTAAATCAGTGTTCTGTATTTTCTCATATATGCACAGAAACCTCATTTCCAATAAGAACGCGTAGGTACCTAGTTAATTTCCCGTAACGATCCACTGTTAACCATCAACTGACAGCTGTCAAATTTCGCCCATAGCCAAAACTTAAAAATGGCAGCTAACCTGTCAGCTGTCAAACCATTAACGCCTCAAAAATGGCGGCATTTTGAAATCTTGCCCACATTTTGAGTCCTCAGCTTTGCTAGTAGCTCAGTTTTTGTGTATTTAACGTAAATATTGGGTGTGCAGGTCCGACCTGCCTCCTCCTCTCCCTCCCGCGTACACAGGAGGGCGTTCGGAGTCCCTCCGAGAGGCTCGCAGCGTCTGTGCATGTCCGTCGTCGACCGACCAACCACAAGCTGTCATTAAAAAACCTTACTATTATGTAAAGTGCGATCGTTATAACAAACACAGCAACTTGTAATTGTCGGGCAAACTCTTTAAAATTGTTTTAATAGTTTTTTTTTATAAATTAATTAAAACTATATGCATAAACAAAGACATTGCACTAAACGTTTTAATTACAATTTATTATGAACAACAAAAGCATTCATCAATAACTTTAAAAATTTGATTTTATGACAGAAAAAGCAACATACCATAGACAATCTATTTAGAAAAAAAATAGTAGAACTACATAAATTTCTGATTTCCTTATATCTCCTTCAAACATACTACCTCTGCTTAAATCAAGTTTAAAAATAGCTTTGCAAAATACTGTCAAGGTATTGTTCAACTCAGTGCTATAAACAGACAGACAAAGCCATCAAATAGATATATTAAGTACAAATTAATTAACGATTAGAGTAATTAGCGTAAATAGAAATGTCGTTATCATTGTTTCACATATTTATATTAATAACAGTCATTTAAATGAAATAACTAAATATTATGCAAACTTGATGAGCTTCTAATTAAGCAAAAGCTAAAACTAAATATTTGAATAGTTTGATAAATTAGTATTCTTGTGGTACTAATACTAAAATTAACAGTTTACCTGTGAAATTGACTTTTCAAACCGTAGTATCAAATTCTTCTTTGTTGTCACCACATATGCAATTACCAACTTAACGTTACTGTCAATTAAGTTGTTTTTAGAAATGTTTGTATCTGATAATGCATTAAGTCATAAAGATGTTATGTAATAACTATGTAAAAAATAGAAATTTAATTGTGAACGCAGTATACATACAGAAACAGAAATATTTTGTTGAAACCGTTGGATTTCCACCATAGTCTATGAGGAATTTTAGTTTATTCTGCTTATTTATAAGAAGAGATGGTAACACTGCTATAAAAAGGTATATTTTCATGAATAAAATGCCGTATTGTTGTTACTGACACGACCCAAGCTATTTCTTAATGGATTCCGATTATTTCTAGTATTTAGTATTATATAAGTTTAGTTTTAAGTAAACGGGCCTGTAAATAAATTGATTAGTTCCTAATTTTATGTACATAGTGTAAATATACTTGTGATTCTTGAGACTGAATAAATTAGCCTTTTACCAATTTGTTGTTTTATTAAGGTAAACTTGATTCCTCTCGTTTATGTGGTATATTGATATAAAGTACTAAGTATTTAATGACTATATTATTATAGCTACGTATAAAAAGAAAATAATAAAAAGGCAATAGGCGACTAATGATGCAGCAAAAGATGTGACGAAGCCTTGGTTTTTACAAACTTGTATTAATACGTATTGACATAAAAACATTTCTAAAAATAAAAATAAAATGATAGTACAAAACAGTCCGCTAACGAGAGGGAATTTATTAAATATTATAATATATAATTAAAGGATAATATAAATATTAGCCTTTAATTTCAGTATCAAATAGAAAAAAGTATCTGAGAAATGCTAACTCAATACACACTTGAACACGTTGATATCATCCAGTCCAGACAGTGTAACACATCATCATCATCTCCCTAGCCTTTTCCCAATCGTGTTGGGGTCGGCTGCCAGCCTAACCGGATTCAGCTGGATACCGGTGTTTTACGTGGAGCGACTGCCTACCTGACCTCCACAACCCAGTAACTGGGCGACACGATACCTCTTGGTTAGACTGGTCATAGTTTCTGGCTAACCAGTAACGACTGTCAAAGTTCTACGAATGACAACCGGGACCAACGGCTTTACGTGCTTTCCGAGGCACGGGATGTCAGTGATGTCTAAGATAAACTTTAGAAAGTACATATATGAATTGAAAAAGTCACATTGGTACTTGCCCGGATTCGAACCCACAACCTCTTACACGAGAGGCGGGCGCCTTATCCACTGGGCCATCACGACACCTTACCAGACAGTGTAACACATGAATATCATTATACTCTTTCTCATTTTTCCAACAGTATGATGGTGGGCTTCCAGTTTGACTGAACGTAGCAAGCGATATGCCTGCTCTGTACTGTAACTAAACTATCACAACCCAGTTACTGGGAAACACGACACACCTTGGTTAAATAGTCTGTCCCGTAATGACTGCCTGACAATACCCATTATCTACAGCCAAATACGTAAATGGATAGGAGAACACACTCGCACACAGCATAAACACTGGTAGCACTCCGCACCAGGCTGCAGACAATCCAGGAAAGCTATACCAACCCTGGATCGTAAACTGACCACCTGAACTGTCCTACCTTAAGTACTAAGTGCAGAAACCAAACCTCCCAGAGGGAGGCCCATGATGAAGATGAAGATAACTGCCTGACTTTTACAAATGGAAATCAAGACCAACTTCAAGTGCATTCCGAGGCACGTGCAAACGCCCTGGAAGTCTGCTCCTCATCTTTCACTCTAGTCTGTTGGATTCATCGAATATTCAGTGCACTTTCTCTTATATCCTGATAGCATAGGACACCTAGGGACATAGTGAGTGAAAATGGCGCCTAAGAGAAAATGTTGTGACCTTTTGTGATTTTTCTTTAAATACAAATACAGTACCTACAAGTAACAGTGAAATATATTTAATTCCGGTATGATTATAAAAATGCGAAGTGCGGTAATTGCAAAGGGGATTAATATTGATAAATTGATTAATAAGTCGAATTTGCGCACCCCCCCTTTAAAAGACGCTCGGGGCACGTGCCTCGCCAGCTTTACCGCACCTTATAAAAGCCCGAGAAGACACCTGGATGTTCACATCTTTATGATAAATTGGCCTTTAGTAAAAATGTAAAGTCTCACAGACATTGATAGTCGTGAAATTCAGCTTGGAGGATTCTTACCTTCGGGTATATTTCTTAGATAGATTTTAATTAAACTTGCAATATAAAAGAAAAGATTATAGTCTAAAGAGTTATATTAGATAGCTCTCAGCAGCTTGAGATAGCTCGCGAGAAGTGCTGAAATGAGTTAAAACAGCTAAATTTGTTGTTAAAGAGTTTTGTTGTTAATGTGGAGCAATTTAAAGTTTTTCGTAGAAACTAAAAAAGATCTTCAGCTTCCTTTTAAACTGTTGGATGGCGGTTTATGTCTCTTATCGATTATAACCCCTCCGGTTTTTCAATTTTCACGCGTGATCCTCGTCCTTGGCCAGAGATGACCAGTCATGTTCACCATCATCGGACCCCTGCCCTAAATGCCCTGCCCTTCCTGCAGATTTCGAAATAACAATTTCATTTTTTACACCCAAAGTTCAAACTCAAAAACCTGACCTTACAAAAATATCTCAGCAATGCTATAAACAATTAATTTCGTATTAAATAGCCATCGAGTTCGGTTGTACAGTTATCTTGTGATATTAACGTATTGTCTGCTAATTAGCCACTTTCTTTAAATTGTTGCGTTGTCGCCGGAGGAGCACACTTCAGTGGATCATGGCAAAGGTGACACAGGTAAGACAATAACTTACTTTGATTATATTGTGTGTTATAGTTTGGCGTGGAAAGTGATAAAGGTATTGAAAATTTTGCAAAGAAATTAGATCGACTATTTGGTAAAAGTGGATTCGGATTGCAGTTTCTATTACGCTCTAGAAGCTATATTCTCTTTGCAATTTTCAGTGGGTGTGGATTGTATTATATATATAACTACCGACCCGCCCCAGTTTCGCACTGGCGATATAAATATTTGAAAACTTGGCTTTTCTTTGCATAAAAACAGCACTGATATTAAATATTGCAGTTCAGAATATCTAAGCGTACTTACAGACAGGGAGGTTTATTTTATACTAGCTTTTGCCCGCGGCTTCGTTCGCGTTCCCGGGGGGTTTCCGGGATGAAACTATCCTATGTCCTCTCTTGAGTCTCAGACTATATCTTTGCCAAATTTCGTTCAAATCGGTTCAGTGGTTAAGGCGTGAAGAAGAGACAGGCAGACAGACAGAGTTAATTTCGCATTTATAATATTATTAGTACGGACTGTGTAAAGATAGTCGATTTGAGGATGCAAAGTATTTGCGAAATGATTAAGCGCTTATCTGCTGAACTGCATCCATATCTTAGATAATTGACCAATATGAAAGATGTGTGATTCAGGGTAAAATAATAAATAGATAAACTTACATCAGCTCTATTATCGTTGTTCAGTTGAATGCTATTACTCGTGCGATTAAATAATTCTTTAGTGATCCGCGAGACCCCTATGTAACGTCTATTAATAGGTCTCCATGATATTTTTTCAAAATGCTCCAATTAATATCTTTACATATCACTTTGCCTGCGGTTTCGCTCGTGTTACTGTAGATATTATCAATAGTTCGGTAAAACCTCTTTCGTGACGTGTGTCTTGTTTGCAAAATTCCATAATGATCGCTTGAATAGTTAAGAAATAGAAGTTTAGCAAACGTAAAAGACATTACCATTTATGATATTTGAAATTGATATTTTTAACTACTTTTAGAACTAATTAGCTTTAGGATCTTTGTCCACCACCGCGTCACAGTCACGTCACCGGACCGGAGGAGAATGAGATGACGGCGCCGAAGTAGCGATACATACATTTACTTTAACCACGTGTCCTCCACACGTCACCTTATATAAAACTCAGTCCGAAAAAAACTCGTTCTCGGTGACGTCACGAAAACGGTGGTGTACAAAAACCTTAGTATACAATGATGTTATAAGTAAAAAAAGTGTAGATGGGTTATATGTAGTCAAAAAGTGGCACATTAAAAGTTTGCCAATTGACCAACATGATACTGAGTAGCGCGTTGACATTTGACGTTTATCTCTTTTTCACTCGCACTACTTCAATCATGTCATCCTACTTTGACGTGTAATGTATGTGTGCGTTAGTGTGCCGTTTTTGAAGATAGAATTTCGTTTGGGTAACCTATCTACACCTTTTTACTTATAATATCATTGTTAGTATACAAGTTGGTTCCACGTAGCGTCAGATCAAAGAATATATATTTCATTGCGCGAGCCCTATAACGTGGCTTCATATAAAATGTATGAGGAGCTTTCCTCGTGGGTTGTGCGGTAAAATTCGCGATATTTCGCGCTAGAAATAACCTTGTTTCAAACTATTTCTGTGGAAATTACTTTTTGGAGCTTGTTAATGGCTTCTTTTATACAGTCATCCTGTTCTTTAATATCGTTTTTAGGCTTCTGTAATGTTTCTTGCTACCTATAATACCGATGCTTAATATATTTTATTAAAATATTAAATTACAATGTTTAATAGCGTCCTTTTCGTGTATTAAATAAATAAAATTTTACTCCGAAATTTATACCTATTTAAAAAATCTATTACAATGCGATATTAAAATTTGACACCCTCATCAAACTACTTTTTATGAGCCGTCAATACGCAATTCTCCCATAGATTTTGAATAGCATTGTCACGTATGACGTCACAAGTTAGCAACCCGATTGACTAACCATTTCTTGATTTCAAAGCAACTCAAAATTGAATGTTACAGTAAATTGAGATTTAGCCGAATTTTTTGGACTAAAATAAAGAGAGATTTTCATAGAAATGGTTTCTTATATTATTATATTATAATTGCTTTTGTTTTTAAATGTAAGTTATTGATGCATAGGTTTAACAGCCTTTATTTCCATAAAGTTCATATTGCGTTGCATCAAATACGTAAATTATTTGCAAAATACACCAATTTAAGTCGCACGCACCATTATTTTACCTCTCTCAAGTTGAAATGCTATTTTCTCCTGTACACCTTATGTTTTCATTGCTTCCTTTGTCGAGGTGTAATTGATGTACGGTTCGTTTGAGTCTAAGAACAGCTCTGCAGTCTAAGAGAGCTCTTTAAGTTCGTCCATTTAGATTGGTTGTTAAGTTGAAGGGAGGGTAGCATTCAACTTGACTTTTTAATAGCAGAATAGGTTCATTCTTCATAATTTATCACCTTAAAAAAGGTAATATAAGCTACAAACAATAATATAATTTAAGTAGGCAGTGGTACTCGATAGTAATTTTGATTATTTCAGTGATGTTCTAAGACTTGAAGAATAAATCGATCATTTATCATATTTGTTGAATCGTCTGACCAATTAGCGATATCGATCTTGTCATATTGATTCTAAATTTGTAAGTAAATTCTCTACACGCCTGAAAGTCGTGCGGTACGAACCTTCGTTACTTTAGTGCAAACGCAACGGTTTAATTTATCCTATTTTCCTCTCTATGAGTGGGTTCGTGTCCAATACTGGTTTCCCAATCACTATTTTATTATTATACTTTAAACTTTCGCGTTGCATAACACTTCACTGTTATTCGGGATTTAACGCGCACGTACCTTTTTATTTGTTTTTAGCTTGACGTTTCGGCAGGGTAACACCTGCCATGGTCACAAGCAGACTCGCTATTTTATTATTAACTAGCTGTCAAAAATTGTCCTCTCCTATAATATGGTTTTGATTTCCCAAAAAAATAACTAATTCAGTATTACAATTTTTTTACATGAATCTTCCTCAGATTTCAACGAATATTTGAAAGAAAAAAATGTTCCATTCGGTAATTTGTCATGCGCTTAGCAACACATTTAACATTTTATTTTTATTTATACAGAGATAGATAGGTGTAATAATTATTGTTTTTAAAATTGCCAGATCCTGATTCTGCTGCTGGTGGCAGCGGCGGTGCAGTCGTACGGCGGGCGACGTTACCGCGGTAGGTATCACGGACGATACCGTAACCCTCACGACTACCACCACCGGCGGCACGGCGACGTAGACCGGCCCCGTGACCACTACCCAAGTAGACATCACCAAAAAAACCCCCACAATCCCGGTGATCAGGACGCAGATCAATCAACAGAAGTCTTAAGACATCCAACAGTGTATAAAGGACCGGGAACAGATGAAGCTGCTACAATTGAATCTATTACCGATGTACCGGATAGCAATTCATTGCCCGATGATGAAGGAAACAATGATGACAATGCATCACCTAGTACAGAGACGGACCCGACAGGCATGGGCAACGAAAATAAGCCTGATGATGTTACTGATGTAATAGACAGCGGAAAGACCCCAGATGGTGAAGAACTAGATCATAACGGTGACAACGTCAACTCAGACGGGGCCTCATCGGAAGACAATTCTGGTAATACTATAAACGTAAACGGAATATCAACAACTGGTTCAAACGAGCAACCAGGGGGTGAGGGATCCATTAACGTCAATGGATTATCACCAGGTGGAGATGACAACACTTCTTACCATGGTAATTCAGATGATGACATTAATATAAACGATCCTTCAAATACTATAAATGTGAATGGGGTAGAACCTGGTAAAAATGACGGTCATGATGATGATTATTTAAACAATGATAGAGCTGAAGATAAAGATAAGCCCAGCCACGATGGCAATGGTTTTGATAACGATTTAGTACCACCAAATGGAGATCATGGTGATATAAATGTTAATGGTCTTTCACCGGGAGATGATAGCAATAAGCCGAACAATGGGGATGATAGTATGAATGACAACGGATTACCACCAAATAACGATGATAATCCTTTAGGTCACGGTTCTATAAATGTTAACGGCTTGTCCCCGGGTGGTGATGATGACAATCCTCACGATAACGGTATTCACATTAATGGCTTGTCACCAGGTGGGGACGACGCCGACAGCAACGGCAGCAATGAGCATGGAGGGCTGCCAAGCGATGTCTTAGGTAAGCCTGATAACAATAATATACATGGCGACGAACCCTATCATCATGATCATGTCATTCATAACCCTAACATCAACATAAATAATGGTGGACTACCTTCAGGTGGAGGATCCATTGGCGCGGATGTCAACCTACCCGACGTATCAGGACACATTGACGTTCCCCTGCCCAAGCCTGATGATATTGCCGAACATATACACGGTGGTCTAAAACCGGATATTGGAGGACACGTAGGAATAGATATTCCGCATGTAAATCCAACTCTTCCTGGTGCCGATATATTACCTAACCCCGGAAACCTGATACCGGATATCCATGAAAAACCAACTATCGATATTCCATCTGTCAATATTCCATCTGTCAATATTCCCTCTGTCAATATTCCATCTATCAATATTCCATCTATCGGAATACCTAATCAAGTAGACAACAAGGATGATGGCAAGAAAAACATCTCAATGGTGATACCGCTTTTTTTGCCAGGAGGCGGTCATATCATGGTGAACCCTGACTCTTTAGGCAACACACCTTCTTACATTATCGCGATGATCAATGGTCAGCCAACCCTTATACAAAACCCTGGTCTTGGCAACGTAGGTGGAAATATCGGAAATATAGGATCTTTAGATCTCAGCAAACTCATTCAACTCATTGGTAACAACGGACTGAATACTGGTATCAACGGAGGAGCAGTGCTGCCCAGCTGGCTTATTAATTACTTAGCCGGTATTGGAGGTGGCGGCACCGGAATTGGTGTACTTCCCGGCGTCCAGCAACCAATTTGGATCGGAGGCGGCGGTACTAATGGTGGTCCCATTCTTATTCCTAATACCGAACCTATTCAAACGGTCCCAGTTCCAGTACCGGTCCCTAGACCGATTCCAGTTCCGAGACCGTTGCCACCACGACCCATTTATCCAGCTCCTCAGCCAATCCCCATAAACCCAGGAATCTTTTGGCCACCTATCCCAAACAATTCTGGTTTAAATTTTAATTTAACGCACATATTACCAAATCAAGGAACTGCCATAGACTGGGAAAGCCTATTTAATATATTAGCTAATATCGATTCTAGACTTCCGAAACCTCAGCCGCCGCAGCCTAAACAGCCAATACCGCCAACCTATCCTTTATACCCATACCCGCCGCCATACCCGTACCTTCCTTACCCTTACCCTCCTTACCCTTATCCTCCCTACGTCACGCCTACTGGCACAGATGTAACGTCCAAAAAGGATACTTCTAACCCAGATATTCCCATATTGCCTAAGCCACGTCCAGATGTTTCCGTGCATGAACCTCACCCGGAACCTCGGCCGGTACCTGAAGAGCCCCAGCCTGAGCCTCGACCAGATGTTACTGTGGAGCCTAAGCCTAATCCACGACCAGATGTTTCCATAATACCAGGCCTAGAGCCAAAACCACGTCCAGATATTACTATAGAACCAAAGCCGGAGCCAGAACCACGTCCAGATATTACTATAGAACCAAAGCCAAAGCCAGAACCACGACCAGATGTCCCAATTATACCAGGCCCGGAGCCAGAACCACGTCCAGATATAACAATAGAACCAAAACCAGAACCACACCCTGATGTTCCAATAGAACCAAAACCCGAGCCAAAACCGCAACCTGATGTTCCAATACAACCAAAACCCGAGCCAGAACCACGTCCAGATATTTCAATTGAACCAAAACCAAAGCCAGAACCGCACGGCCCAATAGAGCCAAAGCCAGAACCAGAACTTAACCCGGAACCAAAACCAGAACCTCAGCCAGAACCACATCCAGAACCAAAGCCAGAACCAAAGCCAGAACCAAAGCCAGAACCAAAGCCAGAACCAGAACCTAAACCGGAACCAAAGCCAGAACCACAGCCAGAGCCAAAACCAGAACCAGAACTAAAGCCAGAACCAAAGCCGGAGCCAGAACCAAAACCAGAGCCAGAACCCTTAGAACCAAAACGTGAGCCTCACCCGGATGTTCCCTTCGAGCCTCGGCCTGTACCTGGACCGGATGTTCCTGTTCACTTGAGGCCAGATGTTCCCCGTGAACCAGATGTACCCTTGAAACCTGAACCACGGCCGGAACCAGAGCCGAAACCAGAGCCTAAACCTCACCCGGGACCACATCCTAAACCCCACCCAGACCACCATAAGCCAAATCACAGGCCTGGCATAACTCTACCAGATATTCACATCACACTTCCAAAGCCAACCCACATCGGCAAACCTGGCCATCCTGGCCTCGATAGCGGCCTCATTGACATCCTCAACGTGCTCCTGAAGTTCCCAGATAGGAACCCTCATGAAACCAAAAACCTTGGACCGATAATTAAGATACTGCTCGATATCTTAAAACCCGGAAAGAATCAACCGCTGGTTCCCAACCTGAACGACCTGGACAAAGGCCAGCCTGACCTCGGCAACCTTGGGCATCTGCTGTTGCACCTTCTAGCAGGTCAGAAGGAACCAAACCTCAACGTGCTGGTAGAACCAGGAATGGATGAAGGCACACGAGCCAACCTGATCCTGCTTTTGAACCTTTTGGCCAACAACCTGGGTGGTGGTTACCCAAACATGGGTTACTACCAGCCTGAGAACCCATTGTTGTATTTCTTGGGTCACTTCCCTTGTGATCATCCGAATATTCAAGCGCTATCTGGAATGCAGTCCAACGCCAACCTGTGGCAGATCTTGGCCAACTTGTATGGCCACAACTACAGCCAAGAGTTGAGGCTGGACAGGTCAGCAGAGGAGGGTGATGACAAGCCTGCCGAAACTACAGATAATGCAGAGAAGAATTAGTACTTTTAATAGAAAATTAATTATAGTTTATTAGTATGACGCATTCATTCGAGTGCAGATGTAAAAGGAAAAATTAAATGGTTTTTTTATAACATCTAGTTTATTTTTTAATCCCCATGGAAATGATTTTTATTTATTATTTATTACTTAAACAAGTATGTCTTCGGTGATTTATGTATTCGATGACATGAAGTACATATTATATGTATATAACTCGTAACATCTATAAATGTAAAATACCGCATCCTAATTAAAGATTGCGTTTTAAAACGCTTATTACTTTAACATAATGCCTTTAGATGTTGAAATAAAACTAATTGTGGTAGCTATTTAATTAGCAAGTATTCATTAAATAATTAGGTATATTATTATAGATACAATGTGAATAGGAAAGTTTAGCTTTGAAACTTGTTTTTGGTTTATCAAGAAATTAGATACGTTGTGAATGTTTATAATTTTAATTCCCAACTTTATCAATTTAAGATAATAAACAAGTATCCTGGGGCAACTCACACACGGTCATCTGATCCCAAACTAAACAGAGCTTGTACTATGGTAACCCAGCAACTGATAAACATACTTATTATAATTTATAAATACATACATATTACAGATTAATTACATCCAGACACAGAACAAACAATCATGCTCATCACATATAGTATGTTCTAGGTGGGAATCGAACCCACTGCTTAGCAGTCAGGGTCACTAACCACTAGACCAACAGGCCCGTCAAATAATAATTCTATCTTTTTACTGCCAATTCTGTACAAAGGCCTCTTATCATACAGAGAAGGCACAAGCATTGACCGAGAGCAAGAATATAGAAAAGTTACATACTTACAAAATTTACAAGGTACAGAAAAAAAAACACGTGAACACATGGGGAAAATAGATAGATAGACAGATAAAACATTATTTTATTTGGTGCAAAGTTAAACACAAAACACAGAAAACATAAAGTAAACAAAAAAAAAAAAACAACATTACCAAACATTACCAAAAGTAAACTACCAAGCAGTACGTGTCTCAATTTTTGCACCAAATGCTTGCCCAAAATACATCAAACTACGTGTGGGACGAGTCTGCCAACTCCTTGAGTAAATGTTCTCGAGCTTTTACCTTGAATGTGAACCGAATGGTGGCCTGGTGGCCATCCTGATATTCTGATGATTTATATGTTTATTCTTTATGTGAAAACAACGTAGGTAAAGAGTTAAATAAATAATTCAAAGAAATCAAGAGGTAATGAGAGGCACAGATAGATGATGGGAACATGAAACAGGACTAAACTAACATTTCATCTTCTGTCCTTTTCTTAATAAAATGGAAAGAGAAAGATGCACTCAACTGAAATTTAGTTTAGTTTGTGAACAAAGGAATCGGCACCATTATGTAATGTTGTAATGGCACATAGTGCAGTAAAAGTGGTACTTGACAAAGTACCACTTCATTGCAGGACTCGGGTTACGTAAAGTGTTGTAAGAACAAAGTGCAGTGGGGCGGTAATGTGCCAACGTTTTAGATCGAGTGCCTCTCCCCCGGTACTAGTAGCGACATCTATTTGTGACTGTAGTTAAACTAGTACATAGTTTATGTGGAGATTTTTTGGGGAGGCCGTTCTCTACCAATAGACGTCTACGGCAGATGATGATGATGATAGTTTATGAGTTGTAGTGTAGTTAATCTAGTAATGTGCTCTACACACAACCTATCGACGATTTACTACATTACCAAGAAACATGAACTGACATATTATAACCAACTGCTTTATTCAGACATGAATTTTTATCTTGGATATCACTGACATGCTGAGTCCCACTTGTCATTTTGAACTTTGACTGTCGTTACAGATACTCAGAATCTAGAAAGTAGAAAGTAGGACCAGTCTAACTAAGGGGTATCATGTCTCCCCGTAACTGGGTTGTAAAGGTCTGATAGGCAATCGCTTCACGTAAAACATTGATATCCAACTGAATCCGGTTGGGCTGGAAGCCGACCCTATTAAAGTTGGGAGAGAGCTAGGGAGATGAAGATCACAACAGCAGTCAACAAACTCACAATTAAGAGGGCAACGTTGCGATTGAAAAATAAACAAAATAAAATAAGACTTTCAAGAAAAACTAACATTATGGTTAACGTTTTCCTAAAACTAGGTAATTTAACTTCCAAATACGCAAATCTGGAAAATCCTGAAATAGTTCAGTAAAAAACTTCATATGTCGCAGTAAAGCCTTCTGAAACCGATGCCGATACATATAACATAACTTATTGGTATAATCAGCAAAACAGTTAGATGTGCAAAGCCAAGTGGCATTGTAGAATAGAAAACGAATATATTGTCAAACTAGCTTTTGCCCGCGGCTTCGCTCGCGTTAGAAAGAGACAAAAAGTAGCCTATGTTACTCTCCATCCCTTCAACTATCTCCACTTAAAATATCACATCAATTCGTCGCTCCGTTTTGCCGTGAAAGAAAGACAAACATACAGACAGACAGAGAGACAGACAGACAGACACACTTTCCCATTTATAATATTAGTATGGATGTATGGAATTGACATAAGATTTCACTAAACAATTTGACATCTCCATACATTTGACAATCGTTTTCGTTTCGCTATCTATTCTACAATGCCACTTGTCTAAGGCCTAAAACATACTCAAGCGACGTATGGCAGCAGGCGTGGAACAGGCGTGGTGCCTGCTCCACGCCTGCTGCCTTACGTCGCTTGTGTATGTTTTAGGCCCTGGGGGCAGGCTAGTAATCGCCGAAAAAACAACTAACGAACGTTATGTTTTAACAAAGAAAAAGAGGGTTAAATAGTTATTAATTCTTGTTAGAGAACATTGATACTATACTAGTTACTCTGAAGAATTAAAACTTTAATGGACTGATGAAACGGCAAATCCGAAAGGACTGTGAAAGATCAGGATCAAGATCAGAAAGATCACATTAAAAAGGATTTTTGGAAATTCCAACCCAAAAGCGGTAAAATGAGGGACGGAAGTTTCGACATTCATGAGGGTGAAGCTATACATATAAATCTTTCTGTTGAGTTTATCCATCTATTGACGAACAATGCATTTCGCAGTTCGAGAAATTTTCATTCCACTGCATACCTAACCCTTTAACTTACTGTACAAAAACCAAACGGTGTAAATTCACATCGCATTGCTATACGTTACGCACCTACCCTCGGGAAATCACCGGGCAAACGGCCGGGCAAGGCTGTGGGCAACGTGAGGAGTTGCCCGCATTACCCGGTCACTGTGACTATGTGAATATGAATAATTAAAGTGACACATTGTAGAAACAGAATTTAGAATCGAGCCGTGTTTGTAAAGGTGTGTTTGTCTCCTGAACCAGTTTATTCCTGTTTGATCCGGTAAATACCGGATTGTGTGCGTTGGTTAACGTAGGGATTGTTTGGAGATGTTTCCTTCAACTGTGGGTAAAGCTTATTTGCTTGCTTGTGTTTAATCATTGTCGTCAATGTCGTAACCTAATTAAAATCGCTTTTGCTTTTGTTGAGTTGCTTAACGAATTAATGCTTTTAATTTAGAATTGTGTGTGCTTGAGTTCGTTTTGTTTTGGACTTACAAATAAAATTGTCATTGATCAACTCGATTCCTACTAGTTGCCCTTAAAAATTACAGGCATTCTAACAAAGCGCCGAGCTCTGATTGCGCGATCTAGGTTGTCTGTTGCTGTCGATAGATGTCGCCACACATAGTATTATACATAGAAATATACAATTCAACATACATAGATAAAATATACTTATTTAATAAATGCATATTAAACGGTGTCATTCCAACTCAAAAATAATGTTTAAAATATTTTGTCTTTTTTATTGTCTGTTTTCTTCTGTCTGATCTAGTTAGGGGCCATCCATTAATCACGTGATGTTTTTTTGGCATTTTTGACCCCCCTTCCCCTTGGTGATACGTGGTGAGGTTTAAGACTACCCCTCCCCCCTCCTCCCTATATCACGTGTATTTTTTCGTACCTGCAAGGAATCTATTTTTTTATTTATAAAAAAAAGTGGTATAAGTATTTATCATCTAATTTTATTATAGAAAATTAAAGACTACTATAACAAACGTTCTGAGGTAGACAGAAAGGTTGCAGTTTGTTAAAAGCTTTTATTTAACTTGCAATGTATGTTTGTCCTGGTGGAATCTTACAACTCAATTTTAAGGCACTTTCCCTCAACCGATTGAGCTGAAATTTGGTATGCACATTCAGTTCGAATGACAATGCACGACTTAAAAAAAACATCTTTTTTAGTATAAAATAAAATTAAGGTAAAAAAAACCTTTTTAAAACAAGCTTTTATTTAAATGCGCTAAAAAGAAAAAAATAAACTTTTTTAAAAGCTTGTCGCGAGATTTAAATATTTTTTTCTTTTTAGCGCATTTAAATAAAAGCTTGTATTTAAAAAGGTTTTTTTTTTATTGACATCGCGCGCTTGCCTAAAATATAAGTACACGTGATATAATACTTTACCCCCCTTGTGATATTTCGTGATTTTTTATGGACCCCTCCCCCCCCCACTTTTGAGCCTTACATGATTAATGGACAGCCCCTTATGATAGGACTTTCACTAGCCTTTTTATTTTTAAATGTTGCTGATTTATTTTAAAGAGTTTCTACTTTGCTGTATGCAATAAGTTATGATCACTTTTACGTGGTTTGATGCACAAATATTCCTGCCTGACGCACTATCGTGTGGTTAATTAATTTCTAATTAAAGCCTCATTACATAGAACTGTTGGTTTTTCCATTATGTTCCGTTTAAATTATCCACTCAGTGATTAAACTATCATTTGGTGGTGTGACATGGCGCGCATTATACAGGTATGATACTAATTGATATTTATTAATATTTTTTTGAGTGTTGTGTTAATTGAATTGAATTGAATTATGCAAGTGTTTTGTTCTGTGATATTATATTAGTTAACTGAGGAGGTTTAAATATTTGTTTGTTAGGTATTGAATACAAATACTGTCCTGCTGGTGTAGCTGTAGTGGCTAGTGCACTGTCTGCTGAGTTGGAGGTCGTGGGTTCAATTCCCTTCCAGGACAAATCTTTGTGTGATCTGTATCTGTGTGTTTGTTTGCTCTGTGTGCACAGTAAAATAGTTATTAATTATAAAATTATGTTTGTCAGTTGTTGTTTGTTGTGTAGTTACCGTAGTACAGGCTCTACCAAGTGTGGAATCAGGTAGCTTTGAGTAAATTGTTCCAAAAACTTTTTTTTACTGTGAAAAAGTCGCTAGGCGGCTTTGTACAGCAACACAACATGTCTTTGTCACAATTTCTTAGTGTAAGTACAAAAGCTTGTTGATACCATGTATGTATGTTATAAATTGTATTGATATAAGTTAAATTGCACTTAATTGACTTTATTAATACGTTAATATATTTGTGTGTCAGCTGCATTTGATAGTTCTGTGAAACTCTATCCCCTAACAATGGCAGCTAAAGTTAGTTCTAGAGTACGCCCACAAAACTTGTATACTATAGACAATACAGTAATTGAAACAGTGCAAACTATTCTAAGCTCGTATGCATGTGCAATAATAACTTCCACGTATGTATTAATATGTACAAACTGAGTTGTTTTAGTTATTTTAGGTAAAACATTAATAACTAGCTTTTGCCCGCGACTTCGTCCACGTGGATTAATAGTTCCCGTTCCCGGGGGATTTCCGGGATGAAAACTATCCTGTGTCCTTTCTCGGGTCCCAGACTATATCTGTACCAAATTTCATTCGAATAGGTTCAGTGGTTTAGGCGTGAAGGAGAGACAGACAGACAGAGTTACTTTCGCATTTATTATATTATATAGTACGGATTATATGCTAATAGAAATAAAAACTTCATAGTAAATATGTATAAAAATCAAATCCTTACGGTATTTATTTACTGTTAGCTGGACCCACGGCTTAACCACGTCTTTTGAAGTGAAATTTTTCAGCAAATTTTTAATATTTTGTTCCGCAAGAGCCTTTAACAAATTCAGAATACTTAGTTATAAAACAATGTATTCATTTTTCTTTATTTTTTGAAATTTTTATAATATATAATAAAATTGAATAAAATTGGTTTAGTCGTTAAATATGTATTTATGTAATGTGTATTTGTACTAATATTATAAACCTGGAGAATTTGTTTGAACGCGCTAATCTCAGAAAGTACTTGTTCAAATTGAAAAACTATTTTTGTGTTGCCCGTTTATCGAGAAAGGCAATATAACATCACGCTTCGACCCGAGGGAGCAGAGTAGTGATCAAAGATGCCAAAAAAACTGTGGGCTAGCTAGTTTTATACATAATTTGTATCGTCATATAAAATTAATAACTGTCATGTTCGTTAAACTGGACCTCTTTGCCGCAGCCACACACACACACACACACACACGTTACGTGCGTCACGTGTGGTCTCCTGTACTGTGTGTCCATGTGTGCTAAATAAAATATTATTGTTTCTTTTGTTGGTGTATAATAGATTGGCATGCAAATGTAAGCGTACAATTCATGAATATCTTTTCATTACAGGTTCTGCTTCCTCTGGTATGCTTGGTCATAGCAGAAGCTCAGCTACATATACCATTATTTGACTTCGGCCTACATCACCCCGTCCGCCCCATTTCCGACGGGTCAATTGACGACCGGCCCTCACACCATAACAGCTGGCACAGCGGCAACACATGGTTCCAACATTACTCTAATCCCGACTCACACCGATTTTCATCAGGTAGCCATGAAAGAGGCAACTCTTATGAAGATTATGACCCTTTCTATCATGGGGATCCTTATTATCATGACGATTGGGACAATATGCCAGGAATAAACAACGTGTTTAACATTCCAAGTCCAGGTCATGGCACTCATAAACATTTACCTTCACATAAAGGAAACAAACCAGACCAAAATCAAAAACATGATCATAATGGTGGTTCAAATGTACAAAAACCAGATGAAAACCCTAAAAAAGTTCCAGCACATGATGAAAAGCCAACAGATGAGAAACATGATGTGAATAATATAAACGATGCTAACATACAAGATATCAGAAATATTTCCGAAACATCGCCACCAAAAACGAATCCGATCAAGAAAGAAGATGACAAAGGAAACAAAGACGACAAGTCAGTGGGTGTTGATAAAAAGAAAGATTTCCTATTAGTTGGTCAAGGCAGCAATGGTGGAAATAATGTTTTCCTTTTGCATGAAAACACTCCTAACCCGAATACAGTTGTCCCACCAATTAATCAACCTGGCAGCAATATAATTTATGTTCCTTACAACCCCGGACAACCTAATCAAGTTTATCAAGTTGTCAATGGACAGCCAGCTCCTTCAGCAACTAATTTGACACCAGATAAGATAGGGGTTTCGACTGGTTATAATACTGTTCCGTCAAACGTCGTACAACCAACTGCAAATACAGGTACTCAAAACCCTGGGTACGTGACGATATATTCTAATGGACAACTAATACAGATACCTGGGGTTGTAGTAAATCCAGCACAAAACAATGCACCTACACTAACTGATAACCAGGGAACACAATATATAATTGCCAACGCAGTACCGAATAATGTACAAACAGTACCAGCCGCCTCAAACCCTCAAACCCCAAATGTTATTTATGCTACACTTCCAAACCAACCGTCAAATGGTCCAATATATATCCAAATGCCAAATTGTATGCAAGCTTTGCCTAATAGTTGTTCGGGGACAGTTGTACAAAATCCAGTAGAAGGTGGTAACAATGGATATCCAAGCAATGTTGTTTTTTATCAGCCAAATTCGAACACAGTTTCGCAGCCAACAGTGTACCCAAATGGTGTTTCTAATGGCTACGTTCAACCGAACGTGGTAACAAACCCAGCCCAGGGAACAATAGCAGTAGTCAATCCAAATCCAAATGGTGCTGTCTATAACAACCCAAATGGTCAATACCAACCAGCAGTTTCAATGCCAGTTAACACTGGCACCAACTCATACAACCAGCCCATAGTATCAAATCTAGGACCAGCGGTAAATGCACCGAATCCGGGAGTTATAACTGGTAACCAAAATATGCCAGCTCAGCCAGCGGTACAACCACCCCTTACTAATAACAACAACGGGTACAACCAACCTTCGGTATCAAGTCAAAGGCAACCGGCAAATGAAGGAGTGATGAACAACCAGAATATGCCGTTACAACCTGCAGTGGAGATTCCAGTCAACAATATGCCCATGTACAATCAGCCGATACCGTCAAATCAAGGACAACCCAATACACCAGATCAAGGAGCCACTTTGCAGCCTGCAGTTGAAATACCACTCACAAATGGATATAACGAACATCCGCCAGTTATTAATCCTGACCCAAACCTAGAAAGTCGCAGTCAGATGCCCAACAACCAGAATCCACCTCCACAACCACCGCTCACAGCAAACAGTGACTCGAATGGCTTCAGTCAGCCACCACAAGTTCCTAATTCAGGAGATCAGGGTGGTAATGTTATTGTAAATGCTCCAGTTAATGCTGGAGTAGTAAGCCAGCCAGATAACAATCCACCACTTGCAGCGTCTCTTGTACTAGACAGCAGTAATTTGTCTGCTCTCGGCGCTCAACCCGCTATTATGATTTCTAGTTTTAAAGACACCGACAAAAAAGATAAAGAGGAGAGTAAGGATGAAAAGAAAAAGGAAAAGAAAGATAAAGAAAAGAAGAAAGATAAGAAGAAACCTAAAGAAGAAGAAGAAGGAGACAAACCAAAGGTTAAAGAGCCATTTACTAATAAAAATAAAAAGAAGTAGTTGTGTGCATATGTCCGTTATTATCCTGAATTGAATACTGTTAAAGTGTAAGTAATAAGCTCAGATTATTATGGTTAGAAGTCTGGCGAAATTGTGTTCCTTAATAAGTAAGTCTTTACAAGTATAAATATAGTCTGTCAACAACGTTAATTTGTTTTATTTTAAAGTTTCCACCCTTTTACCCCTTTTCAAAAGTCACTGAGTAATTTAAATCAAATTTTAGTTACATTAAATGATTAAACGGCTTTATACGTTTTATGTAACTTTTCTCAGAATGACAGTTAATTTCTAAAATGAGGAATACAGCTGCTATTACAGCTTGCTAAAAGGTTACTCTTCCACGTTATCGGAGTAAGCTACCAAACGCGGAATAGATTTATGAGTAGAAAACAAAGTCACTCTTCTGGTCTGACAAACAAACAAACACACAATGAATATTGTTGCAAATTCCTTTGTGATTGCGACTTGAATACATAAAAAAAAACTTAAAATAAATAAAAACTCATTAGAGCACTAACTGAAAACTATTCTATATTCTATTTTAACATAATTAAATAGTTACCACCTAACAAGATTACGAACACGATCTCAAACGATCTCAAAATCAATAAACACAATCTTGTCGTACTTTCGCCGCTCAATCAAAGCTCTCAACAACCCTTTGACCACAAACCGTCTGAAATTTAAAACAATTTGTTGTTTCCCTCTGTCGGGTTGTCGGTCTGTCGGTATTAACAAATGGCTCCGTAAATTGTTCCAGTTCCCATGGTCTGTTCACAGTTGGACGATCAAAAACAAGAGAGCATCGATCGTTGCCTCGGGTTCAATTTTGTGTAAACGAGCACTGCCTCTGACGAACCGATGTCAGTCTGTGTGCTTTGGTCGGAGAGCACTGGCTTGTTAGACTTATGTTATCTATAATCTTTGAGAAATGAAGTTTTCTGTCTATATGTACGCTTAGATCTACTACGGAATTGATTATATTGTTTAAATATTTAGAGCAAACCTTGCTAACTTTATTATTTGGATTCCTGTGACAGATTAAGATGACGTACGCCTCACTAATACTGGATCTTGTGCTTTATGTATACCATTTGTGATTGTGTATTTACCGTCTGTTTGTGTACTTTGAGTTGTATCGCTTTGTGTTGTCTCATATATTATGTCACTTAGGATAATGGCTATAAATTAATTACGAGATAGGTACTGCGATGTGGAATTGGTGTATGTGCTCTTTATCTGTTTCAAATAATAATATTGGTATGGTTGCTGTGTACTAAGTAACTATTCGGACAGAAGTTTGCTAGCATCGATTTTAGTGTATTTTTTTTTTACATATGGGCTTGCTGTTGGTCCCTGACTAGCCCGAGGGCATAGACGGGGCCTACGATGGAGCGAGCTCACCCAAAAGATGCCTATGCACTCGTCTCTTGAATACATCCGGGTTATATGCATTGGGGAACACAGGCGCCGGCAGGGAATTCCATTCTTTTGCGGTGCGCATAATAAAGGAATTCGAGAAACGCTGCGTGCGGATACGAGGAATATCGACCAAGAAAGGGTGGTATCCCGCCGTACGTCTAGATGTCCGGTGGAAAAACGGAGACGGGGGAATGAGCTCGTGTAGCTCATGAGCACACTCACCGTATTTTGGAAAACATGAATGTTTTAAAAAAGAGTATCCGTGGATTTTCTTGCTTGTTCTTCCCCACAGAGACCCACGTTGTGGAATAAGCAATTAGCGTCACCTTTCTGACAGCGACATATCACCACGATTACAACCAAAATGATAGATTTGCTTACAGTGATTTTCTTCATTTCTTAGAGAAAAAGTAATATGATAATTACATGCAGCTGTACCTGCAATATATCCGGGCGACACGGCGTCTTGGAACGACACGTAGGCAGCGCTGAAAGGGACGTGACTTACAAGATTGAAATTGCAGCAGAAGTAATCGATGTTTTAAAATGGTAATATGTGACTGACTGACTGATTGTTAATTATATCAACGCACATCCCAAATGGCTAGTACCAGAGACATATTTCAAGGGTGTGTTCTTTGAGAAGAGCAGGTGTCCACAAACACAGAAAGGATTTTTAGAAATTCGACTCCCAAAGCGTTAAAATACTAGATGGAAATTTGACATCCACGAGAGCGAAGCCGCGGGCGAAAGCTAGTGTATGAATAAGTTTGCGTTGCATTGTTGCTCTGTAACCGTTTCAGTCAATGATGTTATAAGTAATTTTACTTATAACTAACTGTTTTCGTTACTGCTCCACTCCCGTGGATCGTAGCGTGATGGTATATGGCTATCTAACACTGAAAGAATTTTTCAAATCGGACCAGTAGTTCCAGAGATTACCCCCTACATACAAACTTACAAACCTACAAACTTACAAATTTTACCCTTTTTATAATATTAGTATAGATATCATTGGTTTCAGTAGTATTTTTCGGTTGACCACAAAAGTTTTAAAGGAGAGAACACGTTGAGAGAATCTTTGTATGCGACGTCCTGTCGCACGATGGATTGGCGATTTAGAAACGATTAAGTTATTTCATATACATAAATGTAAAAAGATTAAATTATAAGTTCAAAGAGTTTTAAAGTCATAAAATGCAATTTTATTTTTGCTATACAAATAGCCCGTCGCAATTATTTAATATTAGTGCTTTACAAATCTGCCTGTAAAATATGGACACTAAAGTAAAAATAAGGCTGTGCGTCAATCTGTCTGATTGCAACGTTTTAACGGCTAAACCAATGAACCGATTTTAACGAGTTTATAGAAACACATTACCTTAGTAAAGGACATTATTCTACTTTTAAACTCACCGCTTTGTCTCAGTTCGATAGAGAACATTCCCACGGACGAAATCAGGGGCGAAAAATCATCTCCCTAGCCTTTTTCCCAACTGTGTTGGGGTCGGCTTCCAGCCTAATCGGATTCAGCTGGATACCAGAGTTTTACGTCTAGCGACTGCTTATCAGACCTCCACAACCCAGTAACTGGGCGACACGATACCTCTTGGTAAGACTGTTCGGATTTTTCTGGTTTATCCGTAACGACTGTCAAAGTTCTATGTATGACAACCGGGACCAACGGCTTAACGTGCTTTCCGAGGCACGGGATGTCAGTGATGTCTAAGATAAACCTTAGAAAGTACATATGAATTGAAAAAGTCACATTGGTACTTGCCCGGATTCGAACCCACATCCTCTTACACGAGAGACGGCAAAAATATGTATCACAGTGGAAATAGAATTGGTGGTCCAAACAAAATTACCTTTTGAAAAGGGCAACTATGTAGATTCAATTCTTTCGTAAATGGATGTGACGATGATAGATACAGTGGTCATTTTAGATTGATTATAAAATAAAGATAAAATAAAACCCTTGTTGTTGTCCCTTACCGTCAAACGATAACAGATGATAAATGGATGGGCAGCGTAGGAACTAATTATTTTTTTGATCATTGTCAGTTTAGGTAGATGCATTGCCTTTTCAGAGACAAAGAGTGTCTCATATGCATGCAATGACACTGGAATGCATACCCTTCCAAATGGAACTCAGCATCGCTGATTTCAGAAAAAATAGGAAAGTATACTTGTAGTACGTTGGACAAGCGCAAAAAGCTCTGCGAATCCTATAAGTCCGATTGTCCACCGCCGCCGTCACTGTTACGTCACGTTACCTCATACTAATAACTAAACTCAGCTCGCTGTCATCTTGTTCTTGTTGACGTGACGATGTTTGCAATAGACATACAGCGTGAGCATAAAATACTCAAAAAATATTATAATAATAATAATACCAACCTATTACTGTCCCACTGCAGGGCAAAGGCCTCTTCTCATACAGAGAAGACACGAGCATTGATCACCACGCTTGCTTAAGGCGGATTGGCAATTTCGGACTTATATTCACTACAAGTCCAGGTTTCCTCACGATGTTTTCCTTCACCGATGTCTGTGATGTCTAAGATAATCTATAGAAAGTACATATGAATTGAAAAAGTCACATTGGTACTTGCCTCGATCCGAACCCACAACCTCTTGCATGAGAGGTGGGCGCCTTAACCACTAGGCCATCACTAAAAATATCAAACTAGGTCATCAAAAAATATTATAAGTTTTAATTATAAAACTATTAATAATAAAACACAGAAATATTTTGAAAGTGTTTTTATTAAATTGATAAATATGAAATTTCAATAAAATCAACAACTCATTATAATAGTAATAATAATATATAATTGTTCTGGTTTAAAACATTGTTAACAGTTTGTGTTTGTGTGGTGTATTGTGCGACTTAAGATGCTATATGGAGCTTATAGTGATGTTGAACGATGTCGATATAAAGGCAAGTTTAATAAAATAATTCGAATGTGTACCATAGAGTACCACTAGATGCTAATGTACTGTATATTTTAGTTCTTTAAATGAACACAATAAAATTTTGGACTTGGGAAATAATTAAAAAAAGTACTTCATTGTAGCCCTAAAACCTCCCTTATTTTTAATTAACATAAAATTTTGAGTGATCTCTTTCAAATAACATAACACAACGTTTCAGTTGGGCCATTATATTTTTTACTATTGAAGAAAATTTTAATTTCTTGATCTCATTAATTTGCGTTCTTGTTAATTTGCAAACTTTACTTTAAATTTCCCTCTTCACTAAATTCTTTAAAACAAAAATTTAATTTTATATAAAAAAAGCAAAGAAGTAAAGTCCTGTATAATAAAACATTACAAACAATATTATGCTCTGAAACACAATGTAGATGTGTTTGTCTTTGGTGAGCCACACTCGTGCACTTTTAATAGTTTTAATAAAGTTTACACGTGTCTCGGCCCGCATTCTTTCTCCCTGGGGTCGGTAAGAGTACGAGAATATCTGCTCATGTCGCAGTAATACGCATGACATAGCGTTTGCCTTATATAAGGCAGCCGACACACGGGCAGACTGAGGCGTGCCCTTGCATCTTCGAACACACGTGATTCGAGACACAACTGAAAGACAATAGCGCGACAACCGGCTGTCGCCTGGTCGATCTCTATGGAGAAGAACAGGCAAGAAACTCCACGGACACTCTTTTAAAAATATCATGTTTTACAAAGTCTTGGTTACATATTATTCTTTTTGGTGCTTCTACATGTGAAGACAATGTAAGTATGTAACAAAATAAACAAATACAAAATAAAAAGTCAAAAATAAAAAGTCATGGCAGTTAAGAGATGATCCATCTCAACTGATAGCGCCCGTTCACGAGCATGACGCGTGACATCAACACCATTTAGCTCAACCATTTTGAAGGGAACCGAATGATCCAACGCACTCGCCACATTCGGCGAGACTTTTTGAGCGAGCATGACAATGCGCCTAACCGCCATGTCTAAATGTGGCCTTTAAAGAGCCTTTTGAGGTACAGAGCCCTAAAAATAATATGATGTAACCACGGCAGACCACTATGCTAATACTGACATCGTTCAACATCAAATCTAAAATGTTATTTCAGTTCAAACATTGTGTAAATTAAAGTTCTCGCTTACTAAAAACCAACTTCAACATTTTCCATAATATTTCAACTACTTACGTAAAAATTTAAAAAAAAACAATCATTACAAAAAAGAATGGGACCATTTAAAAACCTTACATATAAATCTTCATTGCGAGATTATTTTAAAAACTTCTTCGTTTACTTAAATGTATTATAATTTTTTTTTTCAATTTGAGAGATAATAATTATATATTTTAAAATGTTTTAAAATTTCTTCTTTTATACTATTTAGAATTAATATAAGCATACGTTCGTTCTAGACTATCACAACATTAAAAGGCATAAGTTTGGACCTTGGCTTGCAAAGGATAAAGGGGTGTTCTCTGACCCCTGGCTGACCTTGAGCTGACAATTTGCATACTCGACCACTTTCGGATATAAATGGATTGGAATCGGACAAGCATTCTATTAGAACAGTTATTTGTAAAATATTCGCCGAAAGAAAATTGCTTTACTTTATTAGCAAAAGTGTCCGATACTAGCAACCTCGGTAGCCGAGTGTGCAACATGCCTATTTTTTACAAGAATTTCGTCAAGGAAAAATATTTTTCAAACAAATTCTTTAGACAGTATCTTCATATTTATATAAACTATACATAGGTAAGTTATGTCTAAAATTGGTTTGTTTGAAGAAAATTGATTAACATTATAATGGTTACTGATTCATCAATTTCCCTCAAAGAGACGATTACGGTCGAGTTGCCATAGTTAATAATTGAATATTAAAAGGAGATTAAAAAAATTTATAACATACTATGGGTAGGTATCTATACAAATGTAATAATTATTAATGAACACCGTCTTAGTAGCGAGTTTTTTTGGGGTTATAAGACACTTTAACATATTTTACATAGAGTTGTTTAAAAAGAAAAGCTTTGAAGAAAAATATACTCAAAGAGAAAAATATCACAAAGAAACATTCAAAGAGATTCCAAAAATTCTGGCTACTTTGGTAAGAGAAAAAAAATGGTATTACAATTTTAGTTAGTTTCTTTCAAAGAAGCCAAGAGAGGAAAAATGTGCAGTGCAATTTTCCGCAAGTTCAAAGATTTTATAAGTTAGTAAAGAATACCTATTTTAGTTCGTAAAAAATATAATTACTGTTTCAAGAATAATGTTAAAGTGTCTGTCAGAGAACATCGCAGCAAAATGTGGACAATAAAATTCCTTTCACCTAATACCTAAGCTTGGACAAAGTTAATCAAAATATTTAATAAAAAACGTTATTTACTTATTTTACACAAAATCGTAAGTACTTCGGTGATCGGGACCCTGTACACTAACATGCACCTTATCTATGGTTCGTTTATGAACTGTGCGTTGTTTAGTCTGTGAAAAAAAAAACAAAGTTGGTTATGTTTGAAAATGGCGGGAAATGAAAATTTCGATTGTAAACTATAAGCAGATAATAAAACAATTTTGAGCTCTCTATACACACTTAAAAAGCATTAATCTCAATAAGTACAAAAACATTGAATTTTCTCAGAATTGCTACAATCAAATTCGTGAATTTTCAAATAACTTCCGCCATTTTGACGCGATTATCCCGCCATAATTTCCGCTTGACGTAAATGTCAAGCTGTCACAACGCACAGTTTACAAACGACGCATTCTCGACTCAATAGATGGTCTTAATAATTGAAAGTAATTTGACAGTGAAAATTGGTCAATCTCTTAACGTAGCGGTTCGCCTTACATATGCGCTTTAACCTGTAGTCAGGGCGCAATTGTCTAGGGGTCTAGGCATATATCTTTCTTAACCTAAGTTTCTTCATTTATACGTCGGAGTTGCCATTACTTAACCGAATTATATGGTTGCCATTTGAAGCCCAAAATAAGAGAAGTTTTTACACTGGCAATGTTAAAAACGGTGCCAAAAGAAGAAAAAAAAGAGAAGTTAACAGTTCTGTCAAATAAGGGTGCGTTCAAGTTTATATTAACTTCCTTTGACTTCAAATTCGAGAGCGGAGCTTCATTTGATCAATAATACGGAGTAAACCGGTTTTCGGAAGTTCAAACCGGTGATTTATAGAGCGCTCGCCGCAAACCACTGACTTACTCAAAACCGCATATCCGGAGATCATGCTCAGACTATCGAATGTATCCGGTTTAAAAATATTCGTTCTCTATCATCGATGCAGAGCATGCGATGAGTAAAATGCAAGTTAATTGCTTTATTGAAACATTTAAATAAATTCAGAAATGAAAACAAAAAGCCTAACGAGGCACAATATTTTGCATTCAATTAACGTTGTGGTGATGACGGCTTCATACGAAACACTCGTTTTATTATTATTGCCACCGACCCCTAGATTCCCTTTAATAATAATAATTAAAAATATAGTTTCATAAAAATACAAAATTGTGTGGGGAAACATTTTATTACTTGAGTTTGGAGAGTAAATAAATCAATAGGTATTTTGCATTTGGCTTTGCTTTTTTAAATGATACTACAAGATTTCTTTATGTTTTATAAACATAGTATTCTCCGAGCCCAGAAATGGATAAAGAAAACGTGAAAGATAGTTAAAAAGTCGGCAAATTGAAAAGAGTGAGAATAAAAATGGATGAAGCCAAATTTTAAGATACGTAAGTTGAGTTAGAGATTATTAAGGTTTAATAACTCTTCGTAACTTTTTTTTTAATAAATTCTTATTCAAGTATTACGTTTTCATTCTCTTACACTTTAATTTTCTTTCATCTCTTAAGCTTTGTTTTATTTTCACAAAACCGAGCCCATTGTATTTTATATTTTCATGAAACCAATCTATTTAATCTAAAAGCTTATATATGTACAATGATATCAAACAAGCATTGAGCAATTTTTATTAATTCATATTAAAAATATGCTAAAATATTTACAATATAAACGGCCTTTGTAAAAGTTTGCTCTGTACGAGGCGGGCTTGCGAGGCACGTAATGTTATATGGCAACATTTTATCTTGTTGAAACAGCTCTTTTTCCGTGTGTTTGCAGAATATTATTCGTTTCGGTACGTCACGTACGCGGCAGATAACTTTTTGATTGATTCTTGTTGCTATTTGTATAGAAGAGGATTATTGAAATAGTTGAATAGAAATTGATAGTTTATGCAGGATTCTGGAACTAGTATTTTGATTGTAGTTACTTGAGCATCGCGCCTCGCCAAGGCTGCCTCGTTAAATAGACCTAATCATCTTATTAAAAATATTTAAGTGCTTTAAGTCAAAGAGGACAAAATTGTTATTTTAAAATATTTACAATATTAAGTAAATAGGACTAGCGGATGAATGAATTAGTAATTTTAAGTGAAAAGTTAGGTTTTATTCGACAAGCTGTCGTCAAAATCAGAGTTAATTCATAATAGGGATTTCCTTAATTCTTTCTTTATTAATCAAGTTTTAATTTAGAATACAAATCACATTGCAGCCTAAAACCTCGAATTTTGACGTCAACTATACATTTAAAGTTAGTAAAAAAATATCAATTCAATGCATTTTTCAAGTGTGAATGAAAAATTTAAAATGCTAGCAGCATTTCTATCAAAGCTGCAACATTGCTTTGCCGTTATCCAGTAGGCTATTCGAATTCGAGTCGGATTTGAATGCGGATCAGCCATTGGTCGGCAGCGGCGGGGGGAAGCGCCGCGCGGGGGGAGTATCACCGCGCGCTCGGCTCCTCTTTCTCCCGAGGACTCTGAGGACTCTTCAAGTCCTTTGAAGCCACGTCCAGGCTCTGGTCGCGGGACTCTTGGACTGACTCCAATCCCATGTCAAATGAGGGTTGCCTGCTGAAATAATGATTTAAATAAAAAAACTATCTACTAGTAGACCAATAGTTTGCATACATGTAGGGTATCCAAATGAAACAAAGAATGTTTTAAATACTAAGTGCGGTGATTTTACTAACTTATCTCAGATTCAATCAAAATATCAAAATTGTCATAGTAGGTAGCTAAGATGTGTTTGAGACTACATTAAGACTTTTCAACAATTAGGAGGTGGGTACGGACCCTATTCAATCCGTGACCTGACACGCACTTGGCAAACTTCATTTACTACTGTAATCGGCCTTCAGAAGTCTATTGAGGATCTGAATTGTGCCATAAAGTCCACGTATTATTTCTAAGGTTTTAAAAAATAATTGAAGGACAGTACTAGGCAATCAGCAAACCTTTCAGTCAAGTAGTTGCCAGGCGCGGAGAGGGAGCGCCCCGCCCGCGCCAGCCCGCCTCTCTTGCTGGCCGCTGTGGGCTTCTCCGGCTCTCCTCGGGCGCTGGTGGACTCCCGGCGAGAGGAACTGCCTTCTCGGCTGCGGAGGAACGGGTTCTGAGGACAAAAGGAATGGTCAGAGAATTTACTTACGTCTTTTCATTCTTCTGCGTTACCAGAAGTTGATACTCAGATTGTGTTAACTGTCATCTGGTAAGGTATTTCATTGGTTAAAAATAGAATGTTGGGTAACTTAATACATATAACATGTCAATTTCAAATATTTATTCAGAAATTTTGATACAGGTTTTTAACTGTGCGAGTCATGTGCCTGTGCACACGACTCGCACAGTTAAAATAAAATTACTTTTATTCCATCTGTATAAATAAAACATGTCTCTAATAGTCCGAAAAACATGAACACTCGTTGCCTATTATTTTACAAACTTAGTGTGAAAGGTAAATTAAAAATCGAATGAAATGATCAGCTCTGACATCACAAGCTAGCCTAAATTGATGATATAAAAAACCTTGAACAATGATAAACTTCTCACCTGAAAGCTGTGCTTCTTCAGCATAGTCTTGATGAGTATGAGCGTGGACAGGTTGGGGATGGACGTGACGACCTGCGCCATGTCCTCGTCCGTCACCTCCACCAGCCTGCAGTTCTCCTGCTCCGAAGGCAGCGGATCCTTGCCACCATCTGTTATCCACTCGTGATCCTGGAGAAACCGTTCAGAATTAGGATTTTTAAGAATTGATCCGCGCGTCATAGGCACAATCCGCGCGACAAAGCCACAATTCGCGCGACACGCCCGCAATCCATCGCCATGCGTCGCTAGAACAAGCTACTATGGAGTGTAAGCGTGCGTGTCACATTGGAAATTCGACACATGTTGTCGATGATCGCTACTATTACTAATGCAGAAAGTTGAAATATCTGCAGTTACGAAATACTGACTTATCATTCGAAGAGATCCAATGACTACCTTGAAGAGGCGCGCAGATATAGGCGGAAAAAGAAGAACCGATAGGGTTTATTGATTGGAACTTTAATTAGAAATATTCCAATAACATTAGCATATCTAAAACCAAAACAAATTGAATAAATACGGGTCGTTCAAAGCATTTCCTAATGCATAGAATCTAATCCAATCAGAGTCGAGCGTTCACTTGTAAAGGTCACCCGTAACAATACAGATTGGTCAAATTGCTGTACTAATTGCGTTCACTAAGACAATTTGATTATACTTAGATGAATTCGCTTTGTTACAGCGGCTGGGGTCGAATCATTTGACCTTTTCCGAGAAGTTCCTTCGTCTTAGTTAATGTAATGACATCTTAGCACTTGGGTGAAAGGAATGGTAATACTTAATGGACCTGATGTTATTTAGTTGATTATGTTGTGTAGTAATAAAAAGGAGAATTAAGACAGATATCTTTATTTCGTATTAATTGGAGGTTAAAGGTTATTGACATATTTAGAAGCAATTTGGATTATTATAATTTAATTTTATATAAATTTTACTGCCACGAAAATGAATTCAAAATGATAAAAATACTCTTGTTTAGTGTTTGCCTGTTGCTAACCAGAATTTTCCGATCTGGAAACTAACCGACTTCGGCGAAGCACCGTTTCCTTTGTAGAAATTGTAGATTTGAGTCTATAAAGTTAATATTCCATTTATACTAAGAACTGGATCTGAATTAGCCTATCGTCTTGCTGTTTTCCCCAGCGTAAGATTCCTATCCCAAAGTGCTTGCTTAGTTTATAAGATTTGGTTACCTATTTATTTTAGTTTTGCTTGGGCTGAAGGCTTTCTAATCATTCATCAGAGAAAAAAAATTTAAGTTCCTGTCATAAGCGACACAAAAGAAGACCACAATCGAGCAATTATACAGTAAATCTGTTATTAAACACTGTTAAATATCTTTTCCTTCTCACCTTAACTTCTTGCAGCGTGATCCTCGTGGCTGGATCCTTGTCGAGCATCCTGCTGAGCAAGTGCCTCAGCTGCTTGGAGGGCGTGAACCTGGCGGGGTACGTCAGCGGTTCCGCCAGGACCTGGCGCTGCAGCTCTATCGCGGAATTGCTCACCCACGGCACCTTGCCCGTCACCATCGCGTAGAGGGTGACGCCTAGAGACCAGATGTCTGCTGCCTGGTGGTAGGATTTTCAATGGTCAGTATGTTGATCAAAAAGAGAAAAAAAATCGGATATGTGCAAAAAATCTGTTATTTGGTATTTTTGTTTCTGACATTATTTTGTAAGAGTAGAATCTGAGGGAGAGGTCTGAAATTAATATGGTTAGACTGGAAGCCTAGGTTGGGACTAGGCAGATGATGATAATGAAATATGGAGTTTCTATTCTTCTCCGTACCAAAACAACATTTTGGAAAAGGCCAATAGATTTTACTATTTCATTTGTAGATCTCCCAAGCTCTGCCTTTTAAAGATCTAATATATACATGTATGTACATCAACAACTTTACTTTAACTAACCAACTAATAAATGTTGTGCGACAACAAAAATATAACTTGTTTTTTCCTTATTTCACAGATTTTTTGTTGGAATTGCTGACCTTAAATCAAATAATTTATTTCACTTAGATCATTTTCAGGCACTTAAAAAATGTTAAAGACTCGGTCAGTTAGCTAGAAAAATGTAAGATAGGTACTTGTTTCAAAACGTAAAGGAGATGGCTAAATAGAAGAAGGGACGACTGCCCCAGCAATGTATAAACTTGATACCTAGCAAAATGTAATGCTGAATAGCTGAATATTAGTATTTCGTATAAAAAAGGTTTCAGGAACTCTTCATATCTTTGCAATCCTGAAAATAAAATCGTGTAACTCCTACGTCAATTGTTATAAAAAACTTCACACAAATGACATTGCTATGAACTTTTACCTAGGCGTTTTGATGCATCTGCGATGATTTTAATAATTTTAGTATTGACTAGCGACCCACCCCGATCTCGCACGGTGGTACTTGAGTAAATATGGGTAATTGCACCGAAAAACGAGATAAAACGTACATAAAACCTAAACTACTTATCCAAATGAGTTAAGTCCGTGTTAAGTAGCGAGAGGTCAGTAGGTAGGCGAGCAAACACAATAAGTCTAATAAACAATGAGGGTCAATGAAAATCCAAAATAAAAAGCACAACGAACAAGTAAACGGCAGAGCGTTCAAACGACGACGTCTGAAGTTTGTTTCAATAAGGTACTCTGTGGTTTGTTTTTCCATAGAGATGGGAATGAACTTCAAGTGCATCAGAATCGATAAAATAATCGAAAGTGTTGCAAGAAAAAAAAAGAATTTGTTACTGTCGACCATTTTTCAGTTAATATTTAATAGGTATTAAGATTAAACGAAGAAGTAATAAACGAAGATTCCAAACCTTTCAGCTATTTTTATTTGACTTCGATTTGGAACTCGATTCCAATGTATTCTAATAGAGAGAAAATAAATAGTTTTGATACCCGATACCGAAAATCGATATATAGTTATGATTTGACATTCTGATTTCTGGTGACCCCTCCCTAGCTTGCCCTTGACGTTGTCATGTCAAACAAAGAAAAGATTAAAATACAATTAAAATACTTTTTTTATGTTTACAATTCACAAAAGTTCTAGGAAATTATTAAACACTTAATAATTAATGATTGAATATTTAACTTTTACGAGTTAATGTAAGATTTCAATACATGCTTGGGGCAGTCATTTAGCCATCTCCTTTATTAGTCTCTATGAACAAGAACAAGCATAAAACTCCAAGGACACAATTCAATCTTAAAATTTTACAAAATATCAAGCAACAGCTGCAATTTCTACATAACCAAAGCACCTACCTCCCCACTATACTTATCAGCCGGGGCCGAGGCCTCAGGGGCCCTAAAGGCCGGGGTGCCGACGGTGCCGGAGACTCGACCAGCTGCCGCCAGCTCACCGCAGGCCCCCAGGTCGGCCACTTGCACTCGACCCTCACCTAGCAGCAGGTTCGCTGGCTTGATGTCCCGGTGGGCTATGCGCTGGTAGTGTACTGTGGGGAAATGGTGAAGAAAGATGAAAATGTGATGAAGTGGGAGGAGCTGACGATGAGTCCTTTACGTAAGAAGCATGAAATTCAAGACATTTAGCAATTTAAGAGAAAGAATTATTTATTGGCTCCATTCGTTTCGTTGGCTTAAAATAAAAAATAATATGACATGTATTTAAACCGATTAACAAAATAAAAATAATTTGGTCATTTATCACTTCTTGTGACACATTCAATAAAAAAATTCAGCTCTACTTATTATTGCTCATGAGATACAGCCCTCAAAGATCTACATTAATTAGCAGTGGAGGCTTAAAATATGGTCCCGTTTGACAATTTACTGCCATTTTGTACCTATGAGTGTTTACATCAGATAGGTTAGACCAAATGGCATGATTTGGTTAGACTATTGACTTTGTGATTAACCTTTTAAATTAAACAAAAATTTTCAGGAAAACTCTCTTTCAGAAAGCATTGCTGCATACATTTTATTTTTATTTTTAATCGCATATAATAGTTCGAATACCTAGTAGCAGAAATACTGCGAAATTAAAATTAAAACATTTTTATTCCACTACAGTCAAGAGTTCAGGCGAACGTTAAAAACTTTTCATTTGCCCTTTTCATAGAGTTCGTTTCAGCGAAGAAATATTTCCATTTTTACGCCCTTGCTCGTGATCTAGTATTAAAGCGAACCAAAATACATACATACAAAGATTTTATCGTTATTATATTCACAGAAAATAGATATTGTATGGTAAATAGCGATATGTATGCATGTGAGACATGCTATGATCCTGGCAGGATACGTTAACTTGTTTTCCATACAAATGTTTGTTTTGGTCGATCTGATCGTGTGTACTTACTGAATATGTAAGTCTCAAGGATCAGGAATAAGGGCGGCTTCGGATTAAGCACCAAAAGCGACTTTTCATCTTAAAAACAATATAGGTAAACTTTAAAATTAATAAATAATACAAACTAGAAGTTTGAGGAAAAATCAGTATTTCTAGTATTAGTAGAGGCAATGAGTAATGAGAATGACAGACAACTCACTTTTGCTCTCACCTACTTTTACCCAGACCCAATTTTATTTGGAAGAATCTGTACCTCCTGGTACTCATAGGTATTTCATATTTTGTTACAATCACATGAATTAATTAATTAACCAAATTAAATTAATGTAAATTGGCGTTATAACTGATTGGTTTCAACTGTCGAATTTCAGTAATTACTTCAACTTTTGTTGCTAGCTGTTGCACGCGAATTCGATTGTGTGAATGTCGGATATTGTGAAAAATAGGACGATAAGGTAAGATAAAAAAAAGGTTTTACCATGCTCTAAACATGCTCAGAATATTCATATTTGTCTTGAAAATTCTGTAGGGCCCAGCAAAGTAAGTTTGAAAATCATTTAATAGCACACAAACCCCCGAATACTTTGCGGAATGTTTATAATAGTTACCGTGACCCCGGAACATAAAGGGCAACCGAAGGAACATGAGTGGGTTTTATTCATTAAAAGTCTGACACGCCCTCCCGTCGCACCTAGGACGGGAGACGTCATTTGATGATTTCCTACTCCTAAAAGAAAAAAACCCTAAATACTCAACGTCTCTTCAATTTTGAGATGCTCTCAAATCTGCAAGTTGCTATCCTTACTTTATCCCTTTAGAGTGACAAATATAAATATTAAGTAACTAGCTTTTGCCCGCGACTTCGTCCGCGAGGAATAATAGTTCCCGTTCCTGGGGGTTTTCCGGGATGAAAACTATCCTATGTCCTTTCTCGGGTCCCAGACTATATCTATACCAAATGTCATTGAAATCGGTTCAGTAGTTTAGGCGTGAAGAAGAGACAGACAGACAGACAGACAGAAAGACAGACAGACAGACAGAGTTACTTTCGCATTTATAATATTAGTACGGATTTTTGAGTGTTCGACCAATAGTCATCCTATAATTTCTTTGCTTAAAAATATCAAACGAACTTTCATTTTTGTAAATAATTAAATATCAAGGAGAAAACCTACTAGTATTTTTTTCTTCTATAAATGTCTCACAGTGCCAGTACACAGATTTTACTTAAAAATAATTTTGTTTTATTAATAACGCAGTGCGACTGATCCGACTCAGGGGTGACAGACGAGCAATGTCGCGTACTTTTCGCCTGTATGTCACCGTAAATACGCATATATTAAAACCCCCGCGCAAGATGCGACCTAACCATGTCTTTTGCTTTACCGTTTATCAGTTCGGTTTTTTCAGTTCGGTTTCACACAATATTTTAAACTAGTGGTGATCCCACTAGTTTAAAATATTGTGTGCGAGCCGTGAGCCGCCATATAATTTAAAGCTTCTTCTGTAGAGGACATCACAATACAGTGCGAACAAGCTTCACAAACCGTGAACTTAACTTGTACGTCTATCACCTTCCTCAAAAAGATCACAATCCTGAATAAACCTTTAATATATTTCATATAAACCTAATCATACTTAAAGGTATTCCCCGTGACAACACTTGGTTCCCATTCTCGTCCGGCCAAGGAGGAGGTTATTAAAATATTACGACATTTTTACGACCAGATGGGGGGAAGGGACAAAGGTGGCGCAGGGGGAGGGGCAACAGATCACCCCCTTCATTAGACACGAGACTCGAATAGATAATATTGACTGTAATATATACGTAATAAAATAATAAGCAGTGTTACTGAAACGTAATAAAATATTTTATTAATTTTCTTCTGTTTGTTTGAAGTTTACGCTTGAATGATTTATGTGTTTTCAGAGTACATACATATTAGAACACACAACAAGCTGGATCGATATCTGTATGTGTGTTGAATTTTGGGTGACGTGTATATATTTTAATATCCATTTATGTTCGGAACAATATTTGCAACCGAACAGCTCAGCACTTTTGTGTATGCGCAAGTATAAACGCATCGGTCAAATGTGCCGCGAGACAGTACGTGTTCGGCAACCAGTCGCGTTACTCTAAACCAATAACCATTTCCAACCAATAACCAATCAAATCATCCTTTTAGAAATAATTTAGTCTAAACCATTAAACCATAAAACCATATAGAATAGTAGATCATTAAACCATAATTAATCGTTGTAACTGTTATAATATAACTCTAAAACAGATAACTTCGTTTAATTTACTAAATATCAACCAACCCAGGAGATAGTGCTACCACGACGAGCGCTAACTTCTACATGGTCCTTCGAGCCGGATGTTCACAAACTTTTACGTTTACAATAAACACTTAGTAAAGCTTTCGCATATTGCTTAATGGTGCAATTATATTTTTGCACTTAATTGAACAATACTTCCATTTAAAAATATTTTTTTTTATGAAAATTGAGCGCAAAAGATACTTGTAAATTAAATTTACTATTGCAGTCGTGGTTCTATGACAGCTCGAATTTAAAGAACCATATTGAGACTGAGACCGTAATGCTCTAGTGTTTCATAGAGCTTTTTGAGTACACTTGTGTTTAAAGTAAATAATATTTAATAAACTTTAGTAAGCACTAAATAGACAAAAAAAAATTACGCACAATTTCAAACTCTAATGGTCCCGTTGTTGTAACTTGTAATACGTGGTGGTAATGGTAATACGCTGCTTTATGTACGACGATGCAATAAGAGTCACTTTATATTCCACTGCGTTGAAACAGTGTCTATTACGCACAGCTTTCACAGAAAGTTTACCGTAAAAGATACTAGCCAAATTTTCACACTCCAAAAATACTACCCACCATAAATAATTTAAATTAACTTAATATCTTGTGGCAGTTGAGAAAGGTCGGCTAAAAATAAACTTTACACTTCCCGAGAGTGTCGTTCGGTCTACAGAAGAGATGTCTACAGAGGGGACTTACTTCTGAAATTGTGATGTACTTAGCGTAACGACTCAGAAAACAGGTTACCTTTCAAGACCCACAGAAGAGAGAAATAATGTTGGTTTCCTAGTCTAGCTTGTTTAATATTCTTCTGGATGAATTCTCAATTGCATAGTATAAAACGATTGGTTTTTTATGTAATTGCCATCAACTTCCGAGATTACAGTTGGGTTGTTTGACCTATGTCTTTAAAACTACGCAACGGATTTTGATGCGGATTTCTGACAAAATGCGTGCATCTTGTGTTCATCCCAATTTATTATTTTAATAATCTTATTAGTTGCTCATAGATGTCACGGTTTTTTAAGAATGATCAGAATCCAAATTCTAGTTTAAACACCTCGTATGATTGTTTTAATTGTTAAGCTCCCGTGCAAATACGGATTCATTCATTTTTAGAAAAAATTCGGATCTATTGAAAGCTAAAGGGTAATTGAAGGGACGAGGGGTTAAAAAGGCCATGTAGTAGAAGCCATACGGTGGTCTGACCGCATCAGCACCACCCTCACCACCATAGTTCACGAAGCTATACACTCGGCAGCAGATCAGCACCATCGTCAATTCACTTTATTATCACTGTCCATTTACTTTAGCAATAACTGTTAGATAATGAGTCTTTATTTATTAGATTTTCATCAGGCGCCGTTTCATAAAGGTCATGACCCGCAAACACCAGCGTGATTTTTTATTTTCTAAAATTCGTACCAATTCTCTATAATTTTATACAGGGAAGCTCTATAATTTTATACCGAGGAAACCGATGCGAGGAGAAGAAAATTCTGGTTTAAAAAATGTTCTACTCACAATACTCCACGCCGAGCAAGGCATCCCGGATGTACTTCCTGGCGAGATGCTCGCTGAGTGGCGAGTCCGTGGGGATGTCGATGACGGGGCCTCCTTCCAGCAGCTGGAACACCAGGTACAGGTGGTCTTCGGCAGGGTCGTCCAGCACCTGCACCAAGGGATTAGGGCGCTTGCAATGGTTATTATTTTATTTTTATTCTACAAAGGTAAGTATCTAACAAGCTAAACCCCACAAAACCGTTGTAATGGTTTGACTCGAGGTCGATGAGTGAGTAAATGAACTTGAAATTAAATATTTTATAGGTAACTATATGCTGTCCCCTACGGTTTCACTCGCATTTTTCGTTACTGCTCCGCTCCCGTGGGTCGTAGCGTGATGGTGTATAGCCTATAGCATTCTTCGATAAAAGGCTATCTAACACTAAAAGAATTTTTCAAATCGGACCAGTAGTTCCAGAGATTACCCCTTACATACAAACCTACAAATTTTACTTCTTTATAATACATATTATAGTATAGAAGTATAGATAAAACGCTTTGATATGACTTGATTGACAAAAAAAAAAAACAAAATATAAATAAACTAACTAAAACGTGTTATTTCAGCAGTGTCCAAAATTGTCTCAAAACGCAGACACACGCAAACAAACAAGACTAACTGACCCAGATTATTTATTTCTGTGACTTTATATGTTTATAAGCGCACCCACGCCACTGTAGAAAATTCTATTCTTTCTCACTGTATATTTACCTCACAACGCTAAGATAAGAAAATGGTAAACATTACCTCAATAAAAAGAAGATGGCCGACGTTTACCTTCACTAATAGAAGGAGTCAATATAAGAAAGGTCAGGTTGGTTTATGAGCAACAAGGACATCCTTATTGTATTTGTTCATTTGTTATTATTAGTGGACGTGGTGATTGATTACTGGGAAATTCATTAATATTAACTAATTATTTTCATTAAAAAGTAGGATTAATTAGTGTGATAAGTGTCTTGGAAGTGTGGAAGATATTGTATGGTAAATAGCCATATATATGCATGTGAGACATGCTATGATCCTGGCAGGATACGTTAACTTGTTTACCATACAAATGTTTGTTTTGGTCGATCTGATCTTGTATACTTACTGAATATGTAAGTCTCAAGGATCAGGAATAAGGGCGCCTTCGGATTAAGCACCAAAAGCGACTATTCATCACAAAAAATATAGGTCAAATTTTACGACCAAGTTCAAATTGAACTTGCCCACTAAGGGACCGATTAAGATTGAGCAAAAACATCGAAAAAATCATGTTTCTTGTTTGGGGATCTTTTAATTTCCAACGTTATTGGATAGGAGCAACAGAAAATTCAGTGAAACTTTTGAATGACTATGTATTACGATTAATCCTAGCCTGGTGACAGAAGGATGACCGAGTATGGGCATTTTTAGGCTACAGTATCCTATGATTGAAAGTAGGTCAAAAGCCCCCAATACACAGGCGCATCCGAATCGTATTTCTCTTTCTCGATCGTATATTTTTTTAAAAGCATTTCATTTTTACAGTCTCACCTCAACAAGTTTGACAACATTAGGGTGGTCGAGTTTCTTGAGCACGGCGATCTCGCGGTACACCCTCTGAAGCGGGTCCGGCGGGGGCCCGGGCCCCGGGCGCCGCGGCGGGGCCCGCCCGAACAGGCCCGCGCGCCGCATCAGCTTGCGTTTTGAGAGGATCTTCATCGCCTGGGGAAGAAAAGTTCTATTTAAACCTTTGAACACACGTAATTTAAGACACAATAGATAGACAATAGCAGCGCGACAGCCGGCTGTCGCTTGGTCGTCGAAAGGTTAATTTAAAGAAAGAAAGAAAGAAGAAACATTTATCTGGCACACAGACACACACAGTGCAGAAAACCACATATTTAAAAAAAAAATTAAAACAATAATAAAGAAAAGAAAAAAAAAATCTGCGTGTCTCGCGGCTGCGCCAAATAGGTACAGTTCAGCAAAAAATGCCAGACAACTACGTTGCCTGACGCTGGTTTTCAACTGAACCCTAAATCAAGTGAACGGCTGAAAAATGGTTTATTTACTCAGTTATTATAATAATTATAAATAATAATAAATAATAATATTATGTTAATTTGGGGTTTACACAGGTGGCTAAAACCGCACCGACCTAAAAATCGCAGTCACAAGCTCGATTTGTGGCAAAAGTCGACCCATGTAAATAAATCCGTATTAAATCCTTCGAACACCCGTGATTCGAGACACAATAGAAAGACAATAGCAGTCGACTGTCGCTTGGTCGTAGAAACGTTAAAAGGAGTTAGTTGTAACTAATCGATTAATTGATGACGGGCCTGTTACTCTGGTGATTAGTGACACTGACCGTTAAGCCAGAGGTCTACTCTCACCCAGAACAAGTAAATGTTTGTTGAGCATGATTGAGTGTATTTATTAATTATATTAGTATGTAGAAAAATTACAATATCTCATTGGGGATAAAAAATTGTATTTATAGAGTTAGTAAGTATATGTGTGAATACTTAAACAATAACAAATCTACCACAGAAAACTGCATGTCAATCGGTCAAGCCGTTTTGGAGATAAATGGAAACATTCATTGTGCTTGGAATGCACACACACAATCTCTCACACCAAACGAATACACCTTCGTTCCGTTGTAAGTAAAAATAAAATTAGCGCCTTACTAATAATCGCTGCATAAAGTTATGACAGGTTTATACGTCAAAAATGTATGGTTACACAGGCTTTATTCATTGCATAACTTTACACAGTGATTATTAGTAAGGGCATAAGAGTATATTATCCGCTAACTTATCAAAAATAAGCTCAACAGTCAATTGTTTTGTTTGTTTATCAACACAACACAGAATCAGGCCTTTCGACACTTCAAAACCACCACGCGTCATTACTCCCTCACTCCTCCATCACGTTGTTTCGGACGAATTCCTGCACTCTGACATTTAACAGAGAATTTCGTCTTCCTCCATTGTTCCGCTCGCAGCGGATGTTTTACGCAACAGTGTAATCCTTTTACCTTGTCAATTTCTGTGCTGCTTTTATTGTAAGGCCCGGATTCTAGCAAACCCAATTGGCTTGCGTTGTTATTGCGTTTTCACTTAGATTATATTTCTTTAGTTGAGTTAAATGCACTTTAATAAAAATATTATTATTGTTTTTAGTTGAGTTAAATGTTAACTGACAAATACTTGAACAGGTCCTTTGTCCTTGTGTGGACAGGTCCGTTTAAAACTGTGTGCTTCTCTCATCAAGAAAGTCCATCAGCCATTATCCTTTATGGCTATCGCAGGTTTTGACGAAGACAAGTTTAGACTTTAAAATAGACTTTTTGACCTCCCAGTTTGTTTCGCATATTTCTTCGCAAAGTCGTCAGCTAGCAAACACTAGCTTCAATGTTTGCTCAATAACAATGACGTGTAAAAATGTTAGATTAAAACAATTCACAAAATATCATTGTTTAGCCACCCGTCCCAGCTTCGTACGGGTAGTATAAATCTTTGAAATTCTCGACTTATCTGTACTGTACACCTAACCCATGACTAAAAAAAAAACTAAACTAAAGGACTAAGTTAATTCAGCTTAATGTGTATAGAAAACAAAGATTTCAAAAACCCAAAGCTGAACAGACCCAGACAACTAAACGTACGCGCATGCGTCTCATACAAAATCATTGTCTTGTATGGACATAAGTTAAATAGAGCTGATTAAGACTGTACAGTCCCTTCCTCATCAATTACTCTATTTATTGGTGAAAACGGAATGAAAACCCGTCCAGTAATTTTTGAGTTTATCGCGAACAAACAAACGGGGTAGATTGTTTCAAAATATGTAAGGATAATATTCTGAAATGAATTTGGGCACAGATTTTTTGAGATATTTTCTTACATATCGGATAGAACCCAAACATAGGTATATGATCGCAATTAAATTATATGGAGTGGTGCTTGTAATCATCTCGGATCTGTTTTCCGAAGTATTTTGTTTCTGTTGTGTGCTAATTGACGTTTGATGTATTACGTGCCTATTTTCTTCGATTGCTGACCTATTTATTGTGATTATAACAATTTATACCAACTAGTGGCTTTTGGTGATCAAATTATAAATATAACAGTTGCATACTTGTACGCAAAATAATAAATAGAGACATACACTCACAAATAACATTTACAAAAAGGATACAAGTTCAACAACGTATGACTAGACAAGCTAACCACATCAATTTTAGAGCACCAAGAACAAACTACGGCAGAAAAACTGTCGTATATGAGGGAGCCCAGCTGTATAACCAATTGCCTAAAGTGATTAAAGAATCCAAATCTCTTCCAACTTTTAAAAGGCTATTAAAGCATCATATTTTGAATGTGTTATCCTAAGGTTTTACTAATTGTTTTGTATAACTTTTATTTTATTTTACCTTTCTTTTATACTGACAAAACAGTCGCCTAACCAGTAACTTTAAATTGTTATTTTTTCCTCATAGAAGTGAATATGTATATTCTAGTTGAGTGAAATAAAGTATCTTAAACCGTAAACCGTAATTCGACCGGTTTTTTTAGCTTTCTGCTCTCTTTCTTCAAATAAACTTTGTCTGTGCTAAATCTCATCCTCCTCTATAGGTTTTAAAGGGCCATAAAGTTCCAAACCGTTACAGTCCAAAAATTAGGTTTTTCATCCCCAATAGTTTAGTTTACTTAGCAGATTTTAGCATATTTGTGCGCAAACTACAAAAGTTTGAGCACAAATATGAAAAAAGCAGTTTTGCGTTAAGGTAAAACTAACTTAGCTTAAGTCTTTATTTATTTATTTACTAGCTTTTGCCCGCGGCTTCGCTCGCGTTAAAAAGAGACAAAAAGTAGCCTATGTTACTCTCCATCCCTTCAACTATCTCCACTTAAAAAATCACGTCAATTCGTCGCTCCGTTTTGCCGTAAAAGAAAGACAAACAGACAGACACACTTTCCCATTTATAATATTAGTATGGATGGATATTATTTAAGTTCATAAACATATATTTTCTTAAAATTGCGCTCACATTTTCTATTAACCACTTCACACAACTAGTACTTTTGATTGATTTAAGTACTAAGTATCTCAGTATTTTAAATTTTCTCACATTATCACTTCACATTACTGCGCTCCTAGTAGGTACTATTGTTCTCTTAAGTTTTCAACCTTTAATTGAATTTAGAATTAACTATAGGGGAAAATGATTCATCTTTTATAATTATATTCTCGTTGATTTTTCATTATTTTTAAGATGTATTCTGCTATTCGGGGCGGGGACAAATCCAACGAACCAAAAACCATGAAAATTGGTCTAGCCGATCTCGAGTTATAAGTGTTGTAACAAACCCGACTTTGTTTTATATATATAGATTTATTTAAGTCTTGGTTTTCAATATTAGTTACACATAAATAATAGTTATACATAGTTATATCTAGATTTTAGAAATATAAGATCCCCGTAGCGACCCTATTATCAAGTGTCATTAGCTATGTTTCGTAATATTTACTAGCTGGTCTCCGCAGTTACTTAGGTTTCGTTGTTACTGTACGCTATTGGGTCCTAACATATTATATAGCACATACAATTAATTACAAATCTAGCTCAAACATGTAGAAAAAAAATGAACTGATAATTTGTTGTTACCGACGAATAAACAAACTCTTCACTTTGTAATATCATATTTTACAATTAATTGTAAAACCATTGTTTTACAACTTTTTTTTTTTATTAAAATTATACTACAGTTTATTTAATATAACTAACTTAACTATGAAATCTAAATATAATATATACAAAACTTAAATAAATATATACAATTTGTATAAAGCCTCACAGGGCATCAAAAAATTCGTCCGCATCACTGTCAATAGGACAGGTGCCCAAAAAGCTGGCAGCATTGCCACGTTGTATGGCAATGCTAATTCTTTGTCCCAAGAAAAGGCCAGCCTTCTGGTCACGTGAAGAGTTCACCAGCCAACTTGAATGTATGAATTTAAATACGACATTGCAATAACCCTTTTCTATGCAAAGAACAGAAAAATTAATCAAAAGGGAAAGACATTATCTTTGTTTAAAGTTTAATGCTATTCTAATTTAGTTTACTTACGTAATGCGTGTCATCCTCTTCATTGTAGGCTAACTTGACGATGCCGTACGAACCCTGAAACAACGAGTTTAAACTTTACATAAGTGTCACATACAATATGTTTACCACAGAAGACCGACTTCATACAACACTAGAATTAACTGAAAACAAAAAAGAAATATAATTGGTCAGTTATGACTTCTTTTAAGCATATTTCCTTAGTTTGAAATATTGAAACAGTTTCATTGACTAACTAAGACCTATCTATACTTCTATACTAATATTATAAAGAGGTAAAATTTGTAAGTTTGTAGGTTTGTATGTAGGGGGTAATCCTGGAACTACTGGTCCGATTTGAAAAATTCTTTCGAGAAAAATAGGCTATATACCATCACGCTATGACCCACGGGATCGGAGCAGTAACGAAAAATGCGAGTGAAACCGCAGGAGACAGCTATGAACAATAAATTGATCAAAAACAAGTTGGATTAGTCCTCCAAGTGTTCCGTTTTTCATTGTTTTAAAGGCCATTTAAATACTGAATGTCTATGTAAATAAAATGATAATCTGACTGAATTATTAACTGTCAATGCACAGCCCTAACTGCTGGTCCTAGAGACATGCAACTTGAAGGGTTTGTTGTTTGTCTTCACAAACAACAAACCCTTCAAGTTCAAGTAGGTATTCACTAAGAAAGGATTTTTAGAAATTCATCCCCTAAATGATTAAAATAGTGGTTAAAAGTTCGACATCCACGCGGGCGTAAGCTAGTAATCCGTACTAATATTATAAATGCGAAAGTAACTCTGTCCGTCTGTCTCTTCTTCACGCCTAAACCACTGAACCGATTTGAATGGAATTTGGTACAGATGTAGTCTGGGACCCGAGAAAGGACATAGGATAGTTTTCATCCCGGAAATCCTCCGAGGACGGGAGCTATTAATCCACGCGGACGGAGTCGCGGGCAAAAGCTAGTACGTAATATAATCATAAATATATTTCGTTCATGCATAATCAGAGCCAGCAAGATATTCTCATCAACAACATTGCACACATATTTATCATCCCATTAGCTGCTAAACTACTAAAATGTTCATCTCCCTGAACAAATCCTTTGTTTCAGTTCCCATCTCTTTACATATTCACCACTAATATCCGTAGCCAAATGAATTCATTTCGTAATTTAACATTTTACTATGTAGTACAAGCCTGAAATAATAAAATATGTAAACAGGTTGCACAGTAACGTATTCTGCTGAAAATTTCGTTGAAACTCCAATTGCATTCTGAGTTCCTGGTATTCTTAATAATTATTGTGTTTGTTGTAAAATGTGTGACTGACAGTCGGACAGAACGTTGAGGATGAGTTATACTCTCGACAACTCTATGGCAAAGATAACCAAACATTACTTAGCAAGAGCTTTAGGCGAGTAAAATTACTGTCTCTGTCAAATTACGAATGTTAGATAGCGACAAAACATAATAAGCAGTATCTTAAGCCAGTGTGTCACAGTTCCTGTATCCTGGAAGTAAGGATCAAATCAAGGCATTCAGAATAAATATTTTTTAACTGTAATTGACTTTCCAAAGTGCCGTTCTAATTTTAACAGTTGAAAAATCAAAATGTCGTGATAATGAAAGGTGAATGCGCCTGCCTCTCATGGTTGTGGGTTCAAATCCTGGCAAATACCAATGTGACTTTTTCAATTCATATGTACTTTCCAAAGTTTATCTTCGACTTTACAGGCATAGGCTAAGGAAAAGAGTGAGGAAATTTGGACTTGTAGTGAATGTAAGTCTGAAATCGACAATCCGCCTTGAGCAAACGTGGTGACCAATTCTTGTGCCTTTTCTGCATGAGAAGAGGCATTTGCTCAGCAGTGGGACAGTTATAGGCTGGTATAATTCATAACTAAATAATTTGACTTTAGTTTGGATATCGAACAGGGGCGTGCACTGCGTCACTTGCACCTTACTGTATACTAAGAAACGTATCCTACTAATGTCGGCCTGTGTGCGGCGAACCTTCTGAGTCCATCTAATTTGTGGCGTCTCATAACTTTTAGCTTATTAGCGGACTTAGTAGCGTTACACTTTTAGCATAATTAGTGGCTGAACTGGAGCTTATGTCGACTTCCAGTGTACAGGCCGTTGGCCTATTTTGTGTTTATAATGAAGTATAGAAAGTAGTGGTAATTTTGTTTGTTGTTGTATGTTTTTTGTAATTTTTGTACCTATTTGAACTATTTATGTTGCTAAAGCTAACATAAAAATTACTAAGCATATGTTTTGATGATTAGTTCTCGGGTTTTCTCTGTAAGAAGAAAGAAATTCGTCCTCGCTCTAAAGTGAAACAAAAACGACTGAAAAAAAAAACATTTTCAAGTAATATAAGGCGGTAAACAAACCTGCCCAATAGGCTCCAACAGCCGGTACTGGTTAAGCTGCACATAGCCCGAAGCTTGCGCAAGCGAGACGCGGCGCGACTCGCGCGGCGCCCGGCGTGGTCGCGGCGACCCCTGGCCGCACTCCGCCGACTTGGCCGCGTGCGACCGCAGCAGCGTCGAGCGGTCGCCCGTCGCTGGGTATGTAGACAGCCTAATGTGGGACAGAAAATTGTGGTAAAGTAAAAAGTGACATGTTTAATTTTAATTAATATTTACATTTAATGGTATAGTGCGTTTCACGAAAGAATTCCCTTCGCCGTAATGTTGGTAGCACGGAAAATTTGTGCTGCAAATATTTTTCATGAAATTACCCATTATTAGGGAGAATTATGACATTTTGTTACTTTAACAATTTGATTATTAGGAATTCACTACAATTCCTAGCTTTCTTGTGATGCAAGAAAGGCGCCAACTTTTATTATGAAATCACAGATTGTCAAGCGCACTGGCCGCAGTTAGTCTCGATACGTTATTATTCTCTCGCCAGTCGGAACATTCTTCAAAAAATTTCCCTACGCCAGTCGGAACATTCTTCAATAAATCCCCTAACTGTCGTCATTTTTTAAGATTTGGTGTATGGTGAGCGATCTGTTACGAGCACCCGTGTGTTCGCGCGACAGTTGTAGCCTTTCCTTTTAGTTTTTCTTATGAGCACACGGGTGTTCGTAACGACAGTTGAGGGGTTTAACGTTGTAATTTTTAGGACTTTAAACTTGCAACCCTATCTTACTAAACTGACAGATAAACAGGGGAGCCAACACAACGACGAAGGGAATTCTTTCGTGGAACGCACTATACAAGCATAACGATTTATCGTTACGATTTGACTGTCCAGTTGGTTAGTGCAGTTTTATCGAACGTGTTTACGGAAATAAGATCTGATTATTATGGTTCTGCAACCGTACGTTTTCGACAAAACTGTACAAACGAACTGCGCATTTAAATAGTAGCGATATATCGTTGTCGTGTTTACTGAGCATAATTAATTATAATTATAATCAATCATAAATTCATAATAATTGAAAATAACATTTAACATTTATTTATTTCCATCATACTTTACAGGTTTGTCACATAACATACATACTAATATTATAAATGGGAAAGTGTCTGTCTGTCTGTCTGTCTGTCTGTTTGTCTTTCTTTCACGGCAAAACGGAGCGACGAATTGACGTGATTTAGTTGAAGGGATGGGGAGTAACATAGGCTACTTTTTGTCTCTTTCTAACGCGAGCGAAGCCGCGGGCAGAAGCTAGTAAAATTATAAATACAATAGGGATGTTGACTACATCAAAAGAATGACATTCTGTTTAGTCCGTCTGTTAGACAGTCCAAAAATACTGGACACATATTTTTTGCTTGATCAAATTAATAACAAAATACAAAGATAAAGAGCATCAAAGTTCCGGAGAGGGGGCTTGTGACGTCACTTCTGAGTAAAAATTATACGAAGGCGTGACGTTTCACGAAACTTCAACGCACTGTATTGTCGTCATTTTCTGTTTACGAGAAAAAAGAAAAAATACGTGTCCCAAATTTTTTGATTATCTCACTGACGGACTAATTACTTTTTTTTTTGTCATCTCGCCTATTGTAACCAGTGTAATTGTCATCAAAAATGTATTTTGCAGCGATAAATTATGTTACAACGATAATAATACAAAACGGACCAAGCACCTGAACCAAGTAATAAAATAATTCAAGATTTATAATACATTATTTTGAACCTTGCAGAGTTCAGCTGTCTTTTTCAGGTGAAAGGTTAGTTCGTTTTTTTTATTTTAATACTTAAAAGAGCTTATTATTTAAAATTAAATACTCTTTGGATTAAAATACTTAAATTAATGCACACTACATTTTTCTTTGTCTTTAGAATTTTTATATAAAAGCGATATCATTGGTCATTAAAGTATTGTTTTTGTTGTTCTTAAATAAAATACGTTTTTTCAATCCGTTTGTACGCAGAAGGATTATGTCTACAGGTATAATCAGTATGCACAATTTAATTGTTTCTTGCTTCATTAATTTTAAATTAAATATTTTTTTTTAAAAAGAAAATAAATGAAACAAATATTATATTACGAGTAGGTTACTCCTATTTAATCAAGTGTAGCCTGCAGTATGCGTGACCGCAAAATGCTCGTTACACATTTTGCGGTCAGTTCTGTGCACGGAACAACGCGTACGGCGACCTAATCATCTTGACACTTGCACCCATTTCTATGTTCAACAATTAATTGAACACACTATGTGATTAAACTGTGACTATAATATAATTAACGTGTTGCCGCTTATGATTTTGGGTTTTATAATTTATTGGCAAAATCTAAAATAAGCACAATTATTTTGATATTAGAGGTAAGCTTTTTTAACCTTATGATACTAAAAGTATTTTTCTATTTGAACCAGTTATTCCTAAGAGTAGAACGTTGAATCAAACAAACAAACGGCAGCTTTATACATTTATTTTGTATCATTACATGAGAATACCTATTTTTTTTGTATCTTAGGAAATCGGACATAATTATCCAGCTTGATGATTTACTAATTACTAATTGCAGAACAATATAGTCGTCATCGTCATTATGTTAGAAAAAATATCATTGTCATCATTACACATCGTTCCCATTGTAATAAAATTAAGTCACACTTTTTTATGCTACTAAAAACTAGACTATAAAAGTACTAGATCAAAAAAGCAAAAAAAGAACTTGTAACTAATACTTAACAACAATTCGTAAGGAATGCAAAGTCACTGTCATCTCACAACTTCAAGTAATAACTTATCCGGGGTTGCGGAATGTTTATAATAGTTACCGTGACCCTGGAACATAAAGAGCAATCGAAGGAACATGAGTGGGTTTTAGTCAGTAAGAGTCTGACACGCCCTCCCGCCGCACCCAGGACGGGAGCAGTCATTGGATGATTTCCCACTCACCAAAAAAAAAAGTAATAACTTATTTTTTTTACTGCGAACAAAAAGTCTTGACACTTGATCATGTCCCGATAATGACTCAAATTAAAAGTCTAACATTTTTTGCGGTCACAAGTAGAAGCCATTAATCTCTGTAACATCCACACAGACTTGTAAAAACGATCTTTGAAATAAAAATCTTTTGTCCAACTTCAATCTATTTGATACTTGTGCAAAACTGTCATAAATTAAATCTTTTAAGCCAGCTTGGAGCAAAAACGACCTGTTTAGTGACAGGTTAAATAAACGATCTTAAGCCTGACGCGTTTTAGGAAAAAGGACACCTTTTGGAGGATAAATCGTAGTCATTTCTTTAATTTTAATCTTACTATAATCTGTCACACTTTCTTTAAATTTATGTAAAAAAAAAAATACAATGGATTCGCTGAAATGTGTTTAAGGGCACACAAAATTAACATAAACTATTAAATGTACAATATTAATGAATAGTAAAAATAAAAACCACCCTCTGTGAGGGATTATTTTGAATTATAACTTTCTTTTTTTTTAAGTCACAGGCTTACGAGGATTTGTGTGGGATTTATCTGATTCTTCTTAGTTTGTTTAGCCCATTACTTAGACGGTTTAGTTAAAAGATTTTGGGATTAAAGTTAAGGTGTACTCGTCTATTGTGTAAAATATTTGCACCGGGTGGTTTAGGACACTGAACCGACAGCTGGCTACATGCTGCCCTAGTCTAGTCATATCTGCTTTACATAGTAGGTATAACATAAAGTTTCCTGTTTGTAAGTTCGCTTATATATTTGGAATTACGATTCAAGAGGAAGGTTTCTTGGAATTCATGCCAATTTTAATCAAGAATAACCGAGATTTCCTAAGATTTATAAAACCCGTGCTAGTGTCAAAAAGCTTTTATATTACGTATTTGGAAGCTAACTTATTTATTGTCGAATTGTATAATCGAATTTAGTTGCTTAGTTAAAACCTTCGAACGCACTGATTCGAGACACAATAGAAAGACACTAAAATATTATCAATTTATAATAATAATATGAAGAAAACTATCAAAAAAATTTACTTCACCACTAAAACGGGTCAATTTGTTTAGCCCACAATAATAGATACCCGTGGGTGGTGGAAAAGCGCTCATCTGTTTCGGCTTTGCAGTTTTGTGGGGCTATGTATTAGCTTTTAAGATTTTTTTTTAAAGAAAATAAAAGCATTCATTTTGGCTGTCAGCTTTACAAAAGTATCAAGATTGTTTGTTACCTGTCGCCATCTGGGGTATGCCAGCGGTTCCTCTCGTGGCCCCTGTTGCTACCGTTAGACACGTCCACTGCCGAGTGTCTGCAACAAAATAATGAACAGGTTAGATTTCAAAACAGCTCCGGATCTATGTTTTTTCGTGAATGGGATAAAATATTGCCTTAGGAGCCTTCGTTTTGCCTTTTTTAATAAATAGCTAACCAGCACCTAACTGTTAGGAGTTTATGAAGCGGTCTACTTTTTACTTTTAGTCATACTGTATTGTTATATCGGCGACCCCCTTTTTATACATTGGAAGTTATCAAATGACTTCTCCCGTCCTAGTGTCAGACTTTTACTGACTAAAACCCACCCTTTTACTTTGGTTACCCTTTATGTTTGGGGGCCGCTTCTCTCGCCCCGCCCAGGACGGAATAAGTCATTAATTGATGATTTCCCATCTTTAAAAAAATGTAAACGGCGGATTCATACAAAATGCCTGCGACATATCCAATCCTGATTATTTTATTTGTCTGTTGTGGTTAAAGCCATTTAATCAGTCACTGTGTTCTTTTGTTTCACAAAAATGAGTTGATTGAAAACGAAATGTTTATTTTGATGGTCGTTTGTTTTAACTAACATAATAACACGTCAGTCGCAACTTCTGAAGCATTTCTCAGGTAATTATACGTGTCTACCATTTACGATAAAAGCACAATTCTTTGTTATGACCATTTTTGTAAGTAACTAGTTAAATAAAGAGAGTCGTAATTGGACAATTAACCTCTTGTATGCCGTAAATAATAACACAAATAAAATTTATTGTGTCTTGCGTAGATCTGCGCTTCCGGCAGTCAAAGGGTTAATAATTAGTATGGGAAATCAAATGATTGGAGTTCAAAGTGATAGCTGTGTCTGGTGAACTGCTTTTACAATAATTACCCGACTGCCGAAAGTTAGGGTTATGTGTATCTATGGCACGATCTACAGTTTAAACCGTTTATCGGATTTTGACATATGAGGTGTCATGTCATTGAATTTGTCTCAGCTATGGTCACGGAATATTTCTATTCCGAGACGGTGCGAGTCACTTAAGGTATAATTATTTGAAAAAAAGAGGAATAATAAAATTATTATTCCGTTTCTACAGTAAACATACATATAAATTATATTTTTAAATATTATATAAAAAATAACATTTAAAAATATAAAAAAAAACTTTTTCCAAAAAAAAGATAACCGACTTCAAAAACTAAAAGCTCAAAAATAACTATTTCGGAAGTCGGTGGCTTCTCTTCTGCCGGTCGAATTGTGTTGCCTTGCCACCGACTTCCGAAATAGTTATTTTTGAGCTTTTAGTTTTTGAAGTCGGTTATCTTTTTTTTGGAAAAAGTTTTTTATTTTTTACTTTTTAGTTATAGTCCCAACTACGTTTTAGAGTAACTTTAAAAAAAAAAATGTACATTTTTCTATAAAAATTGAGGAGTTCCCTCGATTTCGGCATGATACCATCATCAGATCCTGGACCTGATGACAATGGGACCATTTGGGAAGCCTACCCTTTAATACAAAAAAAGAATTGTTCAAATCGGTTGGCAAACGACGGAGATATGCGCGAACAAACATAAAAAAAAAAACATACAAACATTCGAATTGAGAACCTCCTCCTTTTTTTAGAAGTCGGTTAAAAAATAGTAACCCACCGGCATCGGGAACAGGGTCCAAGCTACCGATGGTCAGGGCTCCAGAGAGAGGAACCTCCAGACAATGCGCGCCATGTCCAGGAGTACCGCCTTTTGTATCAGGCCCTTGATCCAGCTGCCTAGCGAGAGCCTTCTTAGGTGTTTATCGAGGCTCTAAGCTATAATGCCATTGGCCGTCACGACTATCGGTACAATGACTGCTGAATCTACGTCCTACACGTCGACAACCTCGCGAGCCAAGTCAAGGTGTTTGGACTGCTTATCCTTTTCGGCTTTCACGAGGTTCACGTCATGTCAAACGGTTATGTCAACAATCGTTGCCCGACGCACGATCTATTACCACAATGTCAGGCTTATTGGCAACAATAGTCCTGTCTGTGATAATAGATCGATCCCAGTATAATGTGATATGGCTATTCTCAAGAACTGGGTCGGACAAATACCTGTAGTACGGTACTTTCGATACCATAAGACTGTATTTCAGAGCTGATGAATAATCCTGGCTTCAAGGTTGTGTCTGTGGAAATAATATGTGCGAGTCACATAGGGTATAATAATTTGAAAAACCAGAGGAATAATAAAATTATTATTGAATAATCAGCTTTGTAATTTATTTTGTAATTAATTAGTATAAACATTATGTTATCTAAATGATTTCGGGATAATCCTTGCATGACCTTAAACTTTGCATGAGTATCGTATAGAATACAGAGTAGATATCACAAAAAAAAATTTAGGAAAAGAAAATAAAATATATACAACATGTCTTCTATTTATCATTTTTACCCGACTGCGGGACGCAAAGGGTAATGTGTTTATCAGTCTATGTATGTATGTTTGATTCTATGTGGCGTTCTAGAGACCAAATGCGTTGGCCGATTTTGATAATTCTTACGTCAATCAATTCGTCTTAACCTTGCGAGTGTCACTAAAGACATGACAATAATCAAAATTCACAACAGCGACAACCAGACGCCATATTGTCAAAATGAAAAAAAAAATGTCGGTGAACTATGTCGAGTGGGGTGTCGTTGAATAGGTATTTTAAGATCATATTTAGGTTCCTTTTGTCATTTTTCATTATAAATAACAGTTTAGGATATATAACGATTTAAAGTTGTTTAACAAAACAATAATTCTCGCTAATTTTCTTGCTTATTGATTTAAGTTTTTATTTCAAGTATATACGATATACAAATAAACAAAACATGAAAAAATATGGAGAACAAATATTTTTGGTAAAAAAATCACTTTGGTGTCACTGTACACAAGCTCCAAGGAATTACTTTGGACCGAGCTGTGGTTGATTTAATCTAATCATCAGTAGGTTAGACCACGGCAAGTTACCGAATAATACCTCAATGAAATACGATATAACTCCCTCAATGAAATTACTAGATTGCGTAATTTTCCATCTTATAACGAAGTCAATGAACCGTAACTATAAAAAGTATAAAATAAAATAAAAATTATTAAAAAACAAAAAACCCGACTGCGTGAAAACTAATTTTAAAAAATGCGTGAAAAATATAACTTAAATAAAAACTAAAAAGAAAGAAACAAGCCCAGTAGTTTAGAATAGAACAGAACGACTCACAGTCGGGGGCCCCTTGGAAAGATTTGATCGGTTTTGATTTGAATGGGCCCCGACTGTGAGTCGTTCTGTTCTATTCTAAACTACTGGGCTTGTTTCTTTCTTTTTAGTTTTTATTTAAGTTATATTTTTCACGCATTTTTTAAAATTAGTTTTCACGCAGTCGGGTTTCTTGTTTTTTAATAATTTTTATTTTTACTTGTTACACATCACAAATCTACCCCGAAACAGTATCCACGCGAACTCAATTTATGTCACGATGTAGAAAAATATTTGTCCGTAAGTTAACCCTGCCCACCCCTTTAATGCACGAGCGACATGTAACGAAATCCTCGCCTACGTGAGAGGTATCTATTTCACTCAGTGGGAGGAAAGAGTGCTTCTACAATATTTGTGAGGGAATTAAAATGTCATGTTCCTGTCATGAAGCTATTTATTTTTGAAATATAATTCGTTTAGAGAGCATTGTTAGATAATGGTAACATGATATGGTTGTGTTTTACTAATCGGCAATTTTCGGTAACGTTTGAACAAGCGCACTCGGCGGTGAATGGGTATTTGTTGAGTTGTAACCACGGCTTGTAACAGTAATATTCTATCCGAGCTAATATTATAAATGCGAAAGTAACTCTGTCTGTTCTTCACGCCTAAACCACTAAACCGATTTCGATGAAATTTGAAATAGAAAGGACATAGGGTAGTTTTCAACCCGGAAATCCCCCAGGAACGGGAGCTAGCTATCCGTGCGGATGAAGTCGCGGGCAAAAGCTAGTATAAAATAAAATAGTAAACTGACTGACTAATTGTCTGACTAAATATCAACGCACAGCCCAGATAGCTCGTCCTAGAGACATGAAACTTGCAGGGTTTCTTTGTAAAGAGTAAGTAACCAATAGGAGCGGTTTCTTGGAAATTCCATTCCAAAAGTATCGACATACACGTGGGCGAAGCCGTGCGCTAAAGGTAGACTATATAAATAAAGTAAATTAATCCCTATTTCCCTTGATCGCCATCATACGTAACCGGATAGACTAATTTCGCATTTCTTTTTGTTGTGTTTGATATTGTCTTTTTAGTCTATACTTACTCTTTACAAAGAACAACCCAGCACCCTGCAAGTTTCATGTCTCTAGGACGAGCGGTATAGGCTGTGGTTTGATATATCAACAGTCGGTAAACCAGTCAGGCAGTTATTTTATATATATGGATTATATATAAGCCTATGTATAGAAGCTATCACATATCAATATGACCTATATCCCTCCAACAACAATAACTACACAATTACCACAAAACATCCGCAGATTATGAAATACGATATATTATTCTTTCCTTCGTTATCACGCAAGTCAGTCACGTACTCCTGACTACCCTCTTGTAACGCGTGGTGGAATCTAATTCAGTCGCACGTGTGCTCGGCTTAATATTTGCGTGTCGTGACGTCACGGGGGGTGGAATTGTGGGAACGATATTGTTTTTGTGGATATAATTGGTCTGGTGAGATCATGTTGCGTGATTCGAGACACAATAGAAAGACAATAGCAGCGCGACAGGCGGCTGTCGCTTGGTCGTTGAAAGGTCAAACCTTCGAACACACGTGATTCGAGACAATAGAAATACAATAGCAGCGCGACAGCCGGTTGATTGGTTGGTCGTTGAAAGGTTGAAAAATATTACGATTGTCTGCTTTATGTGGCTGTCACTTTGATTAAATAAAATAAATAAATATCCTGGGACAACTCACACACGGTCATCTGATCCCAAACTAAGCAGAGCTTGTACTATGGCAACCAGACAACTGATAAACATACTTATATAATTTATAAATACATACATATTACAGATAAATTACACCCGGACACAGAACAAACAATCATGCTCATCACACAAAGTTTGTCCTGGGTGGGAATCGAACCCACGACCTCCGGCTTAGCAGTCAGGGCCACTCACCACTACACCAACAGGCCCGTCAAATGATGATGATTGATGAATGGTGATGATTTAAACAATCATGAAGAATCAAAATCTTTTGACGAATGTTAATTGATCTAAGTTATTCCTTCGAACGCACCTGATTCAAGACACAATAGAAAGGCAATAGCAGCGCGACAGCCGGCTGTCGTCAAGAGGTTAAGGCTGATTTACATTAATACAGTAGCTGGCGCCAGCATCACTGGATTCCGGCGCTGGATCAGTACTTGTATCAATGTAAGCATGTTTCTATTCGCTGGATACTGAATGCTGGACTGGATTCCAGTGATGCTTGCGCCAGCTACAGTATCTATGTAATATAATATAATATGAAATGAATGACTTCTGACTTTTGACATGTTTTACGGTGGCACAGAGATAAAAATGATGGCTGGGTGGGGTGTGTGCAGTGTTCTCACGTAACAGTTATAATAACTTTGTAGAGTGCACTCACGAACACAATTCGTGAGTGCAATATTTTTACAAAGGTCTGTATGCTTAGATCATTTGAATTACTAAAAGGAATTAAATGCGTTTTCACTAATAGATAAAATTTTATTATTCAGGAGGAAAAAAAATGTAGGTAGGCCTATTAACGCTTATAGTAAAAAAAGATTATATTTTCGCAACCTCACGGATATAGCAGTTCGTAGCCTAATTATTTTAATTTCTCAGCCTAATTATTTTATTTTTTACTTTAAACACTAATTCCTTTTTATTTCTTCACAAGACAAAGCTTAATGAGGCCGATTACAGACTGGTACTTACGTACGTTCAATTACCCCGTCAGTTACTGTAAGCCTCCCACACGAGTTAACTACTATTTTACGAGCTCTATCTCTGCTTACGACGCCGTAAACATATTTCAAAATGAACTTTAATGAAATTAACGTTTAAAATCTATTGCTAGTTAGTATATGTTTTTTATTTGGTTTATGGAACTGTTAAAGTTAACATAGCGAATGATTAACGGAATAGTTACCGCTTAAATCTAAGTACTAATATAATAAAATCTAAAGAGTATCGAGAAAAGCTATAGGATATATAACATCACGCTGCCAGCTACGGAAGCGCACTAGTAACCCAAGATGCGGGTGAAACCACGGGGGACTGCTATAGAGGTATTTAAATATTTACTTCAAAACAAACACAATAGGAATTATTAAAATACGCTGTAATCTTATCTTAGGTCACCTAGTATCCAGCAACGTCATAACACACAAGAAAACTGGCTTGCCTGCTACGCCGTAGTAGACTACACCGTAGTAGACTACGCCGTAGTAGACTGCGCCGTAGTAGACTACGCCGTAGTAGACTACACCGTAATTGACTACGCCATATGGTTACGTTGTAGCGTACTACGCTTTAAAATTTCATAGTTGTAGGCAATGATGTTATAAGTAAAAAAGTATAGATAGGTTACCCAAACGAAATTCTATCTTCAAAAACGGCACACTAACGCACACATACATTATACGTCAAAGTAGGATGACATGATTAAAGTAGTGCGAGTGAAAAAGAGATAAACGTCAAATGTCAACGCGATACTCAGTATTATGTTTGTCGATTGGCAAACTTTTAATGTGCCACTTTTTGACTGCATATAACCTATCTACACTTTTTTACTTGTAACATCATTGGTTGTAGGTCAACGCCAAGTACCTTATGAATTTTGATTCCCTTGAGAGCGTAAAACTATGTGTTTTTTGCGTTGTTTATTTCGTTATTTTGTTTTTTTTTAACAGCTGCAAGGGACAGCGAGCCTTAATTTCAACTCGATACCTCTACGCATTTCGAGGTAAAGGGTCTTGACAGACAGACAGGCGGGCAACAAAGCGATCCTACAAGGGTTCCGTTTTTTCTTTTGAAATTCAAAACCCTAAAAAGGCAGACATAATTAATTTAACAAACACATCTTTCTTTCTACTTTATACACAAAGAAATTGTTTCAAATTCTTAGCAACAGAGTTTACCCACATTTTACAATACAATATTAAGAATACCAGCAACTCAGAATCCAAGTGGAGTTTCCACGAATTTTTCACCGGAATACGTTAGGTACTATACAACCTATTTACATATTTTATTATTTCAGGCTTGTACTACGTAGTAAAATGTTAAATTATGAAACGAATTCATTTGGCTACGGATATTAGTGGTGAATATGTAAAGAGGTGGGAACTGAAACAAAGGATTTGTTCAGGGAGATGAATTTAGTAGTTTGCACTTAATGGGATGATAAATATGTGTGTTATGTTCTTGTTGAGAATATTTTGCTGGCTCTGATTATGCATAAACCAAATATAATTATCTTTTAGTAATTTAGCACATAATGATAATTTCTCTGCTATTGTCAGGATGTAGGGGTTATAAATGCAAACCAATACAACTTTTTAGTTTTTGCATCATAAATGCACCTACCATGCTACCTCTTCACCACTCTAAGTTGACTCGGAGAAAATGCCTGCGGCATTAAGTCCGCCTGTGTACCGTTGTGCATAAAGTATAAATAAACTAGCTTTTGCCCGCGGCTTCGCTCGCGTTAGAAAGAGACAAAAAGTAACATACTCTCCATCCCTTCAACTATCTCCACTCAAAAAATCACGTCAATTCATCGCTCCGTTTTGCCGTGAAAGAAAGACAAACAGACAGACAGACAGACACACTTTCGAATTTATAATATTAGTATGGATAATAAATAAATAAACTGTCTAACTGTATATTATTCACATATTGTACTATATTATCACTATAATCCCTTGCTATTATAATTATTATCTTATTATCGCAAAAACTGTTTAAATCGCGCTGCAATTTAACCACTGGGCTATTACAATACATTATGCTTAATTTAAAACTATTAATATTGAACGACCTCATTACATAATTACCTTGGCTTTAAGTGCTCTATTATCTAGCGCTACATACATACCTCCCGCCCCGAGTCGCGCTGTAATCACATGAGCCCACATCTCATTACCATGTCCCAGATTATAAACTTATGTTTCACATAATGTTATAATCTGTAGGGTTTTTTTTTTGGTGAGTGGCAAATTATCCAATGACTGCTCCCATTCTGGGTGCGGCGGGAGGGCGTGTCAGACTCTTACTGACTAAAACCCACTCATGCTCCTTCGGTTGCCCTTTATGTTCCAGGGTCACGGTAACTATTATAAACATTCCGCAACCCCATTATAAACATTCCGCAACCCCATAATCTGTAGGGTAAGAGCACCATATTGGCGCCATTTGTGGGTCTCTAGACTTTTCCGTCGTGATAGAACAACGCTATGAATAACCAAAGAGCTTATTTAGAACGGATTCTTTTATATTGCGACAAGAAATGATTTGTGAAATGAAAATGAGTTGTTAAATCGAACACACGTGATTCGAGACACAATATAAAGAGCCGGCTGTCGGTTGGTCGAAAGATTAATTATACAAGATATTTTTTTGCAAAAAAAGAAACCGACTTTCCTCGATTTCGGCATGATACCATCATCAGATCCTGGACCTGATGACAATGGGACCATTTGGAAAGTCTACCCTTTCAAACCAAAAAAATTGTTCAAATCGGTTGGTAAACGACGGAGATATGCGCGAATAAATAAAAATATATAAACATCCGAATTGAGAACCACTTCCTTTTTTAGAAGTCGGTTAATAAATTAGTAAAATTAGCAGTATTTCCATTTGAGCCCCTATTTTGTGAGCACCAATAGCCACCAATCAAAATATGCGTGAGTGTTCAATGCATGTGTGCCCAAAAAATATGTGCTCAATTAGGAATACTCAGAAAATTGTCAATAAAGAATTAGGTGAAAGAGTCCTCATACTTGTTTTTCGGCGTATTTCGTTCTATCTTATATAATTATATATATATAATTAAAATTAATATTTAATATTAAGTTTAATTTAAGTTGAATTGAGTTCAACTCACCAGTAGCCAGTATTTGTCTATTTACTTAAAAATTTGCCCTACAGTGTAATTCATGAATTAAATAATACAAAATGAAAGAAGAAAATTACGGTGTGGTCTTATACAGGGCGTAACGGAATGATTATTATACATACGAACGATGTAAAGAGTTCATTCTTATTCTTCATGATAAATATTATAGCTTTTCTGCCCTTATTGTATGTCTATTAGGCAGGATATATTGGAATTGGAATTTTAATTTATTTCAACGCAAGACAATGGCGCTTTGTACACAAACATCACTAAATTTAAGTTAAATGCATCTTTTTCTTTCCATTTCTTAAAGAAAAGGACGGAAGATACATTTTAGTTTAATCCTGTCAAATTAGACAGCGTCTGAAGTTGAAATTGACGTATATTTAGATGCCATGTTTTTAAATCACGTCTAAATTATCAATGGAGTGTCTAAATTTGACAGGACTTAACTAATATTTTATCTTTTGTCCTTTTCTTAATAAAATGGAAAGGGAAAGATGCATTTAACTTAAATTAGTCTAGTTTGTGAATAAGAGAATCGGCCGGCACCAATTAAAATTTTGGCTTTATATTTAGAAATGTGCTTCTGAGTTCGATGGTATGATTATGGTATATTTCGTTTAAATCGCGAATGTAGAAGTATAAAGGGTTGTGTTTATTTATTTATTTATCTTTGCCTCTATATTACATAAACATGCAGACCTTTCGCAACTGCGGAAGCAGAACCAAAAGCCTGTTACATCGATTAACAAAACCTGTATAAATACTGATTTATTTACATAAACATTATATCACGTAAATTAACAAGCAATTGACAACTATGTAAAACATCATAAGGCTAACTTTGAAAAGCTAATATAGACTAAGTTAAGTCTCATTTTTTTTTACCTAATTTTCTTTTTTTATTTTTCATTCGAATCTTCTTCTGACAATTACAAACACAATAAAAAACCGGCCAAGAGCGTGTCGGGTCACGCTCAATGTAGGGTTCCGTAGTTTCCCGTCCGTCACAATAAGTGTTCCCACTTATAAGTTTAAAAAAATTAAATATTTTCTTTTAATTTTTATATTTGAGTTGATCGAATGAAAGGTAAATTACGGTTTATGACGTATTAAAAAAAACTATTTACTAGATCTCGTTTAAACCAATTTTCGGTGAAAGTTTACATGGTAATGTACATCATATATTTTTTTTTGATTTATCATATTCTTATTTTGGAAGTTACAGGGCCCCCCCTGTAACTTCCTAAATAAGAATATGGACCAACATTTTATCACTTTGAAAGTGTCTCTCGCGCAAACTATTCAGTTTAGAGAAAAATGATATTAGAAACCTCAATATCATTTTTGAAAACCTATCCATAGATACCCCAAACATGTGGGTATGACGAAAAAAAAATTTTTGATTTTAAGTTCTATGTATGGGGACCCCCAAATTTTTTTATTTATTTTCTATTTTTGTATCAGAATCTTAATGCGGTTCACAGAATACATCCACTCAGCAAGTTTCAACAGTATAGCTCATAGTTTCGGAAAAAAATGGCTGTGACATACGGACGGACAAAAAGACAGACAGACGGACTGACAGACAGACATGACGAATCTATAAGGGTTCCGTTTTTGCCACTTGGCTACGGAACCCTAAAAAAGGAATTAACGGAATCCCCGGCCGCCTGCGCGTGATGCCGTGACTAAGGGATATAGGGATTATTTTTTATGTATAAAAAATAAAGATATTACATTGCATCATAATCCATTCAAACCAATTACAACTAATTCTGAGTTGCACCTCTACCACAGATCTTTACCACATCTTTGCTACACCCTGTATACGTTAAAACAAACACGCACCCTCTAGCTTTACATTAATAATGCACATCTACAGCTAATCGCTTGAATTACAAACGCATTAGATGGATTGCTTACGAAGTGATTGGTAAATTATCTGTAATTGATTATTGTGTAGTGTTGGTGTTTCTACACGACTGGAAAATTATATGTTTTAGTGTTATACAACCATAAATTATGGTGGAATTGACAGCGGTATTTTTAGGTCTATGTGAACCTTTTGTAACTCAATGAAACATTAAAAACGAGGAGTGAAAACGTAGTAATTTTTGGGTTAGAAGGAAATAATGAATAATGATAAAAGAAAAACTTTTTATACATAATAATTATATACTTAGTTTTCTTTATTATTTTAAGTTTGTAAAACCAATTTTCTTCTTTTGATGGGCGCGCAAAAAATTTTAATTTTATGAGACATTTCTGCAAAATAAAGGTATTGTTGTTTTACCTATTTGTAATGGTAATCGAATACTTAGTAGCCTCATTCAATATGTTCCTGGTCTCACCTGCCACGCAGTAAAAATGAGAGGCGCTATCTCTTAATAATGAGAACTTGTACAAGAGCCGCCATTACGATTAGTGATAATTAATAAATCTAAGCCAAGGTACTCAACAGTGCCTGGCACCCCACACGTACCATTACGACTAAATGTGGCAACACTCGCGATAATTTGCATGAATATGTCCCGTAATCATAGGCACCGTCTGACAGCGCTCAAGAATTTGCATACAAAGTGCCGTCACGCCAAATTATATGATCGCTGGGGTGGCAACACTCGATTTTGTTTAATATTATGCGTAAGACGTATGTGTGTCAGGGGATTTTCCCCTTCGGCCATATTCGTAAATAGTTGACAAGGAAGAAGAAAATATCTTCAAACCTCTAATAAATAATAATACCAGCCTATTACTGTCCCACTGCAGGGCAAAAGCCTCTTCTCATACAGAGAAGGCACGAGCATTGATCACCACGCTTGCTCAAGGCGGATTGGTGATTTTGGACTCATATTAACTACAAAGTCCAGGTTTCCTCACGATGTTTTCCTTCACCGATGTCTGTGTCCAATAAAAACTTTAGAAAGTACATATGAATTGAAAAAGTCACATTGGTACTTGCCCGGATTTGAACCCGCAACCTCTTGCATGAGAGGCGGGCGCCTTAACCACTAGGCCATCACCACATTCCATTCCATTCTACCACACATATTGCAGTGTTATTGCGATAATGCGTCCCGATTTTTTGTACACAAGTACGTTTTTATCGACTGAGCGTGCATAATGAATTAAAAACCACATACGACACCCATACTACGTGTGTAAGAGGCTTTATACTAGCAAAGATGATAGAATTTTCTTTTTTTGGTTCTACCTATAAAAAATAGATTATGAACCAAATACATTAATTATTATTAAGAGCATTTTAGGTACTTAGTAAGTAAAACATTCAGTTTTATCAATCACTTACCCGAAGTGTGAAAGTAACGTGATACCTACGGGGATATCACTAAAAGCCTTGGTTTTGCACCAGATATTCCTCTACTAGTATCAAGTTGCAGTTCTCTCAGATAAAGAGATCAAGGGAAGAGTGCACATGTCTTGTGTTTGTTTACACACTTCTAAATCTATACAAATTAATAAAATTAAAGTCTGTAAGTCAAAATTTGCTGCTTCTATGTGATTGCTATCCTAATAAGCAATCACAAAAAGGTTCAATTTTAATGTTTATACGATATATTAAACATAATATTGTTTTTCATTTGTCTGTTTGTTTGTTCCGGGTAATCTCCCAAACGACTGGACTGATTTTACGCCGATTTCAAAGGCAGATAGCTGATATTACAGGCAGTAAATTAAGCTACTTATATTCAGAAAAAAGCTTTAGAGCTGCTCAGTTTTTTTTCCCAAAACGCAACTGAAAGCGGATAAGCCGCGGGAGGACAGCTAATCTGAATTAATCTCTGTGGTGTCTGTGTCTTGTGTGTCTGCAGAATATTTAGTTCCACCACTATCTTTCGGTCAGGTTTAAATAACAGACTATTCAATTTTACAGCCTCCCATCAGTATCCGGACCGCAACCCGCTACCCTCTCAATATGTACCCATCAAGCAACCTCATGAAATAAGGGTAGTTTCATTAAATATGTAGCGTTGGTTTGTGGCCTTCGTTCAGATTTATGTTAAACGGTGGGTAGTTGAATATTTTATTAGGAAAAATTAGGGAGTGTTCTATTTTGTCGTTAAAGTTTTTGTTTTTTGAGAGTTTTAAAATAAATATATCCTGGAACAACTCACACACAGCCATCTGAACCTTATCTAAGCAGAGCTTGTACTATGGTCACTAATAAACATACTTATATATTTTATAAATACATACATATTATAGATAAATTCAATAATTTATTATTGTAGATTAAAGGCATAACTTGTGGTTTCAATTGAATTGTCTTAGCTACTTTATGCGAGTCATTTTTAAAACTTACTTAATTAAAATTTATGACCCTAAAACGTAAATTGGTTTTAATTACCTAGGTTTTTTTTTTAAACAGACACACGTTACATCGTTTTAAAATGTGTCACAACTAGTAATGCCCTCGAGTAAGTAACTCAAATTATAAGACAAGAGTTTTCTCTATATACTGGTGACTGCACATAAAACTACACCGATAATATTACTAGAATAACAAAAACCAGTTTAACATAGTTAAAAAATAGAGCGTTGATTGTAAATGAAACAAGCGCGAGTGTGCAATGAACTATATTCGTGTAGTATTGACGTTATTTTTGTTTTTCAAACGTCATTTAGAAAATTGGTATTTTTTTCCAGCCTATACTGCCTCACAGCTAGGCAAAGGCCTCCCCAAAGGTCTTTAATTAATTATAATAAATCATTACAGTCACCTGGCCAAATGGGTGATATTTTTACACCAACCCACGTCTTTCGTTATAGCAGAATTAAACCCAATTTGTATTTAACAAATACATGTCATAATATAAATAAAATATTAACCTTTCAACGATCAAGCGACAGCCGGCTGTCGGGTTGCTATTGTGTCTAGAATCACGTGTGTTCGAAGGTTAATCAAAATATTTCAATTAAAGAATCCGGTATGTGATGTTATATATTTTTCTTGTAAGAGTGAAATTGCATGAAAACTGACGGCAGTTTTCTGAAGCTTCTCTACGAAAACTAATCTCATATCTATAATAACATCCAATGATCGAAGGTAAACAAAACTGCCTTCAATCCTGAAATCGGTGTGGGAGCACTCTCACAGTACTGTAGAGACACTGGCTGATGGTGTCTTAATAAAACCTTTTTACATTCATTATTTGTGATGAGATAAAATATATTTAAACTTAGAAGGACTTGACAGCCCCTAAGGCTGACAAGCGGTCGTATGAAAATGATAAAATACGAAAATATAAAATAGATATGAAAAATATCTTTTATTAAAGTAATTAGTAGTCCCGGTACAGTAGAGGTCCCTTCCGGCCTCTACAGTACTATAAATTAAGTGAATCTTGAAAAACAGAAAGTGTAATATGGTTCTTCAAAATTTATCAATTTTTAGGAGCACTTGTAATGATTATACATAAATATTTAACGCAAAAAAAAATGGAATCATTTATTACCATATTTTGCATAGTAACTGTTTCTGCTTTTTAGTAATAACACATAAATGACAGACAGAGAAGAATTACTCTAAAATGGCCAGCTACTAAAAAATTGAAATAGGGATGATGACTACATCAAAAGAATGACATTCTGTTTAGTCCGTCTGTTAGACAGTCCAAAAATACTGGACACATATTTTTTGCTTGATCAAATTAATAACAAAATACAAAGATAAAGAGCATCAAAGTTCCGGAGAGGGGGCTTGTGACGTCACTTCTGAGTAAAAATCATACAAAGGCGTGACGTTTCACGAAACTTCAACGCACTGTATTGTCGTCATTTTCTGTTTACGAGAAAAAAGAAAAAATACGTGTCCCAAATTTTTTGATTATCTAACTGACGGACTAATTACTTTTTTTTTGTCATCTCGCCTATTGTAAAGAAAGATAAACCATTTTTTTGTTTTATGTAAAATCACAATCATAACTTAAAGATAAATTAAGTTATCAACATAAAAAGAAATACAACACACTGACCTCAATCTTAATAATGTAAACATCTCTGCAACAATCAACATCAAAAACTTGGCATGTCATCCACACGTGACTATTATTCGCTAGAGAATAACGTTTCGGCAGGGTTACAAGCAGACACAGGTACGTGCGCGTTAAATCCCGTTCAACAGTACAGTAACAACAGTTTCTAGTAAATTAGAGTAAATTAATCTAGAATGAGTTACAACAAACTTTAAAAGCCAGGACAAATCTGTTGTCTTTCTGTCATTTTTCCACACAAAGATGTCAGACTTTTTTCCACGGATCCAAAACAATATTCACATCATATTATTATTATATTCGTCCTAAAAATATTATTTAGGTACAGATAATATATTTGTGGTTTACACATGATTAATACCAGTACTGTACTACGTAGTACGCATCAGACCTTTGTAGGGTTATTATACCATCAAAGAAGGCAAATATGTCCCTCCACCCCCCCCCCCCCTTCAGACGTCTCTATCGACATCCGCTCCATAAATTAATTCTCTTAATCGCCTTTCATTCAATTTCATTCGCCTCTTATCCGCAAAATTGAAAGTAAATCGTTCCTTCCGCCGCAATTTAAAAGTTAATATTAAGTGTTTATGCAAAAAGCCTTAATATCCGTCCGGATACTCTTTACAATGTTCTGAATATCCGTCCTGGGGAACATTGCGCAGGTTTGTGGAGATTTTATGAAAATTTTATAGTTACTGTCGAGACGTGAGTTGATTATTGAAAATAAATGTTTTTTTTTTATTTAAAAACTCTCGAAACGGATTTTGATTAGTAATGTCAGTTGTATTTACTAATTTTCATACATATTTCTCTTTGAACAGTCCAGTAATCTCGTGGTTACAAGCGCTGTTCTGAACGTGAAGTCTTCGGCTCAATTCCTAGATGGGAAAAAACGGAGTTCATTAGGCTGACGATCGACCTCAGCGGCACAAAATAACTTAACAAAATAAATATGATTTTTACCTAGAATAATTTATTTATGACATACGATAGAAGGTATTTCCTATCTTCTGTGTAGGTGTTCTGTTGAATAACATTCTCGAAATAGAAAAAAGGTTTGATGGAAATAATTATGTTTCTTAAAATAAACTAAAAAAACCGATTGGAATCGGCTCGTACGCCCCGGGGTTGACAATATTTGTGCTCTTATTTATAAAACTGTTCTGGTTAATTTTTTTACTATACCGTTCCCACTGAAGGAATTATTTTTGTACAAAAAGAAGATATTATTAATTGATATTACAGGAAGTTGACTACTCAATATTATGGTTGAGATTAATTCCGGCGAAATTTTTTAAGTTTCGTCAGAATTATAATCAATGAATTACTCTAATGAACGAATGTAGCTCGTGTCAATAAAAAGACAATATAGTAGTCCGACAGCCGGCTGTCGGTTGGTCGTTGAAAGGTTAACTGCCTTGAATGTGAAGTTTGGCCGCGACGAAATGGGAATGTAATTCTGTGTGTGTCTCTATTTAAAATAAAATTTACAGCTTAGGATGATTTTTAATCTATGCAAGAATCTGCAATAACTGAAAGTCCCGCGTACGAAATCGAAGACAAAGACTACTCGTAAAAAATATATAAACAGCCTTGTTGTAACGCCTTAAAAGTTAAAATGCCTTCATCTTCCGACAGCAATAACTAAAGTTACTGCCGCTCAGAAGCGTCATAAAATGTTCTCTAAAACATAAGATACGGAGAATTGAGTATTCTACATTTTACGCCCGTAAATGATAAACCAGGGGTTGTATGGGGGTGAAAAGGGATGGAAATGGGATGAATTGGGAATTTTATGGACACTAACGTCTCATGTCAGATAAGATGTGAAATCACAGCTAAAACTAACTGGCCTTGACAGGATTAACGGCCTATGACGGGCCTTTTGGTATAGTGGTTAGTAAGTAACTGCTAAACCGGGGGTATTGGGAACGATTTCCTCTCAGGACAAACTGTGTGATAACCATGATTGTTTGTTGGCTGTGTTATAGTTGTTCCAAGATATTGATTGGATATTTAGAGGAAGATTTAAATGAGTACTTTGGTTTGCTGGGAGAAAACTCAATTCAGAGTTAAGCTCGCCATTGTATAGGTATATGTTTTTTTTATATTTTTGCATTGAGTTAGTACGTATTTTAATTTTTTTGTGTGCAATAAAGAGTATGAACAAGAATGTATTATCCATCCATACTAATATTATAAATGGGAAAGTGTGTCTGTCTGTCTGTATGTTGGTTTTTCTTTCACGGCCAAACGGAGCGACGAATTGACGTGATTTTTTAAGTGGAGATAGTTGAGGGGATGGAGAGTAACATAGGCTACTTTTTGTCTCTTTCTAACGTGAGCGAAGAGAAGACACGAAGAGATTTTTGAACATTTGTAACTCATGTGCAAAGCTGAAGCGAGTCGCTAGAGAAGTAAAAACAAAAGTCTGGTTTTCTTTGGTCAGTTTTCCACTATAATACCTCGAAATTACACATGAATGATTACACAATTACACTATTATTTCTTAATAATGTTAAGTGTACCCCGAGTGTGTAAGTGGTGTATTATATAAACGGTTGACAAATGACTGCACTATTGTCTGAGCATTATAATGGCTGAAGTGCTCTTTGAACGTAATTAACTATGTAAGAGGTCATGAGACATGGTATTAGTGTCAAGAATTATGAATGATTATTATTATATCTCCTTTATAGTGCTTAGAACAAAATAGAGATTATACGTTATATACGTAATTATAGAGAACTAAGGGGTCTCCTTCGGTTTTTCCCTAGTCTTTTTTTCATTGTTTGATTAAAGCAGTTTATTTGTAAACTTGTGAACACTATGCTCCCGAACTTTATATAGCTCCCATTTCCTAATTTATATAAATAAGTAGTTACTTTTTTGTTATATACATGTAATTTTTGACGGAAATGGTTTTTAGATTATATTCGTTCTAATTCTCATTAACCATGTACAAAATATAACGTTACATATACGTAATTATAGAAAACTAGCTGTCCCCCGGTTTCACCCGCGTTATGTTAGGTTTTTATTTTACTGCTCCGTTTCCGTACGTAGCCTATGTCTTATTGTGATATATAAGCTACTAGCAGCTGTCCACTGCGGTTTCACCCGCATTTTTCGTTACTGCTCCGCTCCCGTGGGTCGTAGCGTTATGGTATATAGCCTATAGCATTCCTCGATAAGTGGGCTATCTAACACTGAAAGATTTTTTTAAATCGGACCAGTAGTTTCAGAGATTACTCCCTACATACAAATTTACAAACCTACAAACCTACAAACTTACAAATTTTACCTCTTTATAATATTAGTATAGATTAGTATAGATATCACTGTAAAATTTGCTGACTGTTTTAAAATGTTCGCACGACTAGTAGACATCCTTTATGTTCGTGTATAAACCAACAACGTTTCAGGTTTATTCGTACCACAATTTATGGATGACCCCTTACACGAAACATTAAACATTGCTCAAGTCTGACCTTCTGAAGACCGCAATGAATTTAATTTACACAAACATCTGACAGATAGCCTGCAATATTATTGTGGGCAATGATTTACTTACCGCAGTTAGACGGGGTATAATCTATAATATACATAATAAAATAGTAACAAAGTCTACTGTATATTGAAAATTTATAAAAAAGAATATGTTTTGCAAGCTATGCAAATATAATTATAATATACTAGCTTTTGCCCGCGACTTCGTCCGCGTGGAATAATAGTTCCCGTTCCTGGGGGATTTCCGGGACAAAACTATTCTATGTCCTTTTTCGGGTCCCAGACTATATCTATACCAAATTTTATTCAAATCGGTTCAGTAGTCTAGGCGCGAAGAAGAGACAGACAGACAGACAGAGTTACTTTCGCATTTATAATATTAGTACGGATTAATGTTGGCATAGAATTTTTACTGCTTTATAAAACAAATTTGTTTAAACTTTAAACACACGTGATTCGAGACACAATAAAAAGACAATAGCAACGCGACAGCCGGCTGTCACTTGATCGTTAAAAGGTTATGCAAGTAGAATCTTAAAATCACTTTTACACGTCATATTACATTTATAAACTTGCTAAAGCCAGCATTTCCTAACAGAATTCCTCTGAGAAGATATGCCACGTTATAGCCTTCAAGCAGTCAAGCAGACGAACTCGCGGGCAACAGCTAGTCAAGTCTATACAAGGTGTATTTTTGGTCTTCCTCAACCCGCTAGGAGATGATTCTACCCATCAAAACAAACAACTTTTATTATGGAACCAACTCCGAAATCGTGAAAAAAATATCAGCTGTTTCTATGAAAAGTTCATTGCCCTCCCGACCATAATGTATGAAACAGCTGATATTTTTTTCGCGATTTCAGAGTTGGTTCCATAATAAAAGTTGATTGTTTTTATGAGTAGAATCATCTCCTAGCTGGTTGAGCAAGACCAAAAATACACCTTGTATAGCCTGTTATAACCGCCATATTGTCTGCTTAGTGTCACAGAGCACGGAGCGACTACTAATGTCATAGGTTCCTGTTAGCATTCAAGCCATGTTGTAGCTCAGTCATTTTATTATATTATGTGACATTTTTGCTTAGGTTTTTATTCTTCCGTGGATTGTTGCTTGGTTTATGGTGAGGTTTTTTTAGCAAGAATCGATAACCGTAGATTTATTTCGTGGCAAGAAAGACGAAGGACATATTGAAGGAGATTAATGTTTATAATAGTTACCGTGACCCCGGATCATAAAGGGCAAACGAAGGAACATGAGTGGGTTTTAGTCAGTAAAAGTCTGACACGCCCTCCCGCCGCACCCAGGCCGGGAGCAGTCATTTGATGATTTCCCACTCACCAAAAAAAAAGGGGAGATTCTTTATTCGATTTGCATTCAAATTTGTAAAAAAACCGGTCAAGTGCGAGTTGGACTCGCGCAACGAGGGTTCCGTTAATGGAAAGTACCCTATAGGTTTTGAATCCCTGGCAATTATCTAAATGCAATATAAATCACCGTATCTTTTTATTGCGTCGATTTAGAAACTTGAGTTTTTCACTGCTTTAAGAGATAGCAGACTTGAGTATGTGATATTAATTTCAGCTTGATATCTCGACGCGTTCCTGAGAAAAACGTTCTTGACAGTCGGACGGACGGACGGACGCTGGATGTAAACTAACTTCAAATTTTCGGTTTTCGGAGTTTTCCCTTTATTTGTGCTACATTTATTTATTTATCTATTTAAAACTTCATGCACAAGCGTACAAGGGCGGACTTAATGCCTTAGGCATTCTCTACCAGTCAACCCAGTCTACATGACCTTGCTTCTTGCCAAATTTCATGATTCTTGGTCAATGGGAAGTACCCTATAGGTTTTGAGTTTTGATTCCCTTGCAAATGTCTAAATATGCAATATAAACCGCCGTATCTTTTTATTACGTTGATTTAGAAACTTGATTTTTTCACTGCTTTGAGAGATAGCAGACCTGAGTATGTGATATTAATTTCAGCTTGATATCTCGACGCGTTTCTGAGAAAAAGGGTCTTGACAGACGGACGGACGGACGGACGGACAGACGGACAACAAAGTGATCCTATAAGGGTTCCGTTTTTACCTTTTGAGGTACGGAACCCTAAAAAACGATAAATTATTTTTTGACCAATTGTATGTCTCATAAAATTAATAAATTGTAGATACGCGCGCTAGATACCCATCGATAGGATAACAGATCATATCTACCTCACTATCCATACTATCCATACTAATATTATAAATGGGAAAGTGTGTCTGTCTGTCTGTCTGTCTGTCTGTCTGTTTGTCTTTCTTTCACGGCAAAACGGAGCGACGGATTGACGTGATTTTTTAAGTGGAGATAGTTGAAGGGATGGAGAGTAACATAGGCTACTTTTTGTCTCTTTGGGCAGAAGCTAGTCTTATTATAAAAGTAAAAGATCCGATGCAACCGCGAGGGCAAAGGTATCTCTTTTAAGACTGAGAGCCGTATTGCGATAATTTAGTTAAGTTTTCTTTTCGAATTAAATTGTTTTATTATTATTTAAACTTTTATCATTCACCTGTAAGCACATATTATCGCGTTCTAGAATATGTCCCTCTTTTAACCCGCCACGGTGTATTGTATATTCACTAGCTAATGTCGATACTTCCACCCCTTTATTTTTCTTTGGGGAGTAGGAAATCATCAAATGACTGCTCCCGTCCTGGGTGCGGCGGGAGGGCGTGTCAGACTTTTGCTTACTAAAACCCACTATGTTCCGGGGTCACGGTAACTATTATAAACATTCCGCAACCCCGGCAGGCGTTGGCCCTGTTGGGCCCCTTCTTGTGCTGACTTCTCTTTGAGGCGCGCGTGGAACACTAACGTGCCGTCGACGCGGGTATGGTCCTAGACGGGCGGCGAGCTGCCCATCGCTCGCCGTCCGCAGACCCGCGGCTACGGTGGCCGGTAGGCGTCTTGCGACTCTCGACGTCTACGCCTGGGTCCCTGTCCGGGGCTAGAGGCTATACTTCCATCCCTTATTTAAATCATTTAGGGTTGGAATTTCCAAAAATCCTTTCTTAGTGGTTACCTACTCCTTACTGAAATACATCCTGCAAGTTTCATGCCTCTAAGATCAAATTTGGGCAGAGTATTGATATATCAACAGTCAGTCAAACAGTTTACAATTTTATATATAAGTATGTAGAATCCAATTTGAACGTAGATTGAACTTTTATAGATAGGTAATAAACACGCTTTTCAAATTAACTACAGCAATGCCCACAGTGATCTGGCTCAATTAAAGCACTTTATAAAATAGCCGAAAACATATCGCAATCAAGATTTAACATCCATTTTAAAAATTATTCTGCCGTTCAGTAAAACCGCAGGGCAGCACTGGCATTACTAGTGGATAACGAGCTACAAACGTTTGATTGGCGGTACAAATTATTTTGATGAAATTTTCATACCTCGACCAATTGCTGCGTGTGTGTTGATTATGTTTGGGTAATATTTTGAATTATGTATTCAAGAGACCCATCCCGGATGTATTCAAGAGACGAGTGCATAGGCATCTTTTGGGTGAGCTCGCTCCATCGTAGGCCCCGTATATGCCCTCGGGCTAGTCTGGGACCGAGAGCAAGCCCAAGTTATAAAAAAAAAAGAATTATTGTGTGGGTAATCGTACGTAAATGTAAATAATAATTAATTACATTTCAAGCGTCAATAAAGCAACAAAAGTGAGTTTATTATGGTGTTCAGGCAGAAATATAAATAATACAAGTGTTATAAATTGACTGTATACAGTCGTGGTCAACTAATTAAGGACAAGCAAAATATTTAGGTGAATTTAGTTTTCAAAATTGAGAATATTTTGGCAATACTAATTATTTTGGTGTAGTTTTCATACGTCTGTCAGTTGGTGCGCTTGTTGATTATCTTTAGGTAAAATTGTGAATTATTGCGTGGGTTATTGTATGTAGGCGGGTTTTTAGTGTAAATAATAACTAATTAGATATATTCCTTCGAACACACGTAATTCGAGACACAATAGAAAGACAATAGCAACAGCCGGCTGTCGCGTGGTCGTCGAAAGTCGAAAGGTTAGCGTCAATAAAGTGACGAGTAAAGTGTACAGTTTATAATGTTCATACCGAAATATAAATAAAATACAATTGTTATTATGTAATTTCGAAATAAATAATAATACAGACAAAACGTAAAAATAAAATAAAATAACTATAACGTTAAACATTGGTATTAAGCTAAATATTACGTTTTATTAAACCTATAAAAATACGATTTTTTGGCGACTTACATTCCGTCAGAAAGTTCGCAGATATCCTTATCTTCACAGTAATTGAACGGAGCCCTTTGATCTCTTATCATAGGGCTCCAAATTATAATAACGCCTATCTCATGGCTTCCACCGTTTCATAATTTGGAAATGATATAAATAACTCCAAGATATGATTACTTTTTCTGTGAATTTTCTTTCGTTGTGTGGAAATTCCAGGGGATATAGGGATGTTGCGGAATGTTTATAATAGTTACCGTGACCCCGGAACATAAAGGGCAACCGAAGGAACGTGAGTGGGTTTTAGTCAGTGAAAGTCTGACACGCCCTCCTGCCCAGGACGGGAGCAGTCATTTGATGATTTCCCACTCCCCAAAAAAGGGGGTATAGGGATATAAGTCTGTGACATTCAGGTCTAAAGTTAAGTTCGCATTTTTGTGGTGAGATGTATTTTGACATTACATGCCATTACATTAAGAGTTATTTTTAAGATTCCTTACGCTCGAATGTAACGGTTGCGTAAACCTATCTGTTAGGTTACAGGCTGTTACAAAGACTTCAAAAGTTAGTTCCTGTTTTTTTAGTCCGATAGTTGAGTATAAGTTTTCTTTGAACATTAAATGGCAGATAGTCTGCCAATAAAACGGGTTTAATAGGTACTTATTTTGCTGGCTCCTTCTTGCTTTTTTAGGTAATGCAATGCAGCAACTTTAATTTTTCATAAAAAAATATTTACATGCAAAATGTTTCCTAAATCGTCTCAAGTATATAACAATTTATTTCTCACTAGCTTTTGCCCGCGACTTCGTCTGCATGGAATAATAGTTCCTGTTCCCGGGGGATTTCCGGGATGAAAACTATCCTATGTCCTTTCTCGGATCCCAGACTATATCTGTACCAAATTTCATTCAAATCGGTGTAGTGGTTTAGGCGTGAAGAAGAGACAGACAGACAGACAGAGTTACTTTCGTATTTATAATATTAGTACGGATCAAACAAACACTTATTCTTATTCACGCGGGTGGAGCGAAACTGGAAAAAACTATCTCTGCTTAGTTCGTTCCACCCCCGAACGAACTTCTACTTAAATCGGGCGAAACCGCTGGGAATAGCTAGTTTTAGCATAAATATAACAGAACATTGATCAAACAATGTTTAGTACTATCAATCATGTCGGCCACTAGTTTTATTTTATTATTTCGTATGCAAATCTACAGCTTTCGCAATTTTATTGTTCCCAGCGGCGTGCTGAGAATAGTAGAATAATTTACGAGGTTTGTACACGATGGACCATGTTGTGGGATAAAAGATGCAAGTTTGTATAAGGTCTGAATGTACCACTTACAATGTACGTCTTTTTAAAATTTATTCCTAACTAGCTTTCGCCCGCGGCTTCGCCCGCGTGCATGTCGAACTTCCATCAGCTATTTTATTCTTTTAAAGGTCGAATTTCGAAGAATCCTTTCTTAGTGGATACTTACTCTACACAAAGAACATCCCTTCTAAGTTTCATGTCTCTAGGATCAGCGGTTGGTATATTTAAAAAAAAATATATTTATTATGCCAAAAAACATTTTCACAAAAAATTTTTATTACATATCAACGCACAACATAACATTCGTCAGTATAACAGTCAGTCAGTAAGTTTAACATTTTATTATATTTATATCTATATAAACTACATAAAATATTCTAATATTTTATGTAGTTAAAGGCTCATCAGATGGCCGTGTGTGAGTTGTTCCAAGATAATTATTTATTTATTTTAATGTCTTGTGATTGATTGTGTAAAGCTCTTAATTTTTTTTGTGGAGTCATTAAATGACTTCACCCGTCGTTCGTGTCAGACTTTTACCGACTAAAACCCACTCATGTTCCTTCGGTTGCCCTTTATGTTCCGGGGTCACGGTAACTATTCCGCAACCCCGGCAGTGCAAAGCTCTGCCTCTATAAACTGCCCTGGTACTTCTCAAGTAGAAAGCAAAAAGAAAACAAAATAAAATGCAACTTGTATAAACTTAAATTCTTTGTATTTCACCGGAGGGAAGGCACTCTCCCTCCTCTCCAGTTTGTTCAAAGACAAAGATAATTGTATTTTTGTTTGTTTGTTTCTGAAATCGGTAAGTTTAGTAAAGTTGTTTAAATTCTTACAGCGTAGTTTTCAAGAGAGCTTTTCTTTGATATTCGTTACGACTGGTAATACAGGTTCAGTTTCACTGTTTATTTTTACTTGTTCTTTTTTAGCTGAAGTTTATGTTTAGGGTTTATATTGCAGGATTACAATAATCAGAAACTACTTGCAGATGAAATGCTTGCGATTCACAGGATTACTAGACGGAATAAAATATTTATTTATATTTGTGCTGAATATTAGTCCTTTTTAACCACTGATATTATAACACCTTTTTACTTATAATATTATTGTATTTAACCGTTAAAACGTCAAATTGTAGAAATCATAGAACATAGAAAAGAAGTCACTGGTGCTAATTCTCGTGTACACAAACTTAACTAAATTTAAGTTAAGTTCATCTTTCTCTTTCCATTTCTTAAGGAAACGGATAGAAAATACATTTTAGTTTAATCCTGTCAAATTAGACAGCGCCTGAAGTAAATCGGCATATTTTTTCAATTCGCGTAAAATACCTGCTGAATGATGGGTCCTGGTACACTTGTGCGAAAGACATTTTCGCGAAAGACACTTGCGCGCGGCCGGAAATGTCTATGGGCGCAAACGTCCATTCGCGCATGTGTCCATTCGCCCAAACGGCCGCGCGCAAATGTCTTTCGCGGAAATGTCTTTCGCGCATGTAGTCCTGATACCCTGCTGATTGGATGCTGCTGTGGTAGCAACATCCATTTGTTTAGTGCATTTAGAGTAGGAATTTCAGTTTATTTCGTTTCAATAGTTATTGAGATAAAGTGTCGTGATGGCCCAGTGGTTAAGGCACCCGCCTGTCGTGAAAGAGGTTGTGAGTTTGAATCCTGACAAGTACCAATGTGACTTTTTCAATTCATATGTACTTTCTAAAGTTTATCTTGGACATCACTGACATCCCGTGCCTCGGAAAGCACGTTAAGCCGTTGGTACCGGTTGTTATTCCTGGAACTTTGACAGTCGTTACGGGTAAGCCAGAAAGTCTGACCAGTCTAACCAAGAGGTGTCGTGTCGCTCAGTTACTGGGTTGCGGAGGTCTGATAGGCAGCCGCTCTACGTAAAACACTGGTATCCAGCTGAATCCGGTTAGGTTAGAAGCCGACTCCAACATAGTTGGGAAAAGGCTAGGGAGATGAGTTATTGAGATGGCTTGCAGTGCTTCAACAAGCAAGCCAACATTCTAATTTCCAACAGACATAACTAAAAACTCCTTTTAGTACACAATTGACCAACACTCCTTCAAAATAAAGAAATATGCGAAAATTACCGTTCGTAGAAAAAGTTATAAGTTTTCTTGTACACCGATGGATGCATTTTAATTAAGTTGAAATTCATTAAAGAATTTTACTTTACTTATACGAGAAATTTATGCTAGTAAAGTATTCATCGAAGTTTTCTTTTGAGAAATCTTAAAGTATATCTGCAGACCTAGCATTACATAGAAGTACTTAGAAGTCCTACATAGAAGTAAATACAGCCCCCCTGGAGCATTGTAGAATAGATAGCAAAACAAAAACGATTCTCAAATGTATGGAGATGTCAAATTTTTTAGCGAAAGCTTATGTCAATTCCATACATTTGACAATCTATTCGCTTTCGTTTTCTATTCTACAATGCCACTTGGCTAGGCCCTCTGATAATACTTTGTACTGTAAGAACTTGGCAAAGGAACACTAAATAACTGCCAATATAATATTTAATCAAATATTTTACATACAATTGAGTAAACACGTTTAACGGTATTATAACCTCAAAACATAATAACAACTGTCAATGATAACCGAAGAGATGTTGCTCACGCTGTATCCGCCAAAAAAGTCAACGATTAAGGCTAAGTGTCGTCCCACCAGTATTGACAGCCTAAAAAAATAGCGAATTTTAACTCTGACACAAGTCTTTTAAGCAAAAAAAATCGACTAACACTAAAATCATCAATTCCACTGACATCAGAATAATTACATATCTATAATTCTTTGGGGAAATAGTGTTGATACCAACGAGTTGTTTATCTTGCAAAAAAAATGTGTTAGGATTTTGGTCCATATTGAAAATGACGAAAGCTGTAGACCACATTTTAAGAAACTAGGCATTCTAACTCTGACATCTATCTATATTTTAGAAATATGTAAATTTGTGAGACAGTACTCACATTTCTTTATTAAAATCTCTGACCAGTCTCGCCGATATGCACCTCGTTCAAGATTTGAAAATACGCTCGTAGTACCCCAATCAAAGTTAAAATTACATAGCACTAGCCCTCACGTTACATCAATAAAAATATATAACAAAATTCCTAATGAAATACGAATTGAAGAAAATGACAAAATATTTATAAAACGAGTCAGAAACCTATTAATTGACAATTGTTATTACTCACTGAATGATTTTTTTAATGATGACTTTAATATGGATTGACTTGTACTAACCACTTATTTATTGAATTTTGTTTTGTTTTTATTTAATTAACATTTTAAATTTGAGTAATAATTATTTTATATTGTATTTGACCATATTTTATTTTATTGAAATTTAGTTTTTGATTATTATTATTTTTTGATTATAAATGACATGTATTTGATATTAAGTAAGAATTTTATTGTATTCGACTTTTTAATATCTTTTTTTTTTTTTTCTTTATTTTTTGTAATTATTTTATTATTTAAATTAATTTATTATTATTGATACCTAATTTTAAAACTACTGTCGACATTTTATTTGAATTGTTGTGCCCGACAGGGTCCATGTGAACATTATTTTTAATTTTAAGAACTTACAATACACATGTGAATGCAATAAAGAATTGAATTGAATTGAATTGAATTGAATCTCTAAACTATTAAATGTCAAACTCTAATATTCGTTAAAATGTGTAGCGACAACAGTACGTACCAAATTTGTCTTAAACACAGCCTCCGAGATGAAAGGAGCCACCAAATTAAATATTAACTTCAACGCTCGCCCGCAACATACAGTGGAACCACCCAATGTTTTTGGAATGTAGATTGAGATTCAACACAGAAATATTAATAACTGTGGTGTTTCATACCTGGGGGTACTGCAATTTGGTTTAATAGTTAAGGTAAGGTTGCCGGTACATCTATATGTATACAGGTTGGAAAGTTTCAATGGGCCCTGAAAGAAAAGTGCTTTAAATCATGAAGATAAATGGCTTTACTGAAAAGAAACATTCCTTTATTTTTAACTAGCAGTTCCTCGCGGTTTCACCCACGTTACATTAGGTTTTTGGTTACTGCTTCACTCCCGTGGGACATAGCGTGATATTATATAGCCTATGTTACTCGTGGACAATGTAGCTTTCGAATGGTGAAAGAATTTTTAAAATCAGTCTAGTAGTTTTTGAGCCTATTCATTACAATCAAACAAACAGTTTTCCTCTTTATAATTTTAATAGAGTAAAAGGAAAAAAGATAAACTAAATGACATTCAAAGAATTTTAAAATTTCGCTTGCCACGCTCAGTAATCGAACCGGCCAAAATCCGAAGAAGTAACGCTATGTTTTTTTTATGCCAACAGACTTTAGTGTCATTCTTAGGGACCAAACCTCTCTAACAAACATGGTTAATTAAATTAAAGGAAAACCATAAATCTGAAGAATATAATTTAAAATAAACAAAAATTATCGACGGTCAAATTCGCTTTTTGATTTCAAAAGTTATTTCATGGTTCGTTTACTGCTTCGCTCCCGTAGGTCGTACTGTAATGTTAAATAGCCTAAAGCCTTCCTCTATAAATGGCCTATCCAACAAAAAAAGAATTTTTCAAATCGGACCAGTAGTTCCTGAGATTAGCGCGTTTAAACAAACAATTAACATACTCTTCCGCTTTATAATATAAATTAATATTAAATAATAAGTATAGTAATTGTTTGAAAGATTTGATCCTTATGAATAACCCTATCGATTGATGTAATAATAAAACAAGTGTTGTTTTTTCCATTCTAAGCCTAGTCTGCCTATTCTCGGCTTTCCATAAAATAAGTTGCCTATCTGTGGCTAAGTTTAGATCTAAGCGTCGAAGCAACTCCCTAACTAAGTTAGATCTGCTTTCCGTCTAACTAACTGCTTGCGTCTTAGTAGATAGGTTATGCAGCTAGATCAGGATGTAGCGCAAACTGAGGTGTAGTACCCCGATTCACGTAAAATTAAACAGGCCAAATTTCGTTGAAGTTCAAAGTCCTACCTTTAATCGGTATTCGTTAAACAGAATTCGATATAACCGAGTAATCAAATAATCCAATTGACTCGAAACTGAACGATCCATCACGACTTGCTGCCAGATGTTATTATGTATTTTATCAGAATAATGAAATACAAATTTGTGAAAAGTCGTGATGGCCCAGTGGATAAGGTGCCCGCCTCTCGTGTAAGAGGTTGTGGGATCGAATCCGGGCAAGTACCAATGTGACTTTTTCAATTCATATGTACTTTCTAAAGTTTATCTTAGACGTCACTGACATCCCGTGCCTCGGAAAGCACGTAAAGCCGTTGGTCCCGGTTGTCATTCGTAGAACTTTGACAGTCGTTACTGGTTAGCCAGAAACTATGACCAGTCTAACCAAGAGGTATCGTGTCGCCCAGTTACTGGGTTGAGGAGGTCAGGTAGGCAGTCGCTCCATGTAAAACACCGGTATCCAGCTGAATCCGGTTAGGCTGGCAGCCGACCCCAACACGATTGGGAAAAGGCTAGGGAGATGATGATGAATGAAATACAAATTTAAATTACGCGTCAACGGCACTACGAACGAACGTCGAATCGATACGAATAAACGTAGTCGTACTATTTCGCCTTAAAATTCATATATATATATTCATATATTCTTTATTGCACACGAACAAGAAAAATAAAATACATAATGGTAGCAAATAAAATAGTCATGTACAAAGGCGAGCTTAACCCATAAATGAGTTTTCTTCCAGCAAACCATAATTTGGTAGAGAAATTTTGCAGTGGAGGATATACTCATGTGCAAGACAATACATTTTCTTTCTTAAATCCTAAAGAACTACAATATATACTTACATAAATAAATACAATATATAAATACATATACATATCAATCAATAGACAGGAAATGTTCTCTTATTCCTTTCTTAAACACTTCTAAGGAAATACTATCCCGCAAAGAGTGTGGGAGTGCATTCCAAAGACGCACAGCACGAACAGTAAATGAACCATCATACCTACTTGAAGAGTGGGAAGGGAAACGAAGTAGAAGAGATGAAGTTTATTTTTATTTATTTATTTATTTATTTTATTTATTTATTTCAAGTTGAACGACAGGGTTTACCTCTAGGTACAAGAAACTCAAAGCGTTCCCGAAGATACGAAGGAGCCTTAGAATTATGAAGAATAGAGAAAAGAAAAGACAGAGTGTGACAATCTCGACGCTGCCGAATAGGTAGCCACTTCAGCCACTTCCGAAATTCCGACACATGATCGTACTTTCGAAGACCAAAGATGAAACGGATACACAAATTCTGCAGACGTTCGAGCTTATTTAGTTGTTCTTCAGTTGCATCGAGGAAACAAACATCAGCATAATCTAAAAGTGGTAGTAAAAGAGACTGAGCAAGAGTAATTTTGGTTTGAAAAGGCAGGAACTTCTGAAGACGCTTAAGAGATTTATACGAGCAAAACACCCTCCGACTTACTTCAGCAATGTGAACATGCCAAGATAGGTTGCAGTCCAAGAAAACGCCTAAGTCTTTAACTTTCGTGGAGTAGTCTATAGCAGTACCATCGTACATAACAGGCGGAAGGGACACATGGTTTAATAGATTAATGAAGTATCTACCACCAATAATGATAGCTTGTGATTTTTTTGGGTTAACTAACAGCCCAAATCTTTTAGCCCACTGACATATGTGTACAAGGTCATCATTGATGGCTTGAATGGTTGCCGACAGATCTTCGGATTTAAAATGGCGGTAAAGCTGCAGGTCGTCCGCATAGAGATGATAATTTGAAGTTAAAACCTTAGTGACAGCGTTAATGAAAATGGAGAAAAGAAGAGGGGAAAGGACGCCACCTTGAGGAACACCCGCAGAAAGTTCGCACCAATCAGAGGAAGCCTCATTCAAGTGTACCGACTGCGAGCGACCACGAAGATATGAATCAAACCAAGTAATCACAGCAGGAGATATGTTTAGAGAGGAAAGGATACCTAAGAGTATGTCAAAATCAACTGAATTAAAAGCACTGCTAAAGTCCAGTAGAACCAACACCGTAAGGAGTCGGTTTTCCATGGCTAATCGGATGTCGTCAGTTATTTTAAGTAAGGCCGACACAGTGCTATGACTAGGACGAAAACCAGACTGGAAAGGACTAAGCAAACCATTGGAGGAAAGGTAAAATGTTAGATGTTCAGTTTAATCTTTCGAACACGCGTGATTTTAGACAGAATAAAAATACTATAGCAGCGCGACAGACGGCTGTCGCTCGGTCGGCAAAAGGTTAAGATCACAATTGTGTTTTTCACAACCAAATGGAAAATGGCGGGACCTTTTTCTTTGTAGAGTATTTTAAAATATTATGGGCGTAGAATTTTCTTATATACAAAATTCCCGTGTCACAATGTTAGTTACCTTTCTCCTCCGAAACGGCTTTACCGATTTTTACCAAATTTAATATGCATATTCAATTCAGTAGGTCTGAGAATCGGCTACCATCTATTTTTCATACCCCTAAGTGATAAGGGTTGTTCAACCTTAACATTTTTAACGCGGGTGAAACCGTGGGAGGCAGCTAGTATTATATAAAAATATAAAATAGAAGAATTATTGTACTATATTCACATGATATTCCCAAAACCTGGCGAGGTCCCGCCATCTTAACATTAACCATCATCCCGCTAAAAAACTTTTTCTCGAAAATTTCCGTTGGTACTAAACTTTACAATTTAAACACTGCAATATCTGACGTTACTTGGGATGTGGGTTGAATTGTAAGTTGAATATTTTATGACGAGAATTTAGTATTAGCTTACAAAATAGAATTTTTAAGTGTAGACAGGCAACAAAAAATTCTATACTGATTTTGGAACCTTAAGAGTTGTAGTGTACAAATTTTTCACTTTAAAAGTGCACATCTCTGGAACTAAATGGAAAGAAAATCTTTCTAGAAAAGATAGGTCGATTTGTAAGGAATGGTGTATAGGCTAAATAATATCGGAGCAGACAACCCAATAGCGCGTGGTTGACACCGTAGGGACAGCTAATGTTAAAAATAATCACGATGTTTTCGGCAGCTCATGCAATCAATAAACACATCGACATTTTATTTCTACCTTCACCTTTATATTTAAACAACTGCCTTACATGCCATCGCTATAAAAGAAAGAAAGAACATCATTCATTTAATTTCAAAAAGCGCCTGACAGAATTGTGACAGCAATATCGCACACGCGCAAAATTAAGGCGCTTTTATTTCGGAGACAGCCCTTGGGCAAAGATACCGTATTACTGACGAGAAAATAAGACTCATGTACTGCCATCTAAAAATAAAACGGTGTGTTTTTAACAAGATCTTTTGTGTACGTACAATTCGTATTAATTTCGTTCCAGTAAAATTAACTTTACCTATATATAAATACTAGCTTTTGCCCGCGGCTTTGCTCGCGTTAGAAAGAGACAAAAAGTAGCCTATGGTACTCTCCTTCCCTTCAACTATCTCCACTTAAAAATCACGTCAATTCGTCGCTCCGTTTTGCAGTGAAAGAAAGACAAACATACAGACAGACAGACACACTTTCCCATTTATAATATTAGTATGGATCTGTGGTATCGTTTATTTCGGTATTGTGATTGAAGACTTGATATAAGTCTGTGCGTTGTGAGTGTTATTTAATAATGAAATGTAATGTATAGTATGCAGAATCTATTAAACCTTAATAATTTATCGGCTTAGTCTTTCTTCAACTACGTTGAGATCGACTTTCACACATTAAACCATACCATTTAACCTGGGGTTGCGGAATGTTTGTAATAGTTACCGTGACCCCGAAACATAAAGGGCAATCGAAGGAACATGAGTGGGTTTTAGTCAGTAAGAGTCTGACACGCCCTCCCGCCGCACCCAGGACGGAAGCAGACATTGGTTGATTTCCCACTCACCAAAAAAAAAAACATTTAACCTGATGCTGATGATTACCAGTATTTTGCATGAAGCGACTCTTTATCTGACATTCACAATCAAATACAGGCCTTTCGGGCATCTGTACATAAATCTACCCCTAATCCGTAAATACTGTCAAGGGTCAATGAACGCTAGTCGGCGGGGTTATTACCTATGAAACAGCAATGAGCAATATTTGCGCAGTGATCGCGCGATCACCGCGCGATCGTCAAAAAAAATCGTATTATGTATGAACCGATTGCTAATCGCTCACTGATTGTTCTAATGCACTTATTGCTACGATGACGATAAAGTAGCAATCGCTGGAACTAATTAAATATCACCTTTAACAAAAAAAACTTAACTTTGCTCTTAAAAACCATACTAAATACGAAACCACCAAACGAAAAATGCATATTTTAGTTAACTGATTGCTCCACAGAGGCAGCACTATCGCAGTTTGCTATTTGACGTGACGTATTTTGAATTGACGTTTGAGCAGCAAAATTTTGCTAAATTATCGCGATCGCTCGGCTATTGCAAGATACGTAATCCCAGTGCGGGACCCACAGCTTTATAATATATAGCTGTTGTCTTGTTACCATAGTACAAGCTCTGCTTAGTTTGGGATCAGATGACCGTGTGTGAGTTGTCCTAAGATATTTTATTATTTTATTACTTGCTTTCCATTACATCTATGCGTCTCTTTACGTCTATGTAGGCATAATTATTATTTTTAACTGAAAATTACTTAAAATGAACTCCTAGATATATAATCACAGGCTACACCGAACTTCTTATCACAACAACAAAATCCAAAAGTTGAGCAATCATAATAGGTTACATTTTCCCCACAAAAGCTAATAAGTTAAACCTTTTCTATCTCCCAAGCAAACGGAACCGTATCTAAACCGATGTTTAGACAATTTGAGCCGAAATTACGTTCATATGCATAAACAAAGATCGTCCTCCTAACATTTAATTAGACTACCTGTCTCCTTTCAGGGTCTCTGTGAAAATACCCTGAAAGTAAGGGTTAGTTGTCACAAAAAATATTGTGTTCGACTCGTTGTCACACCAGCTTGTAACCGTGTGTCGTCGAATGATCATTTTCTTTTGCATACCAGCGTTTTAACTTTTCAATTTATGTTTATTAAAATGTTCGAAAAAAAAACTTAAGAAATTCTTTTGTATAATAGTTTAATAAAGACAATAGCAGCTCGACAGCCGGCCGTCGCTTGGTCGATGAAAGGTTATAACCGCCGTTCTCTGGTCTGTCAATTTAACAGCTGTCATTAATGTCAGTTGTCGTATTAATACCACCCGAAAGTGACCCTTATGCTCACTTGTCATTTTGTTGTTTAATCTGTGTAGTTGTGGTTCCCACAAAGGCCATTCATTAAGAGTTGAAGTTGAAGTTAGTTGTGGTTCACTCGACTGGCCTGTGGTCGACAAACCATGGTCAGATTAATGATAGCGATACATTTTTACTAGTTACAAGGTACACGTTACACATTCTTCTTCGTTACACGTTACAAGTTGGTGTGACTGTCGGTCACCAAAATATTATGCGTAGCGTAAATGTAATTATATGTTTTTGTAACGACTAGAAGGGCTAAGGAGATCGTGTTACATTGTGGATGTTTTGTTACAACCGATGTCCTCAGGCATGTTGGTCTACCATTTAGAGAGTATTTTTTTGCGGTTATTTTATATATTTATACCTTATGCACAAACGTACAAAGACGGGCTTAGTGTTTCAGACATCCTCTGCTACCGCGGTAAAGAGATTATAGGGCAGGTGCATTAAAAAAAAATAACATACAAAAAATACATACCAACTTTATAACAAGTATTAACTTTAATAAAATATCAACTTTCATACTAAATACTTTAAATAAAGTTTGTTTGCTGTTTTACTTTTTATCTGTAACCTCTAGAAGTCCTGAAGTATCTTATATCATTAAATTTAATAATACTTAAAAAGCTGTGGCTGTAGTCGAGGAGTGTTGGGGAATATTTGGTGTTTACACGAAAGAAACCGCGGGAAGAAGCAAATATTTATCAGTTGGTGATTGTTTTGATCTTTACATGAAGTTAATAACAATTTTCTCACAATTCTGAAGCCGTAAGGATTTATAAAAACAAATATTTTAAAGTAAACTCGGAAAGTTAAATAGAAAGCTTACCCATATGGAAATAAAATACAATAAAGTGTATGAAACAGTTGCTTTTTCAAGTTATTTAGTGTCATCTTTGTCGTCTTTTTAGCACTTTTGGTCCTATCAGAATACTCGAAAAATCGCAGCATCATGCTAAGATAAGGACCGTTTTAGGGGTCAGAGCCCATTCGTCTCCTAAGATTCGCACCCTGTGCCCATTTGTCCCCTGGAACTTTTGAGGGGCCTATTCGTCCCCTGAAGAATATTTATTTTAATTCATTCTTCTAATATAAGTACATGTATATGTGTATACTGCAGCTTGGTAGTCCTGGTACAGTCGCGCAGAAAAGGGTAAAATAAAAATATAATAATTCCTTAAATATCATGTTTAAGTATTTCAAATAAGATTAAGTTTAATAAAATGCCTCTAGGCTCTAGGCATTAAGTCAGTCTTCAAAATAATTATCGATTCGTCGATAGATCGTTTTCTATTTACCACTTCACGTTACTGCGCGCCTAGTACTTTGGAGTGATTAAGGTGATCTTGTGAGAAAACTAAAAATACAGTGAATTTTAGATTTTCGTACATGACTACTTCACGTTACTGCGCGCCTAGTACTTTCGTGCTCTTAAGTTTTCAATCATTAATACCCGTTTTGTTAACAAGCCATTCGTAAAGAGACAACATTACATCGTAAAGCCTATCGACAGGTTATATTATTATCATGACGGATTATCATAAATCATAGCTCTTTTTTCAATGATCTGTTATGATTTATTAAATTAATTGCGTTAATAAATAAACTGTTCACAAGTATACTATGTTAACCGTTACTTAGGTAAAATATAGCAAATTTTATCTCAGGGGACCAATAGGCACCTGATTAGGTGCCGAATCTTTAACTTATATTGTGTATATATTAGAGGAGACGAATGGGTACCTTAAAAATAATATTTTTTATTAAAATATTAATTGGTCCCCTACCAGGAGACCAATGGGCACCTATATAGGGGCCGAATCCACAACTTTTATGCTGGGGGACAAATTTTAGGGGACGAATGGGCTCTGACCTCGTTTTTGGCCTCGCACAGGTATTTTTTTATATTTCATGTTATATTTTTCTTTTTGTTTGTGTTATTTTTCTTTCCTGTGTGTGACCAAAATGGATGTTTTTCTTTCTTTCTTCTTTCTTTGACGTAAAGTACGTAAGAAGTGAATGAAGGACCTACATTTTGTGCTATTTTCGTCTCATACTCTATTTCCTTTGCCCTTCTTAATACAAAATGTTCGCGGAGTTTAAACTGCGTGTGTATGTTCTCAGCTGCCGTTACAGACGGGCTATTTATATTGTTTTGTTGTCACAAATTTGTTCACAATCGAGCTTAGTTCTATTAAAATAAGTTGACCTACACTATGCCCATAGATCATAAAATGTCACCCACCTAATTAATTTTGCGTATTGTCGCGCAAAAACAGGAAAAAGTTCAGCAAAACCTCATGCAAAAATATGTATAATTATATAATTAAAGTGTGTGTAAATGTAAAAAAAAATAACGTAAAAAAAGCTACCTAGCGAAGTGGTTGCTGCTTTACTCCCGAAGGGCGTAACATTATGTTACATAAGTGCGACTGATAGTTGCAAAGACTAGTTTAATCAAACAAAAACTAATAAATTTTTGAGCTTTATTATAATTACCATGCGGCTTTACACTAGCGTTTGTCTAGCGTAGGCGTTCGATAAACGTATGCGGTAAATGTATACGCCGCGTTAGCGCCCTGGGGTGCGCGACGCGTGCGCCGCGTTACTACGGAGTACAGCGCAATTGTGTTACGTCTGCGCCGCGTTAGCGCAGCGTTCAATTGACTCCAGAGGAAACGCCGCGACAACGCAACGCCTGCGTCGCGACAACGTGGCGTCTGCGCTGCGTATACGTTTATCAAACGCCTACATTGGACAAACGCTAGTGTGAGGGCGCTCTAACTTTTATACGGTCATAATATGCGTTTTTTTAAGATCTACATACTAATGGCATATATCAAACATTTCTGAAGGAAATATTTATAAAGACCCAGCAACATTTTGTGTCTCACAAGGCCGTCCAAAGTTGCCGGTGTGTGTGGTGTCAGTTAATTCCCATGTGTGTCTGTGTTTGTTTGTTGATGTTCAATTGTTTACTTCCTCTGCTCGCTAATTGTCGTGTACTATAGAGAACAAAGAGCCCAACATTATTGTTTATTTATTTATTTATCCATATTAATATTATAAATGGGAAAGTGTGTCTGTCTGTCTGTCTGTCTGTTTGTCTTTCTTTCACGGCAAAACGGAGCGACGGATTGACGTGATTTTTTAAGTGTAGTGTGTGTGTGTGTGTGTGTTTGTTAAGTGAAGGGATGGAGAGTAACATAGGCTACTTTTTGTCTCTTTCTAACGCGAGCGAAGCCGCGGGCAGAAGCTAGTGTTTACCATAAATAAATAAATAAATGAATAAATAACGACAGATGGGCTCGAGTCGTTACGCAGTGGATGCCGGAAGACGGGCGTCGTCCCTGAGGGAGGCCCAAGAAACGTTGGCGGGACGACTTGCAGTCCTTCATTAAAGATTGGCAAGATAAGGCGTTAAATAGGGACCAATGGAAGGCTATGAGGGAGACCTTTGCCCAGCAGTGGGACAGTATAGATTAATTAAAAAAAAATGTTTACCATAACTCACTATTGTTGTGATGAGTCGCATGGAGGTTACAGGATCAAATCAAGACCAATACAAATGTGCCCATACCTTATTCAAATTCAAATGTTCTACGTACGTTTTCACGAAACTGGACTTAAAAAAACTGGTAATGAAAAGCCAAAAAATCGTCTGAAATGTGCTATCGAGGTAAATCTTTGCTTGAATTAGTCATCACTCTTTACCCAAAGAACGAAAGAAAAATACATTTATTTACCACACCAGTGGTGTATCGTAATCGCAGTCGATTTCTATACCAGTAGCTAATTCCCTACCTTTTCTCAACGATATGTGCTTCTTAGTATGAAACGGTAGCAAGCGTAATGAAAAGCGCAAAGCGATTTGCCCAGTGGAAATCGACTAACAACCTACAGCGTGCATTGCTGCACATCACTAAAGTAGTTAGTGATTACACACATCACTATTGAGTCGACAGTTCGCTAAAAAACATGGAAGTGCGCGCTCCACGAACTCCACGTTAATCAATTCTTTAAGTGATAATAATTCGGGCGGCCGCCCAAAAACCCTTCAAAATCATATAACCCTGCAATCATAAAGTACCTAGCGGACGAGTGAAGACAGCCTCCAGACCGGGGAACATCGAATTTTGGTGAGTCGTTTCATATATTGCTAATCGTTTTAACTAAGCCTTCATATCGTTGAAAGTCTATCACTAGATTTTCCCCCCTTATGTTGTGTTAATCCTATTCCATAACGCGACATAATTTTTGGTGCCGAAACCCGGGACTCTTTAGATAAGATATCCCATAGAAAATAGTAAATTAAAAATTCCCAATTCAATTTTACGTCTCGTCCGCCATCATTGTTAAGTGACCGCGGCGTATTGCCGGCCGGCGAAAATTATCTATTTAAATCTCGAATAGTATTGAATATTTCTCCTTAGTATATGAACAATTCGTCTTTATTCAATATTATTTAATTATTGCAGGGTATATTTTAATGCCAAATCGTGAATTAGTGAAGAAATTAACAAACATTCATTCATTCGATTATTTGAATTCGTAGCTAACAAGGCACTAATGGCTGCCAGTCATCGTGAGTGACCTAATTAATACGTAATTCTAATTTCAAAAGTTAGTTTGGAATGGATGTGTATTTCTTCAATTTGGACGGCTCGCAATTAATTCGTAGTGTTTAACACGGATATAGACCAGTGATTTGTACCTAATCAATGTTCAGAATTGTTGGTTCGTGCGTAATAAATTTTATGCAAATTATCGTGTTACTTCAGTGCATAGAAATTTGTGCGTACAACTTATCGTCGCAACAATTAATAGCAGGTAAACAACGTGTTTCCTAACTTAGTATACGTGTAGCAGATCAATCGTTTCGGTTCTTTGTTATAGTATCGTAATATTATAACATTGAAGTTTGCATGCATTTATCATTGACAAGTAAAAGTTTTATTGTGTTGACGCGAACTGTAGGGTTCCGTAAGCGTATCCGTGTGGTTCCGTGGGTGAATTAGTTCAGTGTTTCACTATATATTTTCCGTTTCGTGTTTTAAATATTTTAAATCAATTTCAGATAGTGATTCATCATGTCTTATCTTACTAAAAAACGTTGTAGTGTTTCAAAGAAATCTAAATCTATAGATGGAGGTGGTCTGTCGTATGACGACCTACCGGTACTACGTAGAAAGCGTACTTTGGCCCTAAATCGATTAAAAAAGACGTTAGAAGTGGCTGAACTGGCTCAATCAGATTCTTCTCGTTCGGATGAGTTTCTCGCTTATTATTCTACCATTGCAAAGCATTCTAAAAGTTTTGAAGAAGCTCATTTAGATATTTTAAGCGTGATTGATGATGAACATGCTGAGCGTGAGGATGTCATTCGTTCTGAATTCGACAATATTTATTATAAAATTGTCGCGATTTATAGTTTACTCTTTCCGTCTGTCCAGTCAGTTGTTAATTCACCGTCTATCAGTCAGCCGCAGCCCTCGTCAGCTGTACGTTTACCAAAGTTAGAACTGCCTAAATTCGGAGGTAACATTAAAGAATTTTCAATGTTCTATGATGCGTTCAATAATCTTATCCATTTAAATAAGTCACTTTCGGACTCTGATCGTATGCAGTATTTGCGGTCGAGTTTATTCGGGGACGCATTAGGACTCATTCGTACTTTTCCTGTGGAAGGCGAGTATTATTCTCAAGCCTATCAAACATTAGTGAATCGTTACCGCGATAATCGTGAACTCGCTTTTACTTGTTGGCGAGAAATGATAAACATTAATTTGAAACTTAGTCCACCTACCGAATTTAGACGCACTTTAGATCTTTTTAATGAAAACTTAATTATTTTAAAAGGTCTTAATTTACCTACGGACCAATGGAATTTTATCCTTTGTTATCTACTATTGTCGAAATTAGATTCGAAGACGCGTTGTGCGTTCGAAAAGGCGCACCCGTCTCCTGAGTTACCTTGTTTCAACACACTTAAAGACTTTCTTGAATCGCAATGTGTAGCCCTCGAGCGCGACACTCACTTCGTGGGTTCTCGCGAACATTCTTCTTCTTCTTCTAGTAAAGGTGTCAAGTCGAACCTCTCTAACAATGATAAGAAAAAGGTTTCTTCGTCACTGTTAGCGAATTCAGAGAAGACAGCCACCAAAGCGTCTGTCTCCGTTTCCACTGGACGAAGCGAGACTTCTAAGTGTCCGTGTTGTTCAGAACCTCATTCAATTATGCAGTGCAAATCATTTGCCGCGAAGTCCCCTCAGGATAGGCGTGATTTAGCAAAACAAAATCGTTGGTGTTTTAACTGTTTAAAACCTTCACATTTAATTCGTGACTGTTAATCTGTTTTTACTTGTCAGAGATGCCGTCAACGGCATCATACTTTGCTTCACCATGATATAGATTCGAATAGTTCTGAACAAAAGCCTTCAGCCAGTGAACCCGTTAGTGTTATGACTAATTTAGGAGATAGTTCGGTTGTTCTTCTATCGACTGCCGCTATTGATATTCGTGATTCGACGGGCAACTACCAGTCTTTCCGTGCTGTTATCGACACTGGTAGTCAAACCCATCTAATTTCAGAGCGTGCAGTAAATCGACTAGGACTTGACAAACGCGTGACTTCGCGCCAACTTCGTGGTGTAGGTCAATCGCCAGCCTCCATCTCTGGAGCTGTTACTCTTCAGATAGGTATTAAAGATCAAGTGGCTTTCAATATTGAAGCATTGACTATGCCTAACATATGCAATGATATGCCTAAAGTTCATCTTGATAAATCGTCATGGCTTCATCTTCGCGGTCTCAATTTGGCGGATCCAGATTGTGACAGACCTGGTTCGATCGACGTTCTTCTTGGCGCTGAGCTCTTCTCCTCACTCATCTTACCTGGTTGTGTGAGTGGTGGACCGAGGCAGCCTTCAGCGTTGAATTCTGTGTTCGGCTGGCTTCTCATAGGAAGTGTGTCTGATAAGCACACAGACAACATCGATTTATTCTTCGTCTCTGACGACCAGATCTTTCAGGAAGTCAAGAAATTCTGGGATTTAGACATTATCCCTACCGTGAACAAGATGACTTTGGACGATCAACGTTGCGAGCAAATCTATAGTGAAACAACTACGCGTGATTCTACCGGTCGTTACAGCGTAGCCTTGCCGTTCAAGGAAGACAAGGAACCATCATTTCCTAGATCACGAGCTTCTGCATTGAGACGTTTTCATTCTTTAGAACGTAAACTTTCCACTGATTCGATTCTAAAGCAACAGTATTCCGACTTTATGTCTGAATATCTTCAGAGTGGCCACATGAGTGTTGTACCCAGTGGCGATCTACTTAAAGGTAAATTCTACATACCACATCATTGTGTTCTTCGACCTGATAGCGCGAGTACAAAACTGCGCATCGTTTTCGACGCGTCGAATAAAGACTCAGTCAAAGGCGTTTCGTTGAACGAAGCCTTACTCGTAGGTCCGAAGTTACAAGCTAACATTATTGAAATTTTGTTAAGGTTTCGTACTCATCCTGTAGTATTCTCGGCGGACGTTCGTCAGATGTACAGGATGATTCAAGTTCATGAAGAACATCGTGATTATCAAAGAATCTTCTGGAGATTTCATCCATCTCAACCTATTTTAGAGTACCGACTTAACACCGTTACTTACGGCATTTCTTCTTCACCTTTTCTAGCTTGTCGCACCGTCAGGCAACTCGCCGAAGATGAAGGCACTGGCTTTCCGCTAGGCAAATCCGCTTTATTGAATGACGTGTACATTGACGACGTAGTAACAGGTTGTTCGAGTTTAACTCAGGCTTTACAAACAAAAGCAGAAGTTATTGAACTTCTCAGTCGAGGTCAAATGGAGCTACGCAAATGGGCCAGTAATAACCCAAAGCTGTTAGCTGATCTTCCACTAGAACACTGTCTTACGGACAATGTTTCGATGGATGTAGAGAAATCTAACACGCTCAAGGTTTGAAGTGGGACCCAAAGTCTGACCATTTCGTGTTCGAAGTTAAACCTCAGAACCGTGCCTGTAGTAAACGTACCATTCTTAGCGAACTCACACGCATCTACGACCCACTCGGTTTCTTATCGCCCTTGGTATTCTTTGCCAAGTATCTTGTACAACGGCTGTGGGTCTTAGGAGTATCGTGGGATGACAATCCTCATGAGGACATTCAACGTCAGTGGAATCTCTATATTTCTGAAGTTTCTATAATTCAAAATTTAAAAATTTCGCGTTTCCTTTTAGTTCCTCAAATCAAATCGTGCGAAATTCATGGATTCGCCGATAGCAGTCAGCGTGGGTATGGCTGTGTCGTGTACCTTCGTGTTGTAAACATTCAGGAAAACGTCAAAACCTTCTTCGTTATTTCGAAAGCGAAAGTTGCCCCTCTCAAAGTTGTTTCACTTCCTCGGCTCGAACTTTGCGCTGCAGTATTACTTGCAGATCTTCTCAAATTCGTTGTTGAGGTTTATAAGCCTCTTCTTCCTGTTTCAGCAACATATGCGTGGTCAGATTCAACTGTCACCCTCGCCTGGATTCGTTCACCTTCCTCGCGTTGGAAGACATTTGTGGCCAATCGTGTCAGCCATATTCAGGATGCGATCCCTGGTGCAACTTGGCGTCATGTACCCACGGCTGACAATCCAGCTGACATAGCTTCCCGTGGGCAAACCCCAGCGGAACTTGTCAACAATAATTCTCTATGGTGGGCGGGGCCTCCGTGGCTCACGCAAGATTCTCAGTTCTGGCCTTGTACCAGTTCAGATGTTTGTGGTGAGGACTGTCGTGCTGAAGAAAAGGTACAGGTTCTTATCACAAACAATAATTCTTCAGATTGAATTAATGACCTTTTGATTAAATACTCTTCAATTCGTAAAGTTCAACGTATCTTAGGATTGTGTTTACGTTTCATTAATAATTCGCGTTATAAACCTAATCGCCGTTCTGATCTTCATTTAAATCGTACAGAACTTCATAACGCCTTGTTAATAGTCGTAAGACATGTTCAGTCTCTTCACTTTTGCGAAGAAATCAAAAGGTTGAAGGAAGGTAAACTTCTTTCAAAACAAATGCGAAAGCTTAATCCTTTCATCGACACCCTAGGTATTCTCAGGGTGGGCGGTAGGCTTACGCGTTCAGGCTTAGCCTACGCGCACAAACATCCGGCTTTGCTTCCTCGTCAAGCTAAGTTAACTTTCATGTTAATCGATGCCTTCCATAGAGAGAATTGCCATCCTGGCATTAATACATTACATTACTTAATTAGTCAACAATTTTGGATATTGTCGGCTAAGCGTGCCATACGACATCAGGTTTCGAAGTGTTTACAATGCTTTAAAACAAATCCAACTTCACTTGAACCGTTTATGAGTGACTTGCCTTCAGCACGCATTAATCAAGTCAAGCCTTTTAGTATTGTAGGTGTCGACTACGCAGGTCCGTTCCACATCAAATCCGGTAAACACCGCGGTGCTCGGATTAGTAAAGCTTATCTCTGTCTTTTCGTTTGCTTCACAACAAAAGCAGTTCATCTAGAAGTGGCTACTGATCTTACATCCGACGCCTTTATCGCCGCTCTCCGACGTTTCGTAGGACGTCGCGGTCGAGTTTCAGTTATCCACTCTGATTGTGGTACTAATTTCGTAGGTGCTCACCGAGAGCTGTCGTCTTTGATGCGAAACGCGACACACATCGAGAAGATTGAATTCAAATTTAATCCTCCTGCTAGCCCACATTTCGGCGGAGTGTGGGAAATTCAGGTGAAGGCAGTCAAGTCGCTACTGTATCGTACCGTTGGCAATCAATCGTTAACGTTAGAAGAACTGTTTACATTATTCGTTCAAATAGAATCGGTATTAAATTCAAGACCACTTTACCCGTTGAGTTCAGACCCTAATGACTTCGCGGTTCTTACACCAGGTCATTTCTTAACATTAGAGCCTCTGACGTCTGTTCCGGATGAGGACCTGTCCTCATGTAATATAACTCGTTTAGGGCGATGGCAGCTAATTCAACGTTTTCAACAAGATTTTTGGAAGCGTTGGAAAAATGAATATCTTCATTCGTTGACTCAACGTGCAAAGTGGACGAAACATTCCCAACCGCTGGAAATGGGGTCCATGGTAGTTATCAAATCTGACTCTCCTCCGCTTCACTGGCCTATAGCCCGTGTAGAACACTTGCATCGTGGTCCGGATGGAATAATACGTATCGTTACTCTTCGTCTACCAAACGGTTCTTCTCTCATACGTCCGTTGACAAAGGTATGTCCTTTGCCAACTTGCACAGATTAGCTTTTCATACGTTAATCTCTTCACGTTAGGTTAGTTTAATCGTTAAGTTAGAATTAAGCAAATTGTTCATATACTAGGATAACAGCCATTGGCTTCTATTTAGTTTACATTCTACCGGCGCCAATGAGCATTCACATTTCCCCTTTCCTTTTCATGAGTAACAAATTTTCTTTGAAAATACGACTAGCGTGTATTTTGATGGGCGGAATGTATCGTAATCGCAGTCGATTTCTATACCAGTAGCTAATTCCCTACCTTTTCTCAACGATATGTGCTTCTTAGTATGAAACGGTAGCAAGCGTAATGAAAAGCGCAAAGCGATTTGCCCAGTGGAAATCGACTAACAACCTACAGCGTGCATTGCTGCACATCACTAAAGTAGTTAGTGATTACACACATCACTATTGAGTCGACAGTTCGCTAAAAAACATGGAAGTGCGTGCTCCACGAACTCCACGTTAATCAATTCTTTAAGTGATAATAATTCGGGCGGCCGCCCAAAAACCCTTCAAAATCATATAACCCTGCAATCATAAAGTACCTAGCGGACGAGTGAAGACAGCCTCCAGACCGGGGAACATCGAATTTTGGTGAGTCGTTTCATATATTGCTAATCGTTTTAACTAAGCCTTCATATCGTTGAAAGTCTATCACTAGATTTTCCCCCCTTATGTTGTGTTAATCCTATTCCATAACGCGACAAGTGGTATGATAATTTAAAACATACATATAGCTTAAAAAACATTAATAAGAGTTATTAACTACAAAATAAAGTACTTAATATTAGTGTCATCGACAACTGTGTCAAAAAGGTAGGAACTATTCAGCAAAAATGTCCGGCCACAAGTGCCTGACGCTGGTTTTCAACTGGACCCCTACCTGTGTGTTTAGGGGTAAAATCTTTATCAATACATGTTTATTTATATGCCATCATTCTGTGAATAATCTCCTTCACAAAATACTCAACATCGTTCAAAACTTTACAAAGTTATTGAGAAGCAAAATCTTAAAAGTCCAAAGTCAAATTAAAACAAAGTATTATAAATTAAGACATTACAGCTAATTTATATTCATTGATAGTAGAGTTTTTATGAATACAAATTCATTTGTTCAATGGTATGTACTTACGTAAATACTAAGTAGCTTATACCTGCGACTTCGATCGCATCAAAACTATTCAAAACTAAACTTAAATACCATTTGTATTGAGATATTTTTTAAATTTTTATTTATGCACGAAACCTTAGCCTGCGTTACTCTTTAAAACAACAGATATTTTTCTAGAGACAGTCTCTTCAAAATTATGAACTAATTTAATAAATAAATAAATATCCTTGGACAACTCACACACGGTCATCTGATCCCAAACTAAGCAGAGCTTGTACTATGGTAACCAGACAACTGATGAACATACTTATATAATTTTTAAATATATACATATTATAGATAAACTACACCCAGACACAGAACAAACATTCATGCTCATCACACAAAGTTTGTCCTGGGTGGGAATCGAACCCACAACCTCCGGCTTAGCGGTCAGGGTCACTAACCACTAGACCAACAGGCCAGTCGAATTTTTAAGAGACTGCCTCTAGAATTAGAATAGCTCTTTCGTAGATATACCGTAGTACACAAACAGTTTAAAAAATATTAATTGTTATTAGTTAATAAAATAAAATAAAAAAGCCTTTTATTTCTTGTAAATTGAAATTAACATAAAAATACATAAAGTGAAATAACAATAACATTCATTTTCAAAGTAGATTCAAATTATTGGCATGCATAATTATTATATTAATTTATTTGCTTATTCATTAAATATTAATTATTTTTATTCTTCCAATTAATTTATTAGTGTTATTTTGTATATCTTAAATTTATATATTAAATTATTACAAGAACCCCTCTTGGGTAAAGGCCTCCTCCAGAGCTTGCCAGTTGTCCCTGTCCTGTGCTACTCTAAGCCAGTCGTGCCCAGCTACGTGGGTGATATCATCGGCCCAGCGCGTGAGCGGTCTTCCTCTCTTTCTGTGGCCAGCAGGTCCTGGCCATGACGTCGTTCGTAGAGTCCATCTGTCGTCGGTGGTCCTGGCTACATGTCCTGCCCATCTCCATTTTAGTTTTAGTGCAAAACTTAGCGCATCGATTACGTCTGTCTTTTCACGGATTTGTTTGTGTGGGATTTTTTGTAATTTGTTTATTTTCATCATACTACGTTCCATGGCTCTTTGAGTAATTTTTATTTTGTGTTTAATTTTGTTTGTAAACTTCCAGGTTTGACATGCGTAAGTCAATGAAGGCAGAAGACAAGAATCCATAATTTTTTTCTTTAATTTGATTGAGAATTTTCCTTTAAGTACTTCTTTTAAGCTCCAAAATTTATTCCAGGTCCTTTGGACTCTTCTGTCCACTTCTTGTTCATTGTGTTTTGTATTAAATGATATTTGTTTCCCTAAATATACATAACTATCTACATATTCCAGTTGGGTATTTCCAAGTTTTATAGTTTTGTGTGTGTTATTTGTCAATAATTTCGTTTTACCCAAGTTTATTTCTAAACCAACTTCTTTGCTTGCAGATTGTAATGTGGATATCATAGATTCCAGTTCTTGGTGTTTTTCCGATAGAAGCACGATGTCGTCGGCGAATCTAAGATGTGAAATGTACTTTCCATTGATATTAATACCTACTTTGCTCCATTCCAGCCCACTTAAGACAGACTCCAATACTGCTATAAACAGTTTAGGCGAGATTGGATCACCTTGTCTGACTCCTCTTTGAATATTTATGGGTGGTCCCAGGCTTTCAAGTTGAACTCTACTTTGACTCTTATTGTATGTTATTAGTTACTTTGATATTATTATATCAATGCTAGTTACACTTTTAGTAAAAAGCTATTATTTTAACATCCCAAAAAAAAAACACTGCAATATAACTTATTGTATAGAAAGTACTAGCTTCTGCCCGCGGCTTCGCTCGCGTTAGAAAGAGACAAAAAGTAGCCTATGTTACTCTCCATCCCCTCAACTATCTCCACTTAAAAAATCACGTCAATCCGTAGCTCCGTTTTGCCGTGAAAGAAAGACAAACAGACAGACAGACAGACACACTTTCCCATTTATAATATTAGTATGGATTTAAGTCATCGTTCCTTGGCCTCTTAACATTTTATCAAACAATAAATACAGAAAGCCGGAGAAACCACAGAATGTAGAATTAACGTCACTCAGTGTAGGCATTTCGTTAATATTTCATGAAATTTCAGCGTTCTATGTAGTCTGTATTCTGTAAGCCGTTCGAAGCTGCATCGGACGGTACATAAAATATGCCTGAAATTACTGCAGTACGAAGTTTCAGACTGTGCTAAGAATTTTGAAGAAATTTCGTTTATACGGAAAGAAATACATAACCTTCTTAGTTTTACAGCAGTCGGATAAAGGCACATTCTAATGTTACTAAATAAATTATGGTGTTTAGTGACTGATACTTTATTACATAATTATAGTATAGAAGAAAAACTTTTTTCAAAAAATTAATAACCGCCTTCAAAAACTTAAAACCCAAAAATAACTAAAATTTCGGAAGTCGGTGGCTTCTGTTCTGCCAGTCAATTTGTGTTGCCACCGACTTCCCAAATTTTAGTTATTTTTGGGTTTTTAGTTTTTATTTATTAGTTTTTAGTGTTGACTCCCAATGTTTGACGAAAATAGAAACTTGAAGAAAAAGCACACATCGTCTATGAATATTTCGTTACTTTTTTGTTCTTGGTGAATTTTTCGAGAATCACTGAACCGATCGCCACAATTATATGAGACCACCCCTGAATCATGACTTATCAAACAAAAAAAGAACCATGAAAATCCGTTTACAATTGAGGAGATATCGCGTAACAAACATACAAAAAAACATATAGACGAATTGAGAACCTCCTCCTTTTTTGAAGTCGGTTAAAAACAAAGAAGTAAGTAGAAGTAATTTTTTCCTTTTGTTTTTCACACGACCAACAGGCCCGACAAAATATAACCTCTAGATGACTGCACACACATTTGGGTGGCAATATAGAAAGATATTTGGAAATTCTAGCTAAGAGAGTAAGGAAGAGCTAGCCCATTCATCTAAAATGATAAACTGACGAACTGTCGGTATATTAACGCACAGCCCAAACCGCTTTTGGAACCACCTCTTGACACCCACCGACAGCCGGCTGTTGGGGTATCCCATTTCATTAGAGTCCTTATTTTTATTACCCACAGACTACTTTTGTATGAACAAGTTTGGTTATTTACGTTCTTAGATACATTAATTCCTACTACTTGAAATAATAATTGTTTTATATTAAGACCTGAATGTAATTACCATACACTAAGAAAAAAAAAATTATAATCTATGCTCGTAGGTTTTTCTTTTTGGGGTAGTTCTGCATTTTCCGCCGCCATTTTGTTTATTGCGTAATCGCTAAGGGGTTAAAGGTGTTAAACAAGAGATAGAAGTTGACATCCATGCTGGCGAAGCCGCAGGCGAAAGCTAGTTCTACTGTAAGAAGGTTAAAACAGTCAAGAAAAATCTTAGTCAACGCTAGTCCATTCATATTTTTATACAGGGTGTCCCACGGCAATGCCACATGGAGGGAAAGTACCTTAAATCTTGTAGATAGAACATTGTACTGAAAAAAGACATTATTTGAATTTTGAAAACATTTTAAACTGTATTCATAGATATTTAAATAATTAAATAGTTGAACCGAGAATCGAACCTGTTACTCGAGAAAATTAATCATCCTGTAGTTTTATCCTACCGATCGAAAGACTTTTTTTTTCAATGTTACAATTTAAATTGTTTTAAAAATTCAAATAATGTCTTCTTTCAGTAAAATGTTGTATCTATAAGATTTAAGGTACTTTCCCTCCATGTGGCATAGCCGTGGAACACTCTGTATAGTACCATACAACGTAGCACCTTACGACATTCCAGCTGCTCAAATAAAACAAGACACCTAGAAATGTAATGAATACATACCATTATTGTATTGTGTTGTATTGAAATGTATTGTACTAGTATTGTTACACAGCTGAACATACCTGAAACAAACAATAATAGGTTGTGAATGAAGTAATGTCATGTTTTATCTACGTGTTTGTAAAGATGGTGGCGATAGGGGTTTGGTCGGACTGTGAGCGGGGAGCGGGTGAGCAAGCGTTTTAAAAGGGTTTTTGGGGACGAAATTTGATACACTAATGAAATTAATTGAAATAATAAGCTTCTTGTTTAACCTTTCGTATACCGTAATTAGAGACACAATAGAAAGACAATGAGTGAGCAAACGCTCGCTTAGGGTATATTTAATTAAATAAATAAAAAATGTGATACATTATCAAGTGCGTAAGTAGAGTTGTCTGTTCTTCTCCATACGGAACTTCCTTTTAGCAAAACCAATTAAATTCTACGAGCCTATTTCAACTTCGAACTGCAGAGTGATTTTTTGTCACAATCTAATTTAAATTTCAGCTTTCAGCGACCAAGCGACAGCCGGCTGTCCGGCTGCTATTGTTTTTCTATTGTGTTCGAACGTTTAATATACTTATTTTTTTTCATTTATCGCTTTTAAGCTTGCCTTTGCACATTATGAGTCATTTTTCTTGTTTGTGTGCAATAAAAAACATGAATATGACTTTTTGTCACATTAAACATATTTTTATGTATCTGCAAATTTTGCGTGGATTTTCGGAGAAACCAGGACTTAACCTTCGCTTCTCGCTGTCAGTATGACCACAGCTCACACATCCGCACTTGGGCGGCCAAGTGCGACAATGTCAAGAGCAAGAGGCCACTCCACGGCAGATGAGCACACATCAGCTGTTACGTCTTAACGAGTTGTTAGTAAACAGAAGTATATCTGTTTGATTGACTGAGGAGTAATGATAGGCTTCTCTGTACGACGACCCGCCTAAATGGCATGCTCCCAAAAATGATAACACCTCCACTGCTAGAGCAATTAATTAATGACTTTTCATGTAAAATTCAAATGTAGTCCGGAGGCAGATTTATTTTTTCACTCCTAAGGGACAATCATTTAATGTGAATATATTTGTTACAATGTTAAGAATATAGTATAGTCCTTAATTTTTACATTTCGATTTGAGACACAAAAGAAACGCGACAGCCGGCTGACGCTTGGTCATCGAAAGGTTAAGGTTGATTTCTTTTTTTGTTAAGTTACTCTATTTTAGTTAATTTTCATTCTAAGATTTTTTAATGTGATTCTATATAATCTAGCACAGATATAAGCGGTTTAGTGAAACTTTAAGCTTACATTTCATAAATAAATAAATATATAAATATTTATTTTACTTAGACCATTAACTGGCACTTATGAATTGTCATAAAGTCGGTCATAGTCAGGAAAGCGACGCTAGTTGTTCGTTCCAAAACGTATAGTAGGTAGATCTCTATGTATAGAGGAAGCAATAATCTTTACGATGATGGCGTTAAAAATCTAAGCGGAAAGACAGCGGAAGCAAGCTAATTTTAAACTATCTAAAGACATTTAATTTATTTGTTGAAACATAAATTATTGACATCGGTAAAGGAAAACATCGTGAGGAAACCTGGACTTGTAGTATGAGTCCGAAATCGCCAACCCGCCTTGAGCAAGCGTGGTGATCAATGCTCGTGCCTTCTCTGTATGAGAAGAGGCCTTTGCCCTGCAGTGGGACAGTAATAGGCTGGTATTATTATTTATTATTTAAACATAAATTTTCACATTAGTATTTATTACTACACACGTATCTTACCTACACAGGGCTCACTTTAACTCAAGCAATAGTAAAATATCATAGCATACTGTTTTTAAATAAATTGTTTCTAAATTGTTTCTCGACGATAGCTCATTAAAACACTGATTTATCAATCTTTCATCCAGAAATAGATGGTACAGAACGAGCTCTTTGTTGAGCGTTGTGACGCCACGCTGAGCATACTGTTATGCTCGATAAAACTTGCTCGTTGGTTACAGCGTTCTGGTAAACTAATTTTATAAGAGCTGCAATCATCTAGCTATATAAATATCTTAGGGCAACCCACGCAAGGCATCTGATCCCAATCTTGGTGCTATGTTAACCGGACAACTGATATACATATATTATGTCATTAATTAATACGTAAAATAATATTAATTACACCCTACATATTATAGATTAAATGTACCCAGACCCCGAACAAACAATCATGCTCATCCAACAAAACTTTGTCATTGGTGGGAATCAAACTTACGACCTCCGGCTTAGCGTCAGAGTCATAACTACTAAACCAACAGGTCTTTTCCTTTTTATATTTTTTTAGTATATCTTGGACATCAATAACATCAAGGCAAGATTGCTATATAGTGCCTTTTCCATACGAGAAAATATCCTTCAAATATACAATTATTGGTGGGCAGTAGCCCACCAGACACAACATCCGTCTGGTCGGAGGATCCTCCCTTTTCAATGGAGGATGAGGGACTTTACACTTTTTTTTTTTTGGTGAGTGGGAAATCATCAAATGACTGCTCCCGTCGTCAGACTTTTACTGACTAAAACCCACTCATGTTTCTTCGATTGCCCTTTATGTTCCAGGGTCACCGTAACTATTATAAACATTCCGCAACCCCAGGGACTTTACACTCTGTTTCTCATTCCTCTAAACAATCATAGGTCTATAATTAGCTTACAAAATTTCAACATCGAGAAGAATTACTTCAGAAAAAATTAGTTAAGCCCAATTCATGTAACACATAAAACATGTCGCCTCTCATGCAAGTGGTTGTGGGTTCGAATCCGGGCAAGTACCAATGTGACTTTTTCAATTCATATGTAGTTTCTAAAGATTATCTTAGACATCGCAGACATCGGTGAAGGAAAACATCGTGAGGAAACCTGGACTTGTAGTGATTATAAGTCTGAAATCGCCAACCCGTCTTGAGCAAGCGTGGTGATCAATGCTCGTGCTTTCTCTATATGAGAAGAGGCCTTTGCCCTGCAGTGGGACAGTTATAGGCTGGTATTATTATCTAACACATACCATTGATATCAATTTAAACAACACATATAATTTTATAGGCAACTCGATACACCACAGCCGGGTCCCCACCCCGCGACCTACAGAACCCTACGTTTAGATAACACAAATAAATTCAATCTGCGAGTCTCATGCATTACAATTACCAGTATTCAATTTATATTTTCCTAATTTTTATTGAGGTCGAATTTGATTTAGTGTTGAAATATTCAAAAGTAATTTACATAGCTATTTGATATGCTTTATGGATACTTTATTTCTTTTTAGATATATGTATAAAATTATTGACTAACGTGTCAATGAACAGCTCTAATTTCGATGAAAATTTTCTGTCGATTAATCATCATTATTAATTTTTCCGCCTAAAATGATGATTACAAAACTATATCTTCTTAGGTATTTCCTAAAATAGGAGTTAGAAGTAGTTTCAAAATTCTTGTAGAAATGAATGTGACAAAATAAGACATTGCTAAGTGATTGGATGTTGACTGTCGTAGGTTTGATTACCGAACGGAACAAATATTTGTTTGTCAGCCTAGTTTTTAGGAATCTAGTATGTATATATGTTAGCAAGCCCACCCATGCCACGGTACAGGAGAAATGCTTACAGAGGGTTAACATTAAAATAAGATATCCTGACTTAAGATCATTTATAATATTTTTGCCCTCCATTCGTAATCGTAAGTCACATAGGATTCATCCCCAAACAACTTTACGGAGATCAATGTAACTTGGAACTTCATAAAGACGAAAAAGGGCGCTGCTTGTCGCGACCAAAATCCACGAGTACTTTAAAACCAGTACATTTGAATGGAGTTCCGTTTTTCGCCACAGACCAAGATATATTTGGCCACGTAGACAGGTACATATTTGAGTAGGGTTGACAAAAGTTAGTTTTTTGGCGCCAAAAATATGATCTTTTTTTCTGTTTCGGAGTGAGTGCGGTCTGAAATTAGGTCATATCTTTTTGTGGGCGCTTTTTGGGACGACTTTCAGAGAAATTTTATATGACGGCCAAAGCTTTTTCTGGAAAGGGAAAAAGTAAACAAGTCACGCAGGTTTTGGTATTTGTGTTTAAGCAACGTGAAGGTATTTTTTGTCTATAAAATGCAAATACAGTTGTGACTTTTTCAATCCACTTGTAGTTACTAAGGCCAGTATTAATAGACGTCACTCAATTCTGAGACGCTCTCAAATCTCTTGCTGTCCTTGTCATTCTAATGGGAATAATGAGGACAGCAATAGAGTTGAGAGCGTCTTAGAATTGAGTGACATCTATTAATACGGGCCTAAGTTTATCTAAAACATCATACACAGTCATTCATTCATTCGTTTCATCGCGATATCTCACGTCTCTTCAAAACCGTTGACCCGGTTGTCATTCATGGATCATTGACAATCGTGTCTGGTATTCAGAAGCCAGAAAGTCTGACTACAGTCTAACTAACTAGTATCGTGGTGATATTGTGATACCAGTAACTGGGTTATGAAGGTCTGAAGGCACTGAAGGCAGTTGCTTTATGTAATACATTGGTATTTAGCTAGATTCTGTTACACTGAATAAAATATTGCTCCTTATCTTCATAGTTTTCACATATAGAAGCAACACGATTGATGTAACCAAAATATTGTAAAACTTGATGATTGAAAATTTGCTTGCTTGTTCTTCTCCATAGAGATCTACGTTTTGGAACAAGCAAGTAGTTTTAACTTTCTGACAAACTGACTGACACTTTGACAATTCATAAGTGCCTAGAAATGGTCTAAGTGAAATAAATGCTTTGAATTTTTTGAAATTTTGACTGGAATCAAACCCAACATAGCTGGGAAAAGACTAAGGAGATAATGAAAAAGAAAATATGACCTTAGGCATTCTGTTTGCTTCATTATTTATTTCGCAGTTGTTTTTTCCTTTCATTTTAAACGCAAGGAACCGCTGAAAGGTTGTTTCCGGAGGATTTTCTTTGTAATTAACTGTGTTCATGAAAAAAGTTTTTGTTATTATTTTAAAGAAACCGGATTGTGGTTTGAAACTGAATTAATTTACGCTAGTGAATTAAATTGAAATAGAATGATTAAAATGAAAATTAATACATATTATACTAGCCACCCACCCTAGCTTTGAACGTACGTAACAAATATTTGGAGTTTTTTGATAATCTTAACTTTAGTCGTGTTTTTAAATTAGTAATTTAGTTTGTATTTTTTACCATATAAATAAATAAAGCATTTACTTTATACAAAAAATTAAATAAAAAACCGAAAAACTTTTCTTCTTAAATTCCTTTATTTAAAAACCACATTAAAACCTGTTTCGTTGCTCAACGATTTAACCATACATACAGATAGAAAACGTAATTTTGTAATAAATAAAAATTGCACAACCCTACAACTGAATTTCACATTTTATTGCAGTCAACAAAACAGTGCTTGTCGCGGTGCGGTTGTCGGAATCCGTAGTATTGTAAAATAAATAAAATAAAATAAAATCGAAGCACCTGTAGTATTGCAGCTGTGGCACCAAACAGACATTTATTTAATAAAACTACGTTTATTACGTTGCGAGTATTTCCCGTTCGGACTCGTGTGGGATGTGAAAACTTAATAATAGCACATTGTGGTAAAATATGTTTGTGTAAGTGCCATTTTTGTCATGTGTAAGGGTTGTGTAACTCTATGGTATGTTGACGCAATGAGGGTTTTTTGGCAGCACGTAGGCGTCAGGTCCAACTGCAGCATGATTGGTGAATTTTGACATATCTGTCGATAAAACGGCATGGCATTGACAGATATGTCAAAAATTCACCAATCATGCTGCAGTTGGACCTGACGCCTACGTATTGCCATCTAGCGGATTTCTCATACGCAAAAACCCTCATTTAATTAATATCATACTAATATATGAGACTCTAAGAAAATGAGTGTATGTAACTCTTTTACACAAAATAATACTGCACGGATTTTGATAACTTTAGTGACGTAACGGTTTTACACATCAGAATAACATATCAGCTACATAACATCACGCTAAGAGATTTGGGGACAGAGCAGTAACCAAAACCATAATTTAGTGACAGTGAAACAGCGGCGGATAGTACAAACATTAGTAAATAATAATAACAACGTAATAAAAAAGATAACAAAAATAGTTTTTTTTTACTTCCAGAGAAAGAATAAAAATACAATACTTTTCATTTCCATTGAATGAATGGCTTACAAAGTTTATTTTCATAGTTCCACCCTAACACGTCTTTGACAATTTTGCATGTTAATGACCCAAAATCAACTTAACCCAACACTAGACACGAATAATAATAATTAAATTAACCTCTAATGCTAATTAATAGGTCGTACGTGAATCCGATATGCTTGTTAATAGCGTCGATATTGTATGTCATGGATGATTCAATGTAATTGCCTCTTTGGTAATATAAGGGTTAAGGTACTTATGTATACTATTACCGTGGAGAGGGTTAAATGGATTAACTGCGGTCGTTGAGGTCATATGAGACAAAGCTTTGTCTCTAAAATATCTGTGATGCCTAAGAAAGTATTGCAGATGTCTATTTGCGGTGGTGACCACTTGACAGGTGGACTGTCAGCTTATTATTTTCCATCTAATGAATGTAATGAAGTTAATATCATTAAATATATAGAACAGATATTTTCTTAAGCAAGATAAAGTCGTTCAGTAAACTGTAATCGGAATGCAATGTTGGATGTCGAACCATTTGATGATTTGACAACAAGAGGCATCTAGGCAGCGTGTTTTCGATTCGATTCATGCATGGAATCCATACTAATATTATAAATGCGAAAGTAACTCTGTCTTTCTGTCTGTTACGCTTTCCCGCTTAAACTACTGAACCGATTTGAATGAAATTTGGTACAGATATAGTCTGGGACCCGAGAAAGAACATAGGATAGTTTTCATCCCGGAAATCCCGCGGGAACGGGAACTATTCCACGCGGACGAAGTCGCGGGCATCAGCTAGTAATGTATATTCTTACTATGGATGAAAGTTTCTTACTACTTTACGCAAGAAGCATAAATGGTTTTCTTTTTAATTTTAGAGTTTATACGAATATTATAAGCTTATCAGAAAAACGAAAAGGGTTCACACCATCACGGGAGCGGGACAGTAGCTAAACCTAATATACCTAATCCTGGTGAAACCGCGGGAAGCAACTAGCTATTTATTTAGCTTACAGCCGTTGTTTCAAGGTTTGTATGTTTGTTGAACAAGAGTTCATATGTTTGTCAACGTTTTCCACGGTACGTATATTGCTACTTATGTCAGTATTATCGCGTGCTACTAATGATGTTTATAGACATACTATGACATTACAGTATTACGTTGTATGTGCGTTACTATGCTGTTTTATAGAAAATAATAAAGGTACAGTTACAATGCTCATTACTAGCACGAAAGCATGCCATTGTATGAGCAATTGCTACCTAGTAGCAAGTAGTATATGTGTTAAAATATTGCACATAATGAATTGCTAATATTGCTCATTTCGACCATTTCTACGGTTTGAAGGGCTTGTTTTAAACATGCTAATAAGCATGCTAATTTATAAGCTTGTTGTTGTTACCTTTAAGTAATTCATCTTGAACCTTGATTTTATTTTGTCTTGGAGCAAGCAGGTCTTATAAAAAGACAAAGATAGATGACATGTAATCTATCTTGGTCTTTTTACATGACCATTACATTACTATACTTCTTCATCTACAGTACCATCATCATCATCATCTGCAGTTATAACGATAGCTAAGTAGTATTATACATGTGGAAGCTTGTTATTAGCAAATTGTCCCTATCTATGCATGTCACTTAAGTTGATATTAGTCTGTAAGCTTTCTTTAAAAATAAATAAATCTCCCTGACCTTCTCAAAACCATATTCGGCCTTAGTTTTGTTGTGTACTAACTGCCTGTCAGACCTCCACAGTCCTTTCTACACTACGACACTATACTAATTATATTCTACCGACGTAAAATCCTGTTAAATTAATTCAAGAATCACAACGGAATGAAAACATAAAATGATTCTCATACACACAGACTGCAGACAAAATGAAATCACAGCGGTTCCAATTTACTTAGAAAGCTAAGCGTTCACATTGCTGACTAAAAGGATAAGACCTATGAATATGTGATTGGACAATATCATGTTGATCTAGAAAAGGAGCAAGCACTGGATTTGCATACCTAGTGGTTTTGGTTCACCGGATACTTTGGGATAAAGGAGTGTATGATAGTCAAGGTCTTATTCTATTTCTACGTCGGATTTTCAACCGACTTCAAAAAAGAAGAGGTTACGCGATTTCTCCGCTGATTCTGAAAGAATTTTTCATCCCACCTATTCGAAAAAGATGACTTTGTTCCCCTTTAAGTACGCCCAAAGTTGGTGTTTTCTATAGGAAACTTTCAGCGGGCAATAATGACGCTCCAAATTCAAAAAGTGCGCCTAAAAGTAACTTTTAATCGCACTTTTTGAATTTGTAGCGTCTTTGCATGTTTTACGCCCTGTTATAAGTGCGCCTAAATACTCGCCAAAGAATCGAACGCAAATAATGAATGGCTGGTACGACGTCCGATACCATAGTCACGCCACGACTGAATAAAAAAAAACTTAAATAGAAACAGAACGCGCAAACTACAGCTCGAGTTCTCGTAAAAATTTTCACGAATTGTTTTGCAGCAAATTATTAATGTAGCTGCTATTATTATCAAGATATCATAATAATAGCATTATTATCAAGATATGATAATAAAAGCAGCTACAATAATAATTTTACAATAAAGTATGAAGCGCCTTTTATTTTCTCATAGGGGGTGATGAAAAGTGAGTGTATCACTCGAGCGCAAAATATATTTTTGGCTCGGGCGACGAACTTTGAATCCCTCGCTACGTTCGGGATTCTATTTAAGAATCCCTCGCAAAGCTCGGGATTCTACTCTAGAATCCCTCACTTCGCTCTGGATTCAAAAAACGCCCTCGCCGTAAAATATTACTTTGCGCCCTTGTAATACAATCTACTATTGATGGTTCTTCTGGTCCTGTAAGGTTATAAAATGATATAAATTCATTAATTAATATTTAAAGCACTATTTTGTTTAGTTTCTTTATCTTTGAAAGTTAACTTAAGGTTTGTTTATGATGGGACTGACGTAAACTGTGTTCAAAAGTTCCTTAAAATAAAAATAAAAAAAAAACTTTTGTATAAAAAGAACAAGCACAAGATTTGCATACCTAGCGCTTTTAGTTAACCGGATGCTCGAGAAAAAAGTACTGCATAAAGTCAAGGTATGTGTGTCAGATTTAATCTTAATACTTTTGGCAATTGTATTTCAAATAGTTATTATTAGTCATATTCTTCCAATTAAATTTTGGTCACGTCAGCAAATCAGACCGCAGACCTGGTTAAACTGGAAGTCGGGTTTAACATAGGTGGGTAGCTCGCCGCCCGACTAAGACCAGGCCGGCGTCGACAGCGTGTTAGTGTTATTTATTTATTATTTACTTTATGCACAACGGTACATAGGTGGACTTAATGCCGCAGGCATTTTCTACCAGTCAACCTAGGGTGGTGAAGAGATAGCATGGAAGGTGCATTTATGATGCAAAAAACTAAAATGATAGAAATATGATAGTGTTCCACGCGCGCCTCAAAGAGAAGTCAGCACGTGAAAGGGCCCAACAGGGCCAAAGCCTGCCGGGGTTGCGGGATGTTTATAGCAGTTACCGTAACCCCGGAACATAAAGGGCAACCGAAAGACATGGGTTTTAGTCAGTAAAAGTCCGACACGCCCTCCCGCCGCGCCCAGGACGGGAGACGTCATTTGATGATTTCCCACTAACCAAAAAAAAGGAACATGAGTGGGTTTAGTCAGTAAAAGTCTGACACGCCCTCCCGCCGCACCCAGGACGGGGGCAGTCATTTGATGATTTCCCACTAACCAAAAAAAAAGGAACTTGAGTAGGTTTATACCGAGGAGGATACCACATTCAATTAATATGATTATTTTCCGATTGTCTAACTTTAGTAGTACCCGTATTATTCTCAGTTTTGTTGTGAGTCCGGCACGTGACCGCTCAATACCTGTCTATATTTGTACGGTTTGTTTTCAATACATTTAGCACTTGTTTCGAGTTTATATAATACTGGTTTCATTCAGGTAATGAAGTGTGGTCATGTTATGGATACGATCATATTATGAAGTCCCTACGACTTTTATTGAAGAGGAAATTCTTAACAAGAGGTTTATTTGAAGAGTTTCATACCTTAAGAGAAAAAAAAACAGAACCCATATAGGATCACTTTGTTGTCCGTGTGTCTGTCTGTTTGTCAATTTGCGTTGGACTATATGAGTGAAAAAGTTACTTTTTTACTTGCTTGTGGTATGCAACATCCTAGAATACTTGTAAAATCCTAGAATACTTCGGTCACATTGCAAGGAAAGATGGTGATAACCTCGAGAAGCTCATTGTGACTGGGAAAGTAGAGGGGAAAAGGGCATTTTCACTAAAACGTGCACCCCTCACTTTTACGCTGTCCCACGTTTTCGAAGTTGTATTGTGTTTTAATATGAAGGTGTATATTTTTTATTTTTTAATAAATCGATCCCAAATGTATTAAATTGGCTTTTGATCAACAATCGTTGTGTATATATACTTAATTAATTTAATTATGAACAATTCCAATACCAAAAGAAGCCATTTTTTACTTGTCCCAGTGCTTAACCTCTTTGAGTAAACCTAAATTTCCGGAAATTTTTCTACCAAAACGTTGTCAAATTTTTGTTCCAAATGTAGTAGATTCCTTTTTCCATCTCACTAATTAAAATGAATAATAAAACCTTAATATTACAAACGTAAATTACATTTTTGTAAAGGACCTCAAAACTCGATCCGACCGGACATGTCAGCACAGTGAGGGTCCAAATGCAAGTATTTGTTTCTACTAAACTCGTTATAATTCTAAAAACTTGCAACACTATCCACTAAGAATCATCCACATTTTTTAAATCCTGCCAGTTTGCTAAATTCGTGAAGTAAAGAGGGTGTTTTGTTGGTGTTGGCGGTTGGTCGCAATTTGATAAGTCATGTTTGAAGCCTTTTTTCTTATTACGTATTTGTGTCACAGTATAGAACTACTTTCCATTGATTTTTGGTATTATTCAAGAAACGGTTTTATTAGTGATTTTAGAAAAATATAATTTGTTTGGTGAGAAAGGATTTTGTTTTTCGTTTTACTTGGATAATGTGACAGTCAGTTCAGTGACGTTTTGTGTACAAAAAGTCACTGAACTGACTGTAAAAAATCACCTCAGTTTTCAGACGGGTGCATTTTTAAGTAAAAATGCCCAAAAGACCTCGTGGTCGCAGCCCCATACGCTGTCTGACCAGATCCGCACCACCCTTGACTCTACAATCCACGACGCCCTTCACACCGCCAGAGACAGAGTTAGATGGAAGTAAATCGTCCCAGAGAAAGTGATGAAGAAGGGAGGTCACGACCCTTAGCACTGAGGAATACGACGCAAGGAGGGCAACTGAGTACCCATACATTAGCGCTACTGGAAGCACACGTTTTCTATCTATCAAAATCGCTTTATCAATTTAGCTGTGAATGTCTTACAGAGAGGCAGATATCTATACATTAGATAGACTTACATTACCATTAATAATTTTAGATTGTAGATGTTTACCTATTAATATTTTGAGATAACTTATAACTTAATAAGTTATCCACTTAGTTTACGCTGCCATCTGATTCTTGAATAAGCAGAACTTGTACTATAGTGACCAGACAACAGATATTCATATTTACATACATCTATCTAATACATATGTACATGTTATAAATAAATTACAACCATACACAGAACAAACTCGCCCATCACACGAAGATGTGTTCTTTATGGAAATCGCACCCACGACCTCCGGCTTAGCAGTCAGGGTCACTAACCATTCGACTAGAACTTAGTCAAGATGGAGGTCCGATTCCCTTAATCACAAACTTAACTAAATCTAAGTTAGGTACATCTTTCTCTTTCCATTTCATTAAGAAAAGGACAGGAGATACATATTATTAGTTAATCCTGTCAAATCGAAATGAATCGACGGAGTCATCTCGTGTTTTTTGTATATAAAAACAAGTGTATGATCTCTATACTATAATTAATAACTTGCATTAGTGGTGATTCTCTTGTTCACAGACTTAACTAAATTTAAGTGAAATGCATCTTTCTCTTACCATTTCTTGAAGAAAAGGACAGAAGATACATTTTAGTTTAATCCTGTCAATTAGACAGCTAATGATTCTTCATTAGCTGTCTAATTGACAGGATTAAACTAAAACAATTAATTATATACACACATCAAAAGTGTCTAGGGATATTTTAATTAAACCTAAATAACTAAAATTCTATTAACTTTTTGTTAAGACACCTACACTTTAAAATAAACCTTGTTTAATTGCCTATCTAATCTGATAATAAACTTTTAGATAAAGTTAAATTAAAAAAAAAAACTTAGAAGAAGAGGAAAAACTCAACAAAATTTTAATTTAACTTTATTTTTGAAATTTCAAAACCTAAACAAAAAAACAATTTTTTTTTATAAAAATTGTTGAAAACTTAAAATTAATAATTCGTGGATCCACCTAAGACTCTCCTGACACATCTGGAGCGGTTCTGCATACTCAAAACAAGGGTGTCAATATCCTGTTGTGGAGTACTGTCCCAAATCCTGCTAAGATGCAAGAAAAGCTGGTTTTGATGCACAATATCAACAGGGAAATTCCTACGAGCTCTTCTCTGAAGCATATTCCAGGCATGCTCAATAGGATTTAAGTCAGGGGATTGTGCAGGCCGGTCTAAAGCTTGGATAACATGCTGTTGTAACCAACTTGTAACGATACGCGCCGTATGTGGACGGGCATTGTCGTGCATTAGCTGGAAATTTTGTCCCATTTGCTGTTTGTGGGGCAAGATTACAGGCTCTATCACCTCATCTCGGTATTTTCGAGCAGTCATATTGCCTTGTATCCAAACGAGGTCCGTTCTACCGCCGAGACGAATTCCTGCCCAAACCATAATCGTGCCACCTTAATATGCATGAACTTGTTGTGGGTGCTGCAGTCGATTCCAACGTCCAGGTTTTCTCCAAACGCGTACTCTTCGCGAATCAGGATGAAATCCAAACCTAGATTCATCAGTGAAAAGCACAAGTGACCATTGAGAATGGTTCCAGTTTTCGTGTGCAAATATAGCCCAATGTAATCTTCTTCCTCGATTACCTCTCCTTAGTGCTGATACCCAAAATGGCCTACGAGCACGTAGATTGACTTCATGCAGTCGCCCTCTCAAAGTTTGACCGCTTACCAGCAAACCATACTCTCTCTGTAGCCTTTGAACCAATTGCATCGCCGCTGCATTTAGTTGACTTCGTGCAGCATTTACTATGAATCGGTCCTGTACATGTGTTGTAATGCGTTGAGGTCCTCGGTGCCGTTCCACCACTTCCTCCGTGACACGATAACATGACCAAAGCCTGGATATAACGCTCTGACTGGTCTTCATGGCTTCAGAAACGGCAATTATGGGACAGTATTCCACAACAGGATATTTTTTTTTTTTTTTTGGTGAGTGGGAAATCATCCAATGACTGCTCCCGTCCTGGGTGCGGCGGGAGGGTGTGTCAGACTCTTACTGACTAAAACCCACTCATGTTCCTTCGATTGCCTTTTATGTTCCAGGGTCACGGTAACTGTTATAAACATAACATTCCGCAACCTACAACAGGATATTGACACCCTTGTTTTGAGTATGCAGAACCGCTGCAGATGTGTCAGGAGAGTCTTAGGTGGATCCACGGAATATTAATTTTAAGTTTTTAAGAATTTTTATAAAAAAAATTGTTGTTTTGTTTAAGTTTTGATGTTTCAAAAATAAAGTTAAGATTGAAATTTTGTTTGAGTTTTTCCTCTTCTTCTAAGTTTTTTTTTAAATTTAACTTTATCTAAAAGTTTATTATCAGATTAAATAGTCTATTAAACAAGGTTTATTTTAATGTGTACATGTTTTAACAAAAAGTTAATAGAATTTTAGTAATTTAGGTTTAATTGAAATATCCCTAGACACTTTTGATGCGTGTAATTTAGACGCGATTAAAAACATGGCGAATTTTACGCCAATTTTCTAATTGGCGTAAAATTCGCCATGTTTTTAATCGCGTCTAAATTATCTATGGAGTGACTAAAGGAGATGTCCACTTTTTGTATGGACGTTGGTTTTTTATTCCGAGAAAAATCCAACCAGCATCAAAGTCCACTCTAATAAATACGACAAAAATATGGAACTTAGAACTAATTCAATAATATTTTGACAGGGCTTAATTTATATTTTACCTTCTGTCCTTTTCTTAATGAAATGGTAAGAAAAAGATGCACTTAACTTAAATTTAGTTAAGTTTGTGAATAAGAAAATTGGCACCATTGTTCTTTAAACTGAAAAATATTATTTTCAAATTGGACATTGGCAGGAATCACCGAAAACTCGGTGGATTGCCACAATTAATATAAAAAATTAATTGAATTGAAGTGAATCGACGTATTTCTAATGGCCATGTTTTTAATTGCGTCTAAATTATTTATAGCGTCTTAATTTGACCGGTCTTAATTTTATCTTCTGTCCTTTTCTTAACGAAATTGAAAGATAAAGATGCATTGACCTTAAATTTTGTTAAGCTTGTGAGCAAAGGAATCAGCACCAGCACCTAAATAAGTATCTCTAAACACAAATTCCTGCCCACTACACATACCGTTAGTAAGCGTGAACATACCAAGTACTTTTGAGTACGTTTGTGTTAAACGTCTTGATGTTGGGTCATTGAACCCGGCAAGGACCGGTTACACTGGCGTACGATGGCAGACTTGCCGGATATCGGCGGTCGTGCCGGAGATCCGGGTGTAGAGATATTGCTGGGTATGGTATACTATTTTAGATAATTATGTCATATATGGGGTGCAATTTGATACTTTGATAGTGCCAACTGGGGAAAAGTAATTAATGCTGGAGATAGACAGTTTTACTGTGAGAAAACATATTATATTAAAAAAAAAGATAATTTGCATTGAAATATTTAAATAAACGCTTGTCACAGTTGGTTATTGAACTGGGTTCAACTACAGCTCCTTTAACTACACTTTGAGTGGTCTTAAACGAGCCGCATATAGTAAAAAGCATACTGAACCGATCGCCAAAAATTCATATGGAACCACCACAGAATTATGACCGATATAACAAAGAAAAAACCACTAAAATCCGTTCATAATTGGCGGTAAAATCGGTGAACATAAAAAAAAATACACACGAATTGAGAACCCCCTTTCACCTTTTTAGAAATCGTAGTTAAAAATAGCACTTGGTTGTACGTAATGTTAGAAAAAATTGTTTATTTTTTGTTAAGTAAGTGGTTAAAAAATCCTTTTTATTCTCCTCAAGAACTTTTGTGTCAATTTAGAGGTCAGATAGCAATCTCTTCGTCTGCGTAATCCTATACAACAGCATCTGATAAGCTCGGAAGCTGATCTCCATAAAAAGTGACAGATTGACGTCAGTTTTTATCTCTTTGGTTGACAAATAAGCTGACAGTCCATGCGATATTAAATGCTCACCGTTGTTTAAAGATTTTAATTAAAAAAACTAAAAACAGTAAAACAACTCTAATTTCGGAAGTCAATGGCAACACAAATCGACCGACAGAAGAGAAGCCACCGACTTCTAAAATAATCCAGAATAAAAGCTTTTTATTGTTTACTTTTTAGTGCGGAGTCTCAATGTCCGAGTCCGAAATTCAAAATTTCAAAATTCAAGGCATTTATTTCACTTAGACCATTTACAGGCACTTATGAATTGAAGAGTCGGTCGGTTAGTCAAAAAAGTGACGCTAATTGCCTGTTCCAAAACGTAGATCTCTATGGACAAGAACAGGCAAGAAACTCCACTCTACACTCCGACTGTGTATTGTAATAGCTCCTCCTTTTGCAGTCGGTTGAATTATGTGAATCGCAAAATCTCGACAAGAGCCAGTCGGAGGATCCCACCTTTTCAATGGAGGATGAGTAAGGCCGTATACAGAAAGAAAGCTGGAAACTTATAAGCGCTTGCCGGCGCTTGTCAACGCTGGTAATTCGCGCAGAAAAATATATGAACATCGACAAGCCTCAACAAAAAGCGCTGGGCGTTGCCATAACAACTGCAAGATTATCATTCTGACATTTTGCTTACTCTGCTTCAACCTGCTTCCTTAGTGAACGGACCAGCGTTGACAAGCGCCGGTAAGCGCTTATAAGTTTCCAGCTTTCTTTCTGTATACGGCCTAACTATACCATTTGTTTCTCACTTCAATTGATTAAATCTCTACCACGAATAGTACTCAGCTTGAAACATATCGGGACGAACACAAAAAAAACTTTTTGTCAACTTAACAAAGTCATTGTCAGAATGGCAGTTGCCATGTACTGTCTTAATTCTGTAACATTCCTTGTGCAATTGAGTTAAAGTTTAATTTTCATAGCGGTTTCGATATTTTAAACAGTCTGTACGTGCCTATATTTTTGACTGACAACTGACCATGTGAAACTATATTTACTTTCTTTCTTTCTTTCAAAATACAAACACTACACAATCTACACATCATCATCATCTCCCTAGCCTTTTCCCAATCGTGTTGGGGTCGGCTACCAGCCCAACCGGATTCAGCTGGATACCGGTGTTTTACGTGAAGCGACTGCCTATCTGACCTCCACAACCCAGTAACTCGGCGACACGATACCTCTTGGTTAGACTGGTCATAGTTTCTGGCTAACCAGTAACGACTGTCAAAGTTCTACGAATGACAACCGGGACCAACGGCTTTACGTGCTTTCCGAGGCACGGGATGTCAGTGATGTCTAAGATAAACTTTAGAAAGTACATATGAATTGAACACTACACAATCTACACATGTCGTTAAATATATCCCAACTGTGTGTACAACCTTTAATCCCCATCATGAATACATTCATTCGCCTCAATGACTCATAACGCCATACTAAATAAATGTCTTGCCTTTCGCCATAATGAATGGCTGCAGAATAATCTTTACTTGTTTTACATCAATATATTATCTGTTTGTTTACTTCTATTAAATTTATAGGATTTCTTCGTTTGTTCTATAAAAGTCATTTTTACATTGAACAGTTTGGCTGTTTATGAGGTAAATTTGGATAAAAGAAAACAGCTGTTTATGCTAATTGTGACTTGTAAACAAAACTGTAATTTACGAATGGGATTCAATAAACGCCTCTATCGATAGTTTAGCATCTGGCGAATAAGCTTACTGATAGTGTGACATTTGTTTAGTTCGAATCTTGTGTAGGTAATCTATTTTATAATCGGTGTTTTTATTTTATTGTTATGAGAAAAGACACTTTTCCATTAAAACAGTATTTCATTTATTTGAGATGTAATTTTCAAAAGATTATTAAAGGCTGTTTTATGTGAAAAAAATAAAACTGAGTAATTACAATGAAATAGAGAGATGAATAATAATTACATAGTACATGCTAAGTTTACTTTTATTTATCACAACTAAACGCAATATTACTCATAAATACAGAATACGCAACCACTTTCAATAAAATGTAATCAGAATGATTAATAGTCATCTTAATTAGCTGCAGTAAAGAACAGCTGCCAATGATTATATTATTATTGATCTCTTGTTTTCTTCGCAGATAATAACTTGTTTTTGATTTAAATATAAATAAATTTATATCCGGCTATCTGATCAGAGGTTGTTTTATGGTAACCAGGCAACTGATATACATTACTTATTTATTCGTACTAATATTATAAATGCGAAAGTAACTCTGTCTGTCTGTCTGTCTCTTCTTCACGCCTAAACCACTGAACGGATTTGAATGAAATTTGGTACAGATATAGTCTGGGGCCCGAGAAAGGACATAGGATAGTTTTCATCCCGAAAATTCCCCGGAAACGGGAACTATTATTCCATGCGGACGAAGTCGCGGGCAAAAGTAGTAGACAATAATTTTATACGACCATCAATGTAGTACTGGTTTTAAACATATATGACGTCAGTGATGGTAAGAATGTTGCTCTACTTGGTTTTTTTGTAAGATTTATAATATATCTATTTAGAATAAAGAACAGGTTTATGTGTTCGACAAATTTTAACCTTTGAATGCATTTAGAGGTATTTTCCTTGTTGAAAACGAGATTTTTAGTTAATTGATACCTAGTTATATCTTCCTAATATTATGATTGCCTGGTTTTGCTGTCATCCATGATTTGATGTGCATGTTTTGTGTGTGATAGTCTGTATATTATTCTATTTAAGTTATATTACTACAAAGTTTCATCAAATTCCGTTCAATATTTTCTGCAGAATAATAAACATCCACAAATAGTTCCACTTCATTTTTTGTATTTAAAATAGTTATAAATAATAATAGTTTTTTAGTTTATCGTTTAAATTAGAAATCGCGACAAATACAAACACATAGCGGTCAAACTAACCCCCAGACAATGATGTTATTATAAGTAAAAAGGTGTAGATAGGTTACCCAAACGAAATTCTATCTTCAAAAACGGCACACTAACGCACACATACATTACACGTCAAAGTAGGATGACATGATTGAAGTGGTGCGAGTGAAAAAGAGATGAACGTCAAATGTCAATGCGATACTCAGTATCATGTTGGTCAATTGGCAACCTTTTAATGTGCCACTTTTTGACGGCATATAACCTATGTACACTTTTTTATCTATAACATCATTGCCCCCAAAGGTTAAAAATAAATGAAAAAAAATGGTTGCCTGTAAAGTCGGTTTTACGGACGAAGATTTTACGTGACAACGTCTTTTACCGATCATAGTTGAGTGGGAGAGAGACGCAAGGCATTCGGCGGGCCTCTCTCTCGTTCGGTGACTCATCGTAACGTTACCGAGCGTTACACTTTTTCATAAGTGACTCCCAGCCGCAACCTAATTTAAGACGTTGTCACGTCAAAAGTGGTCACAACACAAGATACAAAACACGCACACAAAAGCAAAGAACATACATTGAAGGAATCATCTTATTTAAATAATACACAATCTTAGGTACACGTCGCATGAAGTCACTCTTTGCATATCTTAAGCACTGACATTGACATTTGACATGCAGAAACTACATATTTACATGTAATAACACATTTACATAGTAACATCATAAGTTATTATTTATCGACGAAATATGTTTTGATATATTTTTTTTCTTTATTTATTTATAGGGGCTTTTACGCATAGCGTATGTCAGTCCCATCATACCCTAAACAATAATACTTTCAAATGACATGGGCCATGAACTTGAACAAAACCTGCGCATCGTCGCCATTGGGTTGGGATAGGATTGAGTTTAACATATTTGATAATATTCAGTAAGTACTAGCTTTTGCCTGCGACTTCACCCGCGTGAATGTCGGACCTGTTTGACCTCTCTAGATTTAGAATTTCTAAAAATCTTTTCAAGAGCATGTTTTCCAAGTTTAATGTCTCTAGGACCAACGGTTTGGGCTGTGCGTTGACATATCCACAATCAATCAGACAGTTTACCTTTATATGTACCTATGTTTTTTGAGACGATTCAACCGTTTTGGACGATTAAACGTAAGAAAAATTAAATTGGCATTATTGGTTTTGTTATAATCAATTTACAATTAGTAATTAAATATTCTTCTCCTCCTCTCTTCTTGTTTTACTTGCCAAACCCATAAATTTGTCAGCTAGGCATTGAGCTAAAGGACTTTCGGGGCACCCAGAAGCCTAACCTCGGGGTGCCCCGAAAGTCCTTTTTTCTTTAATTTTGTAAATGAAAATTAGAGCCCCGCGAAACGTGGCTCCATCAACTTCATCTCGATTTAACGTTGAATTGGACGCTACAAATGGATTTCGATTAAAATGCCTTAAAAAGTGGTTTATTTAAAAGCCTAAACTGCTAATTAAACAGCTGATTAAGCAAGTTCTCGGCAAGAATCTCGACAACTACTTAGATTTCCGCAAATTATACTGTCAGAACTAATTCGTTAGTTATAGTACAGTATGTATGTATATTTAAGCGCGCGGTTTCACCTGCATGGGATAGGTCTTCGTTATAATTCTCAAGCGTGGATCAATCGCGTTGTTATGTATAACATGGTTGTCCTGCCGGGGTTGCGGAATAGTTATAATAGTTACCTTGACCCCGGAACATAAAGGGCAACCGAAGGAACATGAGTGTGTTTTAGTCAGTAAAAGTCTGACACGAACAGGAGAAGTCAGTTAATGATTTCCCACTACCCAAAAAAAAATGTTATCTAGAACATACGATACTCGGAAGTGCAGCCATCTATACTAATATTATAAATGGGAAAGTGAGTCTGTCTGTCTGTCTGTCTGTTTGTCTTTCTTTCACGGCAAAACGGAGCAACGGATTGACGTGATTTTTTAAGTGGAGATAGTTGAAGGGATGGAGAGTAACATAGGCTACTTTTTGTCTCTTTCTAACGCGAGCGAAGCCGCGGGCAAAAGCTAGTCTATAGATAAAATTGATTCTTTAAGGTGGACGCGCAAAAGGAAGCCCGCGGGATTCAAATTTTCTTACGTGTTTTTTCAATTTGCAGCTCAGTGTCTGGGTGTGTGTATTGTAATAGGTATTTAGTTACAGAATCTTTTATCATTGATATCATCGATACAAGCCTCCAGTGCATACAACTCGATTAAATGACTTTTTCATGGAATCGAATGAAATCAGGCCGCGTTATACGGCCTGTTTGAAAAAGATCAGAGAAGAGAACAAATCATGGTTTTGGCTTCCATACACCTGAGTGATAAACTGAACCATTTGTTTGTTTGTCCGTCCGTCCGTCTGTCAAGTCAATTTGCATGACGTCTACTCAAAAATAATTAAACCAGGTACTAAAGTAATTGCTACTGAACCGATTAAGTTAAAATTTGATGCATATACAATATTTCTGTTCTGTGTCCTTACACTTATATTTACGGAAGCTTTTTACTTTTTAAATCCAACTCGCTGTCAGTGTTTTTTGTGTAAGATTCTTTTTCTGTCTCGGTTAGCGGTGATTTTGGGGTTTTCCTCACCAGATATTTTAACAAGGGTTTTTCTGTGTGTCATCATAATGAGCTATCAGAATTCGTTTTGCAGAAAAGTTACTAATTGCTGAGTCTAGAGGGAAGCGCGTGGCGTGGTGATTAATGCTCGTGCCTTCTCTGTTTGAGAAGTGGCTTTTCCCCTGCAGTGGGACAGTAATAAGTTATTATTAAAAGTATATATTTATATAACTTGTATGTAATCAGATTAAGTTTCTAGAGTTATGTACAATAGTTACAAGTTTATTAGTGGTATTAATGGTGAGTTCAAAGTACATTAGTAACTGTTAGTTAGTTATAGAATTACGTAATTTATTCCACAAGCAGCTGAAAATAACTACTAGGTGCGTCTTCCTAACTTTGTCACGCACAAGATATTATTATTAAGATTTAAATAATATTTTATTGTTATAGTCAAAGTTAAAAATATTTTTTGAAAGAAAGAAAGAAAGAAAACACATTTTATTCTAGACACACACAGACACACAATTAAAACAATAACAAAAAACAAACAAAGCTTACAAAATAAGCCTGTGCGAGGCCAGAAAAGGCACCTACATCAGCATGTAGCTGCGTCAAAAAGACGCAGCGCTGATATTCTATTTTGCTGCTCATTATTTAAATTATCAAAGAATTGTTTGATTGGCCAAAAAGTTGAAGCTAGTGGATTGTTTCGAAAAGGTAGGTGTCTAGAAGATCAAGCAGGAATCTCCGCGAAACAGCCTTTCTGACCCTTTACAGCACAAATGCAGTTTCTCATACAGAGAAGGCACGAGCATTGATAACCCCGCGCTCTCAAGGTGGATTGATGATTTCTCCATCTATACCATATGTATTTACAATTTTCTGGTTACATAGTTTATTGTTATTTCTTCTTCTTCTTCTTAAAGGTAACTGATAGCTGCAAGCCGCACTTCGAACATTATAAGATCCTTACATTGCCATTCCTATACATTCTGGAAGTTGTTATGTTCGTTAAATGTAATCCTCATTTATTTCCGCGTGTCGAGGCTGTAACACATCGAAATATACGTGATAATAGCAAACTCTGCCTCCATCCGTGTAAAACTGCACTTATGCGCAGAAGTATATTTTGTATGGCACCCATGGTGTTTAACAAACTGCCTTTTTTTTTTTTTTTTGATGAGTGGGAAATCATCCAATGACTGCTCCCGTCCTGGGTGCGGCGGGAGGGCCTGTCAGACTCTTACTGACTAAAACCCACTCATGTTCCTTCGATTGCCCTTTATGTTCCAGGGTCACGGTGACTACTATACACATTCCGCAACCCCGGTTAACAAACTGCCTAAGATCTGGAGAGAACTTAATACCGAAGCTCTGAAATGTCGGCTTAAATTGTTTTTAGTACGGAGAGCATACTATAATGTGATAGAGTTCTTAAATGAAAAAGTAAGTATCTGATTTAAAGTAATTTTTTTTGTGTCCATTACCTTTTCTATTTAGTAGACTCTAGATAATTATTGTTTTATAAATATTTGCATGCCATGTCAAGCGGCAAACATGTTTTTTAAGCGCATTATAATTATATCATCCTACATGCATGCACCTGCGTGTGTATATGGCAAATAATAAATGATTCTATTCTATTCTATTCTAGACGGATAGCCAGAAGACAGAAAGTTTAAAAAGCAGTCTAACCAAAGGCTATCGAGTATCGTGTTACCCATAGCTTAGTAGTAGAGGTCTGATAGGCAGTCGCTTCATGTAAAACATTGATATCCAGCTGAATCCGGTTAGGCTGGAAGCTGATCCCAACATAGTTGGGAAAAGGCTAGGGAAATGATGATTGGAAAAAGCTTTCAGGCCGTCTACCAAGTATCGAAGAAAAATACATATGTTGCCCAAAATGTTGGCCAATATTTGCCCAGTTTCAATAATTCTTGTTATGATACTTTCGCATATTACACCAAAACTTCCTTTCTCTTTATCGAAAAAACTTTTTACTTACACAAAAAGTTCGCTTTGTTTGTTTTCTGTTTTGCTATTTAGAATCCGATAGCCAAAGGCTTCTCTAGAATTTAGATGCTTCAGTATTCGAGAGAGTTTCTCGGAAACAGAATTCAATTTTCCTCTAGTTTCACGCTTTGAAAAACTATCCGTATCGTCTTCTCTTTGGCTTTAAACTGAGAAACAGGATTTTTATTAAATGTTTGAACAGCTGTACTAAGAAAGAGTTAAATTCTTGTAATTCTGAGTGTTATTATTTTCTTAATTGGTATTTTTTCGCTTTCATTTTTACTCGAGTTCTTGGTGCTCCCCTCCCGTGGGTCAAAAATCAAAAAAATCATTTATTTGCTTAAAATGTGGTAGATAAATAGAAAATGTGGTCGTGATGTTTTATAGTCGTTTTTATTTTATTATAGCTTTCGCCCGCTGAATGTTGATACTTCCTTGCCCTATTTCACTTCTTCAGGGTTAGAATCTGTACTTCCGTACTAATATTATAAATGCGAAAGTAACTGTCTGTCTGTCTCTTCTTCACGCCTAAACCACAGAACCGATTTGAATAAAATTTGGTACAGATATAGTCTGGGACCTGAGAAGACTGTGAGACTGAGTTTGGGCTGAGTATTGATTTATCAAAAGTCAGTCAATCTGTCAGTCTGTTTACCATTTTATATAGATATCAGTACAATATTGAATACTTAACTGTTTTCCTGGCTCCAAAGGATAATAATCTAAATTATTACAGTGTTTGTATGACTCTAGTTAATGGTGAAGAAAATTATGATGCTCCTGTTCATCGTAGCTTACCTGAAAAGAAAGAAAAATTATTTAGATATATTATAAAACAGAAACGCTTGCATGAAACACAAACAAATATAATATGCAATGCTTAAAATATGGCTTTTAGAGTTAATAATAATTAATTTTTTTTTTTGCTTTTAAGTAGAACTTTAGCAAAAGCTTTTAGAGTTCTTTTAAACGATTTTATTCGTATCTGCATAATTATTACCATTGATTATTGCGGATGCAGATTTAAATTAATGCGGATATCCGTAAAAATCTAAGTTATAAAAAAAATGCTGTTAATGTATTTTTTAATTTAGTTTTATAAATTTTTAAATTTTAATAGGCCCCAATTCGGGCATTGAGAGACCACTTAACGAAGGCGTGAAAATACCTAAGGTAGCGCGCGACCCCCACCGGTGGCTGTGCTCAGTGGCCTGTTTGCGCTGCGCCTAATTATAGAGTTTTTTATTTATTATAAAAATCTACGGAGAAATAACGTTTTGACAGCTTAAGAGAAATCACGTCAATTGATTCAAAATAAACAATTCCTCAATTAATTGAGATTTAGTTCGTAGAAATATAGTCACGAGTTCACATACACTTAAATAGTGAAATGTTATCTACATTTGGGAACCCTTTGAGTTTAGTTACAGTTTAGCTTTGTTTGTAAGTTTAATTGTAGTTACCTTTTGTGGGTTGTTAGGTCTTTTATGCCGGAACTGGAACTATTGAAAGCTCTTTCAATTTGAGCGTCAATTAAATTTGATCGGAGTAGTAGTAGCCGGGTCCAGACATGATCATTTGACAGATCCGATCACCGTATCCGTATCTGCGTACTGTATCAAGCCCCGTATCAAGTTGTGGACGCCTCCGATTAGCTCCGTATCCGTATCTTCACAATAGTCAATAGTCCCTTTGATGATCGGACAAAAACCGACACGACGTGGGACGGGCCGTATCATAACGACGTATCGAGATCCCGTATCATGATACGTATATCATTACCCGTCCACATAATTATCGTCGACGATACGGATACGGTGATCGGATCGGGCAAATGATACATGTCTGGACCCGCCTTCAAGGACTGTTGTCTGACATAAACGTAAACAACTGTATTTTGACGGGCCTGTTGGTCTAGTAGTTAGTGACCCTAAGTGCTAAGCCGGAGGTTGTGTGCTCGATTCCCACCAAGTACAAACTATGTGTGATGAGAATGATTATTTGTTCTGTGTCTGGGTGTAATTTTTTAGTTATAAATTATTTATAAGTATGTATGTGTTGCTTTTGAGGATTGAATTTCTGAGAATCGCGTCACAAGAAGTACAATGAAAATTTCATTTGGTTTTCTGTTGTCGGTCGGTCTGTACCCATGCATGCTTCGATCTTTAAAACTACGCAATGTATTTGTATCCGGGAAATAATTCAAGGGTAGTTTATGTAAATAATATGTATATAATAAAGTGAAGTAAGCCGACCAGTAGTTCCAGGGATTACCCCCTACATACAAACTTAAAAACCTACAAACTTACAAATACCTCTTTATAATATGATTGTTCTGCCAGGGTTACGGAATGTTTATAATAAGTAGTTACCGTGACCCCGGAACATAAAGGACAACCGAAGGAACATGAGTGTGTTTTAGTCAGTAAAAGTCTGACACGAGGGGACAGAAGAAGTCTGTTAATGATTTCCCACTACCCAAAAAAAAATGTTATGTAGAACATACGATACTCGGAAGTGCCATCTTTATATAAAATCGATTCTTTAAGGTGGAAGCGAAAGGAAGCCCGCAAAATCCAATTTTTCTTACGTGTTTTTGCTATTTGCAGCTCAGTGTCTGGGTGTGTGCATTGTAATAGGTATTTAGTTACAGAATCTTTTATTATTTTCACGGATTGTTTTGCAGCAAATTATTAATGTAGCTGCTATTATTATCAAGTTATGATAATAATAGCAGCTACAATATTAATTTTACAATAAAGTATGAAGCGCCTTTAATTTTCTCATAGGGGGTGATGAAAAGTAGAGTATCACTCGGGCACAAAAAATATTTTTGGCTCGGGCGACGTACTTTGAATCCCTCGCTACGTTCGGGATTCTATTTAAGAATCCCTCGCGAAGCTCGGGATTCTACCCTAGAATCCCTCACTTCGCTCTGGATTCAAAAAACGCCCTCACCGTAAAAATATCACTTTGCGCCCTTGTAATACAATCTACTATTATTTATTACTTTTTAGTGTCATCTCTGACGTGTTCTACAACCGATGCCGAAGTACAAAATATAGTGTATAAAACGAAAATAGAAACTTGAAGAAAAAGCACACATCGTCTATGAATATTTCGTCAATTTTTTTTGTTCTTGGTGATTTTTCAAGAAGCACTGAACCGATCGCCACAAAATTTATATGGGACCACCCCTGAATCATGACTTATCAAACAAAAAAGAACCATCAAAATCCGTTTACAATTGACGGAGATATGCGTAACAAACATACTAAAAAAAAAACATACATACCTCCTCCTTTTTGAAGTCGGTTAAAAAGATTAGAGAAGAGAACAAATCATGGTTTTGGCTTCCATACATCTGAGTGATAAACTGAACCATTGTAGGGTCCATTTGTTTGTTTGTCCGTCCGTCTGTCAAGACAATTTGCATGACATCTGATTCTACTCAAAAATAATTAAACCAGGATCTAAAGTAATTGCATATACAAAACCGATTAGGTTCAAAATTGATGCATATACTCGTATAAGTATGTTTCTGTCCTGTGTCCTTATATGTACTTATTTACGGAACCTTTTTCCTTTTTTTCAACTCGCTGGCGGCTGTTTTTTGTGTAAGATTCTATTTCTGTCTCGGTTAGCGGTGATTTTGGGGTTTTCCTCACCAGATATTTTAACAAGGGTTTTTCTGTGTGTCATCATAATGAGCTATCAGAATTCGTTTTGCAAAAAAGTTACTAATTGCTGAGTCTAGAAGGAAGCGCGTGGCGTGGTGATTAATAAAAAAATATAAATTAAAATAAAATAAAAACCTTTTTTTATTTCAGACCACTTAGTCCAAGATGTTAGTAACAGAAAAGAAAACTTACGATCTATGTTAGTAATCTCACACACATAATTAAACACTAATTATATTCATCAACCTGCACCTCTCACATGCAGATTGATGAAACGAGAGAGCACAGCCGAGTCTAACCTGTCCGCTATCATTTTCAGTATTCTGTTGCTACTCCCCCGTACAGCCTGCATAACGGACGCCGATTTCTTTCGCATGATTGCATAAAAATCATCTATATGGGCGTTCGCAAACATGCCTGAAGCACTGCAATACCGGGGTAGCCGCAATAGAGCCCTGAAAATGTTATTATATTGGACTCGGAGGGCATTGTAAGTGTTCTGCGTGAACTTGACCCATAGTCCACTCGTGTAAAAACTTTGACAGTAAGCTTTAAATAATGACAGTTTTACCTCAGTTGTACAACGAGTGAATCTATGAGCCAGCATATTTCCTCGTACTGACAATGCCCTCCGTTCCCGGTCAATATCCAAGTCGTCTTTTAACTTTTCCGTCACAATGTGGCCAAGGTACTTAAACTGGGACACACGGTTCTAAGGCACTCCATTTAAATAAATAGGGGGCACACTATTGGGGTTTTTATTGTTTCCGACAAAGACCATAAATTCGCTCTTTTTAACCGACTTCAAAAAAAAGTAGGTTCTCTGTTCGACCTGTATGTATGTATGTATGTATGTATGTATGTATGTATGTTTGTCCGCGATTTTCTCGCGTTTGGCTGAACCGATTTAGATGCGGTTTTCAGCAAAGTGTTTGTTACATTCTGGGGAAGGTTTTAGTATATAACACTAATAGATATCCCGTGACGTTGCCCGCATAGATCGCGTTTTGTTTTTTTGGATTGTAGATTTTTATAATTATAAGTTTATTTTGAGAGCTACCCTAAAACGTAGTCAGACACTGAGACTCTAACTAAAAAGTAAAAAATAAAAAGCTTTTTTTAAAAAAAGATAACCGACTTCAAAAACTAAAAGCACAAAAATAACTATTTCGGAAGTCGGTGGCTTCTCTTCTGCCGGTCGATTTGTGTTGCCACCGACTTCCGAAATAGTTATTTTTGTGCTTTTAGTTTTTGAAGTCGGTTATCTTTTTTTAAAAAAAGCTTTTTATTTTTTTTATCATTGTCAAACTTACATCGTGTATCTTACAACCTTAAACCGTGTCTCTCAGCATACTCGTGCCTTCTCTGTTTGAGAAGTTGCTTTTCCCCTGCAGTGGGATAGTAATAAGTTATTATTAAGAGTATATATTTATATAACTAGTACGTAATCAGATTAAGTTTCTAGAATTATGTACAATAGTTACAAGTTTATTAGTGGTATTAATGGTGAGTTCAAAGTGCGTTAGTAACTATTAGTTAATATTGTGTATTACGTAATTTATTTCATAAGCAGCTGAAAATAACTACTAGGTGCGTCTTCCTAACTTTGTCACGCACAAGATATTATGATTTAAAATAATATTTTATTGTTATGGTCAAAGTTAAAAATCTTTTTTCAAATAATCTATTAAATTATCAAAGAATTGTTTGGTTGGCCAAAAAGTTGAAGCTAGTTGCTTGTTTAAGAATGTAGGTTTCTAGAAGAACAAGCAAGAATCTTCGCAAATCAACCTATTGCTGTCACTGTCACCTATTACTCATATAGAGAAGGCACGAGCATTGAAAACCACGCGCTCTCGAAAGTGGATTGATGATTTCTCCATCTATACCATACTAGCTTTTGCCCGCGGCTTCGCTCGCGTTAGAAAGAGACAAAAAGTAGCCTATGTTACTCTCCATCCCTTCAACTATCTCCACTTAAAAAATCACGTCAATTCGTCGCTCCGTTTTGCCGTGAAAGAAAGACAAACATACAGACAGACAGACAGACAGACACACTTTCCCATTTATAATATTAGTATTGATGTATTTACAATTTTCTGGTTACATAGTTTATTCTTATTGCTTTTAGACCTATAGTCAGAAGCCATAAAGTTTAAAAAGCAGTCTAACCAAAGGCTATCGAGTATCGTGTTACCCAGTGACTCAGTTGTGGAGGTATAACAGGTAGTTGCTGCACGTAAAACACTGGTATCCAGTTGAATCCGGTTCGGCTGGAAGCCGACCCCAACATAGTTGGGAAAAGGCTGGGGAAATGATGATTGGAAAAAGCTTTCAGGCCGTCTACCAAGTATCAAAAGAAATAAATATACATATATGTCGCCCAACATGTCGGCCAATACTTGCCCAGTTTCAATAATTCTTGTAATGATACATTCGCATATTACACCAAAACTTCCTTTCTCTCTATCGAAAAAACTTTTTAGTAACACAAAAAGTTCGCTTTGTTTGTTTTCTGTTTTGCTATTTAGAATTCGAGAGCCAAAAGGCTTCTCTAGAATTTAGATGCTTCAGTATTCGAGAGAGTTTCTCGGAAACAGAATTTAATTTTCCTCTAGTTCCACGCTTTGAAAAACTATCCGTATCGTCTCCTTTGGCTCTAAACTGAGAAACAGGAATTTTATTAAATATTTGAACAGCTGTACAAAGAAAGTGTTATATTCTTGTATTTCTAAGGGTTTTTGTTTCCTTAATTGATATTTTTTCAATTTTAATTTCACTCGAATTCTGCTCCGCTCCTAATGGTTGTAGTTGTGTTTCATAGTAGTTTTTATTATTCTATAGCTTTCGGCGCGTTGACGTTGATAATTCCATCCCCTATTTTACCCCTATAGGGCAAGAATTTCCAATAAATATGTCTTAGTTTCATGTCTCTAGAACAAGCGGTTTGGGCTGAGCGTTGATACCTATATAATGACCATGAGTTAGTCAATCAGTCAGTCTGTTTACCATATTATACTTCAAACTTTCGCGTTGCATATTTAAAATATTACTGTTTAACGGGATTTAACGCGCACGTACCTTTTGTTTGTTTTAAGCTTGACGTTTCGGCAGGGTTACACCCGCCATGGTCACAAGCAGACTCCTCTCTCTGCCTCTGTCGTCTGCTTGTGACCATGGCAGGTGTAACCCTGCCGAAACGTCAAGCTTAAAACAAACAAAAGGTACGTGCGCGTTAAATCCCGTTAAACAGTAATATTTTAAGTCTGTTTACCATTTTATATATATAGATCAGTACAATATTGAATACTTAACTGTTTTTACAGTGTTTTTATGACTCTGGTTAATGGTGAAGATATGTAGGTATGATGCCCTCATTTTATCGTAGTTTACCTGAAAAGAAAGAAAAAGGATTGAGATTTATTATAATACAACTTGCATGAAACTCAAACAAATATAATATGCAATGCTTAAAATATGGCTTTTATAGTCAATGATAATAAATATTATTTTGCTTTTAATAGGAGTTCCACAAAAAGGTTTTAGCGTTTTTTTAAACGATTTTATTCGCATCTGCATAATTATTAACATGGATTATTGCGGATGCAGATTTAAGTTAATGCGGATATCCGTAAAACCCTAAGTTATTAAAAAAATGCTGTTAAAATATTTTTTAATTTAGTTTTATTAATTTTTAAATTTTAATAGGCCATAATTCGGGCATTGAGAGACCACTTAACGAAGGCGTGAAAATGCTTAAGGTAGCGCACGACCCCCACCGGTGGCTGTTCTCAGTGGCCTGTTTGCGCTGAGCCTAATTATAGAGTTTTTTTTATTATAAAAATCTACGGAGAAATAACGTTTTGACAGCTTAAGAGAAATCACGTCAATTGATTCAAAATAAACAATTCCTCAATTAATTGAGATTTTAGTTCGTAGAAATATCACACGTGGTCACGAGTTTACATACACTTGAATAGTGAAATGTTATCTACATTTGGGAACCCTTTGAGTTTAGTTACAGTTTAGCTTTGTTTGTAAGTTTAATTGTAGTTACCTTTTGTGGGTTGTTAGGTCTTTTATGCCGGAACTGGAACTATTGAAAGCTCTTTCAATTTGAGCGTCAATTAAATTTGATCGGAGTAGTAGTAGCCGGGTCCAGACATGATCATTTGACAGATCCGATCACCGTATCCGTATCTGCGTACTGTATCAAGCCCCGTATCAAGTTGTGGACGCCTCCGATTAGCTCCGTATCCGTATCTTCACAATAGTCAATAGTCCCTTTGATGATCGGACAAAAACCGACACGACGTGGGACGGGCCGTATCATAACGACGTATCGAGATCCCGTATCATGATACGTATATCATTACCCGTCCACATAATTATCGTCGACGATACGGATACGGTGATCGGATCGGGCAAATGATACATGTCTGGACCCGCCTTCAAGGACTGTTGTCTGACATACACGTAAACAACTGTATTTTGACGGGCCTGTTGGTCTAGTAGTTGGTGACCCTAAGTGCTAAGCCGGAGGTTGTGTGTTCGATTTCCACCAAGTACAAACTATGTGTGATGAGAATGATTATTTGTTCTGTGTCTGGGTGTAATTTTGTAGTTATAAATTATATAAGTATGTATGTGTTGCTTATGACGATTGAATTTCTGAGAATCGCGTCACAAGAAGTACAATGAAAATTTCATTTGGTTTTCTGTTGTCGGTCGGTCTGTACCCATGCATGCTTCGATCTTTAAAACTACGCAATGTATTTGTATCCGGGAATTAAATAGATAAAATAATTCAAGGGTAGTTTATGTAAATAATATGTATATAATAAAGTGAAGTAAGCCGACTTTTTTAAAGATTTGTAACACCCGTGCGAAGCTTTAGTAAGCTATCCCATATCAACTACTCAAAACGCAAAACATTCAACAATAGTACAGGTCTCAATGTTCTACTTCAAAGGCTGCAGATGGCGCCACTGTATCGAGTTATTGGACATTTAAAGAAAACTCGAAGGAAGCATTCAAGCGCTTAATGAGCCTCCACCGGCGCCTTTGACAGTCAATGTGTCTTGACTGTCAAAGGATCTTGGGAAGGAAACCTGGTACCTACATTTAAAATGTACATTCAATTATTGTAGTATTTGATAAAATTGTGAGACGATCGAGTGGTTTCAATTTTATTTCTGTTTGAGCTCTGAAATGAAATACTGCGGAATGTAACTGGGTTCCGAAAACGACCCTGTTGCTGAGAATATGCTGTCTGTCCGTCCGTCAGACACAGGGCTAAAAAGGGCTGATCTTAGCTAAACTGATTTTGATGAAACTTTTCCTCGAACACTCTCTATTTTCGGACCAAAGCGGCATTTAAATTGGTTCAACCGTTTATGAGCTACAGTACCATAAACAGACAGAAATACATATGTATTTATATGTGTATATGCATTGCTTATGTTATGTTAGATTATAGAGTAATTAGTATGTGTTCTTAGTTTTTATGTTCAAATTTCTGTAAATGTGTGTCCTTTTATTGTTTTTATGCACCTGTCATGTTATATCTCTTCTACTCTGGGTTGACTGGTAGAGAAAAAGGCATTAAGTCCGCCCACGTACATTTGTGCATCAAGTTTAAATAAACAAATACAGGATACACGTAAAGAACTAGAATTTCCAGACACTATGCATCTCGTCTGTCTCGATAATCAATCAAAATAACAAAAATAGCTTTAAAACAACGAACATAAATCAAAAGAGTCGTAAAATGAAACGAATACACTCCCATCGTGTTTTGGTTGCTAAACGCATTCCACTGGGAGTGCTATGCTAGCCGTATTAGTTCTAAACTTAGATATTTCTGGACGAACTAGATCGATTATAGTTCCTGTTGTTATGGTTGTCCGTCCGTTACACCGTCCAAAAATACTAGACTCATATTTTTTTCTTGAGAAAATTAATTAAAAAAATAAAAAGCTTTTTAAAAAAAAGATAACCGACTTCAAAAACTAAAAGCTCAAAAATAACTATTTCGGAAGTCGGTGGCAAGGCAACACAAATCGACCGGCAGAAGAGAAGCCACCGACTTCCGAAATAGTTATTTTTGAGCTTTTAGTTTTTGAAGTCGGTTATCTTTTTTTTAAAAAGCTTTTTATTTTTTATTTACTTTTTAGTTAGAGTCTCAGTGTCTGACTACGTTTTAGAGTAGCTCTCAAAATTAACTTATAATCTTATAAAATGAAAACGGCTCTATGCGCGCAACGTCACAGGATATCCATTAGTGTTATATACTAAAACCTTCCACAGAATGTAAAAAGACTCTCCTGAAAACCGCATCAAAATCGGTATAGCTAAACGCGAGATAATCGCGGTAAAACATTCAATCGTCTTTGAAAATCTACAATCCAAGACAGCAAAACGCGTTTAATGGGGGAACGTCGCGGGATATCCATTAGTGTTATATACTTAAACCTTCCCCAGAATGTAACAAACACTTTGCTGAAAACCGCATCAAAATCGGTTCAGCCAAACGCGAGATAATCGCGGACATACATACATACATACATACAGGTTGAACTGAGAACCTACTTTTTTTTGAAGTCTGTTAAAAAACAAAGGTAAAGAGCGTCAAAGAAGAAAAATGTGTCAAGATTTTTTTGATAATCTACTTGACGAACGAATTCGTATTTTGTCGTCTCGCCTTGTAGGGTTTTATTAGTTTTTTAATCGTATTTTTTGTAGGTTTAAATACAATATAACTCTGTGATGGAAGACATCGTGAAATGCTCCATTTTAATTATAATTAATCGCTAGGAGTGTTGCCAAGCGCAAATGTCAAAAACTGCTGGTATAATATGCCTCCTTATTACAATATCTTCGGACAAGTCACACTCGGCTATCTGACGGCTACAAGCTAAGCAGAGCACGTGAGCTCTGTAGTATACATACTGATATACTGATACTCATATTTATATAATTTAATTACACCGGCGGGGTTATTACCTATGGAAACAGCAATAAGCAATATTTGCGCAGTGATCGCGCGGTCACCGCGCGATTAATCGCTTAACGTCAAAAAAAAATCGTATTATGTATGAACCGATTGCTAATCGCTCGCTGATTGTTCTAATGCACGATAAAGTAGCAAACGCTGGAACTAATTAAATATCACCTTTAACAAAAAAACTTAACTTTGCTCTTAAAAACCATACTAAATACTGTGGCGTGAAAAAGGGGTGGTGAGTAATGGAGATAATTCACACTCGACAACAAAAGTTTACAAAGGTTTATTGTAGCAAGAAAAATACAAGAATTTAGAATTACAGAGACTCAGGGTTAGGAAGTGGGTTACGAGGATGCTGATCTACGTGACTCCCGTTGTATGAAGGTGGAGTCACTTAACTTGCTGTCGCCGGCGCAGGAAAAAGGCTGAGTGTGCGTCCGCTTCTGCTTAAATAAGCGGCCGGCGTCTGAGGCGCGGGAGGTGGTCCGTGCACTCGAGGTGGGAGACCGCAGGTGACAATACGAAACTACCAAACGAAAAATGCATATTTTAGTTAACTGATTGCTCCACAGAGGCAGCACTATCGCTAGATTCCTATTTGACATGACGTATTTTGAATTGACGTTTATATTGCTAAATTATCGCGAATTGACGTTTATATTGCTAAATTATCGCGATCGCTCGGCTTCTGCAAGATACGTAATCCCAGTGCCGGACACAGAACAAATAACTGCGCTCATCTTGGTGGGAATCGAACCCACGACCTCCGGCTTAGCAGTCAGGGTTGCTAACCACTCGATCAACAGGCCCGTCATGAAATATTTATTAATTTTCAAAGGAGGTCACTATGGAAAAAGAAAATACCTAATATTATAGTGCTTTTATTTAAGGAGTTATTATATTTTTCGTTGCTAAATGCAGCATTCCATTGCGGAACTGCATTTTACTGGCGTTGTAATTAGTGCTATAGTTAGATATTTCTAGAACAATTAGTTTGCGCTAGTTTCTGTTGTTCTTTAAATTAATAAGTAGCTTTAGTTTTAGAGTGTAATTAGAGTAAATAAGTTGCGGAATGCTTATAATAGTTACCGTGACCCTGGAACATAAAGGGCATGAGTGGGTTTTAGTCAGTAAAAGTCTGACACCTCCCGCCGCACCCAGGACGGGAGCAGTCATTTGATGATTTCCCATTCACCAAAAAAAAATAAGAGTAAATAAATGTACCTTCTAAGTTTATATTGGAAATAACTGACGTGGGTGAGGAAGAATACAGTGAGAAAACCTGAAATATTAGGTAAAGAAACAATTAAAAAATTAACCCAGAATTTTGGAAAACAGAAAGATTTTTGTATATCCCGTTTATTTAGCTTGGACAATATCTTTCGGCTTAACTAGTGATAAAGGACATTGCTACGCGTCCGTACATTGTTGGCCTAAGAACCGACAGGGAGGTGTTTTAACATTTTGAGTTCTAAATGATATATATATTCGATTGAAACTAAATTAAAACTACGGACACTTGAGACTTCTAAAAGCCATCAAAATACTTTCGGATTTTGAGGTTATAATTATGCCATTACAAACATACATCATAGATTAAAACAACATGTATTGCTTCACAAAATGTTTATTTAATAACAACATCATGTCATATCCCAGGTATCATATATATGTTCGACCAATATAATTGCAGTGGCAGAAGTCCTTCCAAGACAATGTTTATTATATTCACATGGTATCAGTGTATCCTCAATGCAATTACTTGATGAGAGCGTGCACGATATGGTGGCAATGTAACGCAGACCACATTCTTCACCAAAGTGACTTACCTACATTTGGTGTTCTACCTATATTCTTGGCTTCCGACAAAGAAGATCATGTGTATGAACCTGAAAAAAGATTGGAATTACTAAACAGCCACCACTAACCATCGCTACCTTTAGTATTTTATATGTGCTGCAAGAGCCTCTAGGGTGATTCTTTAAAACCAAAGGAAATCGACTCATTGGTATGGCTTAATTATTTTTGTACAATATAATCTCAGTTAGGATATTTATTTGTCCGGGTCACTAAATGTAAAAACATTATGTCAAAGGCACTCATTTGCATCCATTGACTTACGATTTAGAGCGTGCTGATTAATTGATCAGCCAGATTAATTATGAAAAAGGCAGAATAATGAGATTTTGCGCCAGATTAATTTAAATCATGCAGATTAATGATAATGTCACTTTATTTTCAATAGATTTTATTAAATAAACATTCATAATCAGAATCACAGTATAGTAATTATAGTTACATATTATAATTATATATTAAGAATTAATTAAATTGAGTTTTAAATCACAATTTTGTCAGTCATCTTTCGTTTTAAACAAAATTCTTACAAACACTTTAAAATATAATCATAAAATCTTAGTCATACTATCTTAGTCCGCGCTAACGAGTTATAATGTTCTTAAAAAGGTAATATATTTCAAATTCAATGCAATATAATTCAGCCTTCATTTTCAATTGAGGGAACTTTAAAATAATCTTCCTTTTTAACAAAACTCTTAATAACATACAACAGAAATAGCAAAGGTCTAGATTTTAAACTAAACCCCTACTACTTATAATAAAAACAGTGAAATCTTTGATTTAAACTAAACACTTAATAACACACAACAGAAACAGTAAAGATCTTGATTTTAAAGTAAACCTCGTTGTAACGACTAATATTAAAAACAGTAAAATCTTCGTTGAAAACTAAACAATAATAATGATATTCTTGAGAATCAAAATCAGTCCAAATTTAAAAGAGATTTCACTAACTTGAGATCAAAGAATTAAATCTAGGAATATTTCTACCTAGATATCAAAAAATATTTAAATCTTCGTCGTCAGAGTCCAATAGATACGGATTGACAGTTTCCATCCTTTGAAAAAGTTATCTCTTAAATGTTATCGAATACATCTCCTGTAGATTCAATATATCGATCTGCTCTATCGATCCCTTCTCCTTTAGTTTTTTTTTTCATTACTGTTGGTTCTTTTCCATTGGCAACTTGTGTATTACTTACTTTTACTATGTGAGCAGTTCCGTATTAAGGTGGTTTTATCAATCTCTGACAAACTGGTCCCTTCTTCATTTACTGTTTTCTTAGGCGTTCCGCTAATATCATGGTGTTCATTCGTTTTATTACTCATTGTCCAAAAAGATTCATCAATTTCTCTCAGTTGTCTTGTGGAATCACCTAACGGTGTGACTGGCAAGATATGAGGGACTTCTCCTAAGCGAGAAAACCCAAGATGATTCATGTGGTTGCAACTAATGGCTTGATAAAGACACTCTTGATCAATGCAACTCAATTTTCTCACTCAGGTGATTCCTAATTCCAAACTATCTGGTGCATTTTCATGCACCCTGAAAAAGCTTTAACATTTTGTGGAAAAAGTAAGTCCTTCTCACTAACATCATACTCAGAAACAGTTTGCAATATAGTTTTTTTTTTAAGTTTTGCTTCATGATATTTAGAAAATGTATGTGGTGATTCATTAATGGGGCTTTGGATGCCTATCAGTTCAGTATCTGACAAAATGCTGGGACTTTGTGGTGGAGTGTTTTGTTCAAGTAAAGCCACTGTTCTTTTTTCTTGCTTCTTTTTTAGATTAAAATTTGTTCTCCATCTCTTCCTCTGTAGACGTTGTTCTCTAGGAGACATTTCATTTATTGGAAGCTGTTTTTTTTTGTTCCTTTCTACGTAAGTAGCTTTTTTTATTCTTTTCTTGTTTTTTTGCCCATAACTCTGCATTATTTTTTATGTTTTCGTATCTGCTGATACGAAAACATAAAAAATAATGCAGAGCTTCTTCTCTGCGAGCCTCTTTTTTCAAAGTCTTTCTTCTCTTGTTTGTTTCTTTGGTTTTGCCATCGGGATTCTTTATATAGATCTGAAACAAGAAAGTGGGGTTTTATTATAAAATGAAAAGTCAATAGGTAAAATCCAGTCTAACCCAAGATCTGAACAAAAATCATTTACTGCCACTTTCGCCCTCAATCTACATCGGTGTGCCACTAGACGGACGTCAGTTACCAAAGTTGCGCGTAATAAACTGTAAAAACTTCTTGTAAAGACCATAATATAGTTAGTAATAATAACAAAATAAAGTAATTTTTTTTATTCATAATAAGTTCTAAGATAACTAAGTCTGTGTAAAGTTCTTCCATGAAAAGAAATCTAATTCATCTGGACATCTAAATTCATCTGGCCTTAAGAGCCAGATAAAACCAGACTAATGCAAGCCAGATGAATTAGGAATTTGAAGAAAATTAAACTCTGCTCTTTTATTTATAAATTTACAAAAGTAATAGTGTAATAAATGTAAATAAACAACCTGATAACACACTTTGGTTAATTATAACAAAACATAAGGACATATGTACAATTAATAAATTAAGACAGATTAATTATGCCGCTTACCTTACAATCGCCAGACGACGGGTTTCAATCGTATTTTTTCGCCAAATACACGCGACGCACGTCTACTCCACGCTACGAATCGGCAATGATTGGCGCAGCCAATCACGAGTCGATTTTATTCAATGAAAAACTTGATGTTTACGTTGAATTCATGCTTGGCAAAGATGCGCCAGACAAATTATCATTTCAGTCGAGGACAATTTTTAAAGTATTGTTATTACGAGAATATACAAGTTTCTTTAATTTAACTATGATAATATTAAAAAATAAACATTCAAATATCGATACTACTTACAATTATTTTTTTATTTCGACAATTGGTAACAGGAAAAAAATATATTTAACAAAAACCGACGTTGGGACACAGCAGATTAATTAGAATTGACTGTTATCTGCAAACTTATATAATATTTGTTTAAATAAATCGCATAAGTAATATAAGGCCATTATAGATATTAACTATTTACATAACACCTGCAAAGGATATTTCAATTGGACTTTACTTTCTTATGTTCTTTAATGAAAATGTTGTCAAAATGGTGGTTCAAAGAATCACCCTCTAATATAATATATATCGTTTTAACCAGAAAATACTTTTATTTAAAACAACACAAGATATGACATTATTTTTTACTTTGTTTAATTGTCACCATGGATACGACACTACCTATCATCTTAACATAAACTTCTTGATGGTCCCACACTAAGCTGGAGTGATGCAGGGTGATTTGATAAATAAGTTTACGAATCGTCAGCATTTCTCGAGACCCGAGAAAAAGAGAGGTTTTAATAACCAATCGAGAAGCAGTCCACTGTTGTATACATTAAAGAATTTGCTCACCTTCTAGTAACATGGAGTCAGAAGCTGATCCGCAGTTTACCCAAAATATAGAATCATTTTGGGATTCCATGTTAAATCCGCAAAGTCCGTTTAACCTCTTGACACCCTCCGACATGCCAGGTCGTTCTTAGTAGGTCCGTAAATCAGTCAATCACAGCTAGGGGTCGATATTTCAAGATTATATATTATATATTCCAAGTTGTTACTTAAAATCGGAAAGGAATAATAATAAAATTCAAACGAGCACAAACAATAGGATTACCCAGAGCCTGGTCAAATGTTGACATCTGTCAATTCAATTGACGGAAGACAATAGACTACTATGTTGATCTTTTTTTTTAATAAATGGCTTGCTCATTTCACACAGCACTTTCTGTCGCTTTAATATATTCGTATTAAAACCTTATTCATAGATCAAGCACTGAGAATATTGAGTTTTTTAATTTCGCTATACATACTTATTGTAATACTTGGCTGCATGAGCTACGATACCTTAGTCTACTACTAACTTTAAATTAAATAAAAATATCAGACACCGGAGATTGAAACTAAATTGAGTTACTTTTTATAATGTTTTGGAAATTAGCTCCTGTCCATTATATTGTAATAGTCGTAATGCACTTTATAAAAAAAATTAGTAATTACTGTAAAGGTTTCATGCCAGCCAATTCATAGGCTATTTTGAGCAATCTCTTTTATATATATTTTAAAACTAGTAATAAACAAAGAGCGCTCTTCATCCTCTCCTCTAAAAAAACTATCTTGCTGTGCCCGACAGGGTCCATAATTGAAGACAAGAGTGGATGAAGGTGATATGTCACAAAATTCTAATTTCGAGAAAATGGAGTTCAAAGTTATGCATGAACATTTTAAGATATTTCAAAATGCTTTAAGTGTTTTCCTCCAATAAAGGAGTCTGGCGGTGCCAACCGTTTCATATTTTAAAAATAAGAAAGAAATTTAAGAATTTAATTGTATTTTAGTACTTTATTTTAAAAAAAACTGAACATAACTCCTTCTTCCGCAAAGAAAATTTTAATAAGTTCGAGAAAATTAAGTCCGAAGGAGACAAGTTACATAAAGACTTGGAAAAAAAAAACATAAAACGATTATTTTTCTCGAAGAATGGACTCATAATAATATAATATCGATATTCCGGTTTAACAAATTTTAATTGGTTCTTAATGTTAGCTTTTTTTTTCAATCGAGACAGTACCATATTTTCCATTCACGCGTCACATCTCAAAATTTGGATCAACTTGGCCCCTTTTTTTAATCCATAGTCCAAAATTTTTTAGTTGTCATGTATTGCTATAGTCCAACACAAACCGGGGTTGTCCTTAGGTGCACTTACATAGTGCATATAGGGATAATCGTCGGTTCGTGACGCATTTCTCAAGCCAAGAGTTTTGCTCAAGGGGCCTCTGCGAATTGGCTTCGGCCCCGCGTACGCCTCCCAAAAGTCTGGGACCCCTGGGTCCCGAGATATGGAAACATTTATATAAAAATAATAATATTCATCAACAACTTGCTCTGAAATACAATCTTTTGGAAGCAGAAGTACCGTACTATAGGTATGTGCCCGGCTCAGTTCTTAAAAATGACAGATTGTACTGGGATCGATCTATCATTACTGACAAGACTGTTATTGCTAATAAGCCTGACATAGTGGTGATAAATCGATTAGAGTGTCGCGCAATGATTGTTGATATTCCTGTCCCGCATGACGAGAACCTCGTGAAAGCCGAAAAAAATAAGCAATCAAAGTATCTTGACTTGGCTCGCGAGGTTGTCAACATGTGGGATATGGATTCAGCAGTCATTGTGCCGATAGTTAGCCGTGACGGCCAATGGCATAACAGTGAAGAGCCTCGACCAACTTCTGAGGAGGCTCTTGCTAGGCAGCTGGGTCAAGGGTCTGGTGCAGAAAGCGATACTCCTGGATATGGCGCGTACTGTCCCGACTAGTCCCGAGGTTCCTCTCTCTGGTAGCTTGGACCCTGTTCTCGATGCCGGTAGGCTACTATTTTTATATTTTGTTATTTTTGTTTGTATTTTAATCGAATAAATGGAATAATAATATAAGCCTTTATTCAGACAGAAAAAACAGTTTTACAAAAAATGTTTTAAAATAGTAACTCTGTTGAGTCATTGACACCGACAGTTTCGTCTGTTTGTCCAGCTTTGGCAAAGGCCTCCTCCATCTCTTTCCATTCGGTTCTATTAAGTGCTTTTCTTGTTCATGTTTTTCCTGGCCTTTAATTCGCCATCCCACCTTTTAAACTAGTGTCTGCCTAGTTTTCTTTTCCTGTAGGATACCAGAACACTATGTTTCTGTTCCACTTTTCCGTGCCTCTTATTGTATGACCTGTCCATTGCCACTTAAGTTTTCGGATTCTGGTTGTTACGCTTTCTATTTTTGTGCGTTTTCTGATAGTTTTGCTCCTTATTTTTTCCCTATATTGAGCATGCTTCTCTCCATTGCTGACTAACAAGTTTCCAGCTTTTTGTTTTGCGCTTTCGTGAGAGCCCAGGTTTGGCAACTATATAGGTGAGAATCTATTTCCTTTGTCATTATTCCGGTATGAGAGATTTGTTGGCAGATAGGTGCATTCTGTCACGTACTCGATTGGTTCGTCGTTAATAATATTGGAGTCTTCAATCGCATTGGTTAGTGATTTAGTTTTGGAGGTGTTCAACGTTAGAACTACTATGCGGCTTTCTTTTTCTAGATCTCTATAAGCATGTTTTGTAGATGTTCGTTTGTTTCCCCGAATAGCATTATGTCGTCAGAGACCCGTAAGTCGGATAATTTTTCCCCATCTATATTTAAGTCGTACAGATCCCATTTTAGTTTCCTCAAAATGCCCTCTAAAGTACTATAAATAATTTAGGCGATAGTGAATCTCCTTGTCTTACCCCCCTATTTATTTTTATTTCTTTTCCTTTTTTTTCTAACTTTGTTCGAGCCGTGCTATTTACGTATATGTTTTTAGGGTTCCGTACCAAAAGGGTAAGATGAGACCCTATTACTAAAGCCTCTGCTGTCTGTCTGTTTGTCCGTTTCCAAGCTGTATCACATAAACCGCGATAGCTAGAACGCTGAAATTTTCACAAATGATGTATTTCCGTTGCCGCTATAACAACAAATACTAAAAATTAACAAAAATAAATAAAATATTGAGGGGTATCCCCATACAATAAACGTGTTTTTTTCGTATTTTTTTTTTTGCTCAATAATAAAAAAGGTAACAGTTAGATGCTTCAAATTTTCACAGAATATCTACTTGTATATAACCATTCAAAATAAAAACTTAATAACAATAAAGTAATCATATTAAAGGTATAAATAAAGTAAATAAAATTACTTGTGAGAAGATGAGTGACGCTGTTTTATGAATGAAAGTGACATGTGCAGCACATAACACCTTCATTCACTGAAAGTGCGCTGCGATGTCAACATACCTCCTTCATCCACTGTAGAAAAGTAAACTTTTAACTTTTTTGGCTTTTTTAAAAGTGTTAAGTGCACATACTACATTCATCCAATATTAATATAAAAAAATTGTGTACATGACACCTTCATCAAGTAGTGAACTTCTAAAATAGCCAGAAACACGGTTGTTTTAAGGTTTAAAATTGTTTGTATGCACATAACACCATCATTCATCCATAAAACAGCGAAAATCCGAAAATGCGACATATCACCTTCATCCACTCATGTCTTCAATTGTTTCTTTTAATTTACCTACCAGCCTTGTATACATTATGGGATGCAATAAAGTTATTGAGTATTGAGTAAATATAAGTTTGAAATTGCTAACCCGGTTCGAGCAAGCGTTTATAAAGAGGTAAAATTTGTAAGTTTGTAGGTTTGTAAGTTTGTAAGTTTGTATGTAGGGGGTAATCTCTGAAACTACTGGGCTGATTTGAAAAATTCTTTCAGTGTTAGATAGCCCATTTATCGAAGAATGCTATAGGCTATATACCATCACGCTACGATCCACGGGAGCGGAGCAGTAACGAAAAATGCGGGGGAAACCGCAGGGGACAGCTAGTTCTTCATAATTTGACCTCGTAATGTAATTAACTAAACCTTCGAACACACGTGATTCGAGACACAATAGAAAGACAATAGCAGCGCGACAGCCGGCTGTCGCTTGGTCGTCGAAAGGTTAAAATGTACTTTGAGATGGATGAAGAAGCTTTGCTTTACAGCAGAAGTCGCGGAAGAAAAATACTAACAAAAGTTCTACAGGATTTAATATTTGCATGGAACCCCCGACCCGACTCATACTTGGCCTTTATCGTCTTTAAAAGAGTATTTTACAGAATCGTAAATTAGTGTCGATAGCTCTATAAAAGACTAGCTGTCCTCTGCGGTTTCACCCGCATTTTTCGTTACTGCTCCGCTCCCGTGGGTCGTAGCGTGATGGTATATAGTAGCCTATAGCATTCCTCGATAAATGGGCTATCTAACACTGAAAGAATTTTTCAAATCGGACCAGTAGTTCCAGAGATTACCCCCTACATACAAACTTACAAACCTACAAACTTACAAATTTTACCTCTTTTATAATATTAGTATAGAAGTATAGATCGTCCTATTAAACTACTTCGATTCAGCCTCAAACCGTATATTTTACGACGTCCCGCTGTAACAGGCGTGACGGATTTCTGCGTGAACTGTTGATAAGCTACTTCTAACACGCATTATTACGTTCACTGTGGGCTGAATTAACTGTGATTCAGATGCCATTTTATATAAACTTGTATTTTTTAACCTTTCGACGCCCAAGCGACAGCCGGCTGCCGCGCTGTTATTGTCTTTTTATTGTGTCTCGAATTACGTGTGTTCGAAGGTTAAGAATAATTTTGACGGGCCTGTTGGTCTAGTGGTAAGTGACCCTGACTGCTAAGCCAAAGGTCGTGGGTCGATTTCCACCCGGGACAAACTTTATGTGATGAGCAGGATTGATTTCTCTGTGTCTGCGTGTATTTTTTTTATTATACGTATTTATTTACAAATTATACTCTACGTATATCAGTTGTCTTACCATAGTACAAGCTCTGCTTAGTTTGAGATCAGATGGCCGTGTTCGAGTTGTCCAAGGATTTTTACTTACTTGATTTTTTTTCTGCCGTAGATGAAAAGATAGTTTTGAATGGAGGATCTTTGTTAAAGATTTCTAGGAAGGAACAGGTCTGCATTTAATGGAGTAATAATTTCTTTGAGAGAAAATGTTTTAACCATCAAAGGATAGTAAGTATGTCAGGAGAACCTGGTACATTTAAAATGCTTGTTCAATTATTGCGGAATATTGGATTGATTACTTTATAATTATGGAAAAAAGAAAGACACGACCAGATATGTTCTGCCACTAATAAGACATTCATCACTTACAAACTATAAATAAACAGTTTAAAACTCCAACTGATACGTAGTTTTTTGGTAAAGTGTTAAGCAAGCACAAGTTGATAAGGTCTCATACAATGGTCCTATCATCAAGAGGACTAAGTGCGGAAACCAAACCTCCCAGAGGGAGGTCCATGAAGAAGAAGATAAAAGCACAAGTTGAAACCCATCCTATTCCTTTAAATACCAAGGTAAGGCACTAATTAAAAAAACCGGCCCCATCGTTCGATTAAAATAAGAAAAAAAATGACGTGTAAAAGTGTAATTTTTTACCTATTTACAAAAATAAATCATTCTATCATTCTATCAATTAGATCTCCGAATTCCTGCAAACTATTAACGAACAGCCCAAAACCCCAACAAGCGTAGCTTATGCTTTAGTGATAAACAAAATGCTGATAAAATTATATCCATTTTGTTAATTGGTTAAAAAACTGGTTAAAATAACATTTTTACACTTTACAGAATATTTTCTAATTTTAAGCGATCGATGAGGCTCGTGTGTTTTAGCTAAATGCTCTGAGAAGAAACAACCGAAACAAACTCAGAAGTCATTAAGGTCCCTTTTAAAGTCCATACGATTGTTTTGGTCAAATCATGCAAGAACCATATAGGTTAATAACTGAAGTGATTTCTTGATGAGTGATAAATACAGATTTGAGTGGACTTGTCCAAACAGTGCAAAACCCAAAGACGTTTTGCTCAACTAAATAAACGTGAACTCGTAAAGCTGAGCCAAGCATAAGATGAAACGTATATCAGTCCTTAAACACCAAAGTAAGACCACTAATTAGATGTCCAAACTATCAACAAACAGCCCAAATGTCTGACTGAAGCGAAAATTAATTCGGTGTCGGGAAGCCCCTGAGGGCACCGGCAGGATTACCGCGAAGGCCAGGGTCAGGCCAATCACGCGGAAATAAAATATTTGGAGGTGTTCCGTACGTGTGACGGATTAACGTGGATGTATCTAATTAGAGGTTTATGGCAAGCTGGAGTGAGCGAAAAGGTTGGAAAACAGTGCAAGGGCACTGGGCAAAAATACTTTATGTAATTTTTAATCTGTGAGGTTAAATGATCAAGACTTATGACAGTAATGCTAGCATATTTATTACTATTTTGACAGGCCTGTTTTTTTTTAGGGCGTGGGAAATCATCAAATGACTTCTCCCGCCGTAAAGGCGGCGGGAGGGGGTGCAGACTTTTACTGACTAAAACCCACTCATGTTCCTTCGGTTGCCCCTTATGTTCCGGGGTCACGGTAACTATTATAAACATTCCGCAACTTGACTGGCTTGTTCGTCTATCGGTTAGTGACCATGATTGCTAAGCTGGAGTCGTGGGTTCAATTCCCACCCAGTACAAACTTTGTGTGATGAGCATGAGTGTATGTTCTGTGTCTGGGTATCATTATCTATATATTTTTAACAAACGAAACTATATTTTTTCGGAATCATAAAATTCGGACTTTTTAAAAACGGAGTAAGTATCAAAATTCGGAATAAAATATTTCGGAGTCTCTGGGTGTTCCCATTTTAAATTATAAAAATATGTTTATCAGTAGTCTGGTTACCATAGTACAAGCTCTGCTTAGTTTGGGATCAGATGACCGTGTGTGAGTTGTCCAAGAATATTTATTAATATTTATTATTTATTACATTGTGGTCTACAATCTTAAAAAGCAGAGAAGGTACGATCTAAATTGCCATGATTACTCAATTAACAGTCCAAGTTTGCTCACGATGCTTTTCTTCACAGATGTCTCAGATAAACTTATAAAGTATAATGAATTGAAAAACTACAAATCAACTTGCCCGGATTAGAACCAACGACCTCACGTGTGAACAATCAAAGTGAGCGCATAACCACTGAGTCATTACTACATTTTTAAATAATGTCTAAAATTTATACCCTCTATACACCTTCGAACACACATGATTCGAGACACAATAGCAGCGCGACAGCCGGCTGTCGCTTGGTCGTCGAAAGGTTTAAATATTTTTTTGACAACTTTCCTGTTTACCAAAGCTGTCTGGATAATTTTTCGCAAGTTAAAACCACAGAATCTGAATGAGGAAAAAATTATAACTATTGTAATATTTTACAAAATCAAAGTGAATATTTATTATTTAGTTATATTACATTACTAAATGATAATACAATTATAATAGTAGTAGGTAATAATGAGATGTACAATAAAGTTATTTTGTTTTTGACAATGGCGCTACAAACCGGTTTGATATTCTATTGTGTAGCTCCTAAATATATCCAAGTAATAAATTAACAGTCAAGATGTTTTATTTTAAACTACAATGACCCCGCTAGACTTTGTCCTGTCAAACGTTGTTTTTTATATATTTTTTTAATTATTGTATTTGCGCAATGTTTTAATGGTTGTTCTGCTGTTCTGGGAGAAGACAATCCCAAAATTTAAAAATCCTTTTAAATTATGTATGTGGTAAATAGCTTTATTTATATATATAAACTAGCTGTTACTCTCGGCTCTGCCTCGCGTAGTTATTATTTGAAAATTACGGACTTCCATTCATGTTTATTTATATATTTCACCTATGTGTAAAAACTTAAAAAAGAAGTCCTTTCTTAGTAGATACCAGGTAAAAGGCTACTGACACATATTTTTAAAATCCTTATCATTTATTAAACTACGCTATTGACACGTTCAGCTGTTGAAAAGCTCAAAATGATTTGGAAAGACAGGCGCATAACCAAAAATACCAAGGTTCGGCTGATGCGGTGCTTAGTTTTTCCTATCTTTCTCTATGGAGCGGAAACGTGGACGATCCGTCAAAGAGATGGCAACAGAATAGACGCGTTGGAAATGTGGTGCTGAAGGCGACTACTGAGAATAAGCTGGACTGCGCACCGCACCAATGTATCCATACTAAAAGAGCTTCGTATCAAACAAAGACTTTCTTCGATTGTGCAAATAAGAACACTCACAATATTTGGCCACATTATCCGCAACGAAGACTCAATGGAGCGATTAGTGGTGCAAGGGAGAATAGAGGAACAGCGTCCTCGTGGTCGGTCACCAACCAGATGGACGGATGCTATAAAAACAGTGACATCCAACTCAATCGTGGAGTGCGCGAGGAACGCCACTAATAGAAACAAGTGGAGAGAAATCGCTAGGGCAGCTACTAAGGACTTTCCATGATCACGACCACTCTGTCAAGAGTGCACGATTAAGAAGAGAAGAAGAAGATTGACCTTGCTGTCGCAACCTAACTGCTAAACAATAGCTACCTGACTTCAATTCCTTAAATATAAAAAGGTTACAAAAATAACTAAGGTAAAGGCACCTAATTTCGCGCTGTTTTTAACATAACACGAAAGAACATTATAAATTAAGTATTTATCGGACCTTTGTGTACAATTTTATATTTTTATCAGAAGTGTTAGCTATCAAATTTTTGAAAAATATTTGCAGTTTGTCAGTAGAAGGTTATTGAAGCTGATAAAATAAATAAAAATATAAAAAAGTCCGAGGTACCTTATTCCGATTTAAAAATCGTAATTCCGATGCATTTGGTTCCTAATTCCGAGTATAAAAATAGAAAGGGAACTATGTAGGGAGATTTATACATGATGTTTAAAAGTCAACGCGTATCTACTAAGCACATAAAATAATGAACACTCTGTATTTAAACAGGGTCTTAACTAACTTCGGAATTAGGTTCTCATGTAATCTTATTCCGACGTAAATACATCGGAATTAGGTACTCATGTAACCTTATTCCGACGTAAATACATCGGAATAGCGTTTTATGATGCTATATCAAAGTTTCTAATTCCGAGTACTAAAAAGTAAAAGATTTTTTAATATTATGCAAATAAAATAATGTATAGTTACAATATGAAAGGAAAACAAATATAAAGTACATACATATAATAACAGAACACTTATAAAACCTAATGTCTTCACTAAAATCTTCTATACAACGTATTAATAAAGTACCTGTACAAACAATTTTTGACCTGCTATAATTAGTAAATGCGACGCCACGGTGTACCTCGGAAATAGATTATTAAATGTATGAGTTATTCATTAAGTCAGAACTAACACATTAAAGTTTATAATCATAAAACAGACACCGAAATTTAAAAAAACTAAATGTCTTTAAATTTGTTTTTCCGTGGTATACATCGGCTTTTAGGAACACACTAAAATATTTTGCACCTAATGCCGCGGTATTTTAAACACTTATTTTCTTGCTAATTTGCAAATAAAATACTCAAATCTTAAGTGTTTTCGATAAAAAATATTATCCTTTCAATATTTCAACCTAAACGAAAACTCGCGTTGTATAAAATTATTACGTAAAACACTATTTGGCAAATCGTAATACTCACGTGCATAAGGTCCCAAATGTATGAAGTGTGCTTTCGACGCCGCTCCCCGCGGCAAAATGACCGATTATTTTACAGTGTGACCATACTAAACTCTCCTTTGTATAAATAAATATGAACAGATAATTATTAATTCATTATTTTATCATGCAGACCATAAATAACTAGTAAATTGCTTTAAAAAACTGTTTTTCTAAATACATCGGAATATGATGCCATTTTTAGAACCCCTCGGAATAAGGTGCATTTACCTTAGCTACCAATTAAACTAACCAAATACCAGGCTCACATAACACCAGTGAAGGTAACACCTGGTACTTTATCCTATAAATAACGACGTAATACATAATTCGCGTGCTAGCCGCCTACAGGGCCCATGGCTTTTTATTTGCCCTGGTCACACAAGACTTATGGAGCCTAACGTTTGTGTACCCACGCGAACCACCGCCCTTAGCTCACGAATTAGTAAATTAAAGTTTAGGCCCAGTTTTGTTTAGATCAGTAACTTAGACACCCATTTAGAGTTTATGGTAAGGAAGGCCCCTAGCAGCTGCCTAGTTTTTTACCCGAATGCCCAAAGGTGGGCTATGTTTTTTATCCGTTCGAGTTGAAGCGAAAAAAGAAAGGTCATGCGTTTGATCTGTCTGTATATGCATCTCTATCTTCCCTCGTAACTGCTGAACTGAGTTCACTAAACATCGTATGATTGGTTTTATTGCGTGAGAGTTATATTAAATTACCAAAACACCAGTCAACGAATTTTTGACGCCTAAAATAATGTTTCTATTATTATTTACTCCAAATTAGTTGCTTACAAACAGTTAAATTTTTAATGTTTGTAAAGTTGTTTTTAAAGCTTGAGCCCATAACTCTTTGCTTATAAAGCTGGACATTGATGGTCATTTTTCGCATCAGTCTCGTCGTAAAACTGTGGCGTCACTCCAAATGGTTTAGGCGGTCAACCAACTCTGGAGTGACGATTCGACACTCACGATCAAATTTTGGATGGACGTCAGTTCAACTGACGTGAAAATATGACAGTCAATGCCAAGCTTTAGAGAGCTTTGAGTCATTACAACAGCAAAGCAAAAAAGAAACAAATGTTTTTACTTATACAGGGTGTCCCAAAACTCAACGATAATCTGAGACCGGATGAAAGGTCAAGTTATACCAGTTCTGAGAAAAATAATAAAAAAAATCCATATCACTTAGTTCAGCGATAAAAGACAATTTTAATAAAAAGTTGAAATTCGACACCCTTGGTCGCGTTTTCAAGTCCTGTGATACCCTGTATAAAGTACAATGTTTTTTACAGAAATTTCTCGCCGCTGTCCTTTCAGTGTATTTGTCACAATTGAAACGGCTGTTGAACGGATGTCTCGTTATAAGCTAACTTCTGCGGATTTCATGAGAATTCGTACAAAGGCGAGTTTTGTTCCTGCATTTGTACGTTAAACAACGCACACAATACTGTACGAAAGAGAATTTAATTGTGACTGAAGGCCGTATTTTTTTGTATAACCTGGTTCATTAAAGAAAGGAATCTAAAATGGCGGCGCTTATCATTTTCTCTCGCTCGCACACTAGTGCCGTCTATACTAACTCGCACGCGTACCATCAACATAAAAAGATTTGCTTCCACGCTGCCTTGACGCGCTCAGTGCTCCTTTTTACAAATATCTTGTTATAGTTTTCTGTTATTTTTCCGTTGTTACCTGTTTGTTATTGTGGTAAAAGTAGGCACTGTTTCCGATGAAAACAATAAAAATTCGTAATAATATTTTCGATTTGAAAATAAAAACTTCAACTTTAAATTTTATATGCCGACTGTACTATCTGTCAACGCAAGTACATGCCGCCATTTAAGATTCCTTTCTTTAATGAACCGGCTTATATCATAATCTTTAGTACCTATTATAATTAACTGGTTGATGGCTACTATAATATCTTAGCAACCTCTTAGTTTTTATACCTAACACATGTGTAATGATATGTGTATCCAAAGAAATAGGCATTTTCCGTAATTTTTGTAAAAACGCAATAACAAAAAGTTTGATCTTTCTTGTACTACCCGTTTCGACGTTAGGCCGAGGACATTTACACGTACATGACGAAATTAAAAGAGTTTATTTTGTACCAATTTGGTGGAACCCTAAAAACATGCTTATTCCCATTTTTTTATGGAAGGGAAATCATCAAAATGACTTCCCCCGCCCTGGGCGGGGCGTGAGGGAGTGTCAGACTCTCGACTCTCGACTCGCAGTAAACACTCAATCCTATTCTGAATAACACCAGGGATGCGTATTTAACATCTACAGCCAAGGACAAAGGAGGAACGGTAATCAAAGAAACATCCTAATTATAGAAAATAAACCTACAGTATAAACATGGGGATATAAAGAACAAGGCACGGTGTTCCCTGCTTACCCCTTTGAGAGTAATCGTTGTTCGGACCACTGAAGCGATACCAATTAATGTGCTGGTGCTGTCGTGGTATATGTAGATTGTTATTATGTCAGTGTTTTGTTATATATTCATAACAACTAAGGCCCGAGTCACACCGGAATGGCAGCGGCCGGCAGCGACGCGGCGAGCACTTTCAGTGTGAAATAATTTTAAACTTTAACTACATACTTAAAAGACCAGTATCGCTTGAACAGTTTGAAAAGGTCGCGAGGCTGCCCGCTGCACCGCGAGGCTGCCCGCTGCACCGCGAGGCCGCCACCGCGGTGCCGCGAGCGGCCGCGCGCCTCTTGTTTCTAGCGACGCTGGCGGCCTCGCGGCGCCGCGGGCGTTGTTATGTTTGGTTTAAATGTAATGTTGTGAGCGAATTCAACAAAATTCATTGCTTTTCTGGTGGACTCCAATGCTGATTCTGGTTTTCAGTAATTGCAGCGGTTGGGAATAGTGTGGTGGGATTGTCCCATAAAAAAAATACGGTGTGTGTTAGTGTTGTAATTTTGTAGGCATTATCTACAGATGGTTACCGTACGTTCGTTCGCTTGGATAGCCTTTTGTTTTGAACTTATGTCTAAAGTTTTTGAAGAGTTCCATTGTCTATTGCCCGAGATCTATCAGACCTTAACATAAGTTTATTGTTAAAAGAATAATTGAAACCATTGCACAATTGGAAGAGTAAACGGTAACAAACAAAAAAAATGTACAGACAAATTAAGTCTAGTCTAACACTCTACCACTCTTTTGAAGTCGATTAAAAAACAGATGCCTTCTCCTAGCAAGAATTTTCACTCAGTTTTTTTTAATATTATTTAGTTTCATGTAGAGTATGTAAAGTTTCTTAACAAAAGTAACAGGCACAAAAAACCGTACTATAAATAATCCCAAACCAGAGCAACTAAAGATGTATTAATAAATATTTTCATTCCCATTCAGTCGTATTGTATTACTAAAATATCAGTTTAACGTCACTCCATAAGTTATCAATAGGTTATCGACTGTATTAAGATACCGATTTGAATAACCTTAGTAAACGTCAAAAGTGGGACAGAAAATATGCGTCTCAATTTAGCCGGGTTGTAGTGTTTGGCTCAAAAATAGGTCGTAAGAAACAGGATATTGTTCTGAATATATTGTAGATTATCTTTATCGTGTTTTTACAGTAGTTAAATAATTGTATAAAAGTATGTTTCTTGGTCACATACATGGAAATGTCGAAAGGTCAAACTATCGAACTTTTTAACGAATGAAATATTTATAAGAAAATTAAGTAGGTATCCGGTGGTAAAGGACGGATGATACACATTTTATGAAGTAGCTCCTAATTTTGTTCACGTAGAAGTTAGGTTTATTATAAAAATATAGCCTAGTAACGTAGTTTCTTACTAGCAAAAATACTCAGAATCCCGGAGACCAACTAACCTACAAAATTTAATTAACAGATTTCCTTTTATACCTAATGCAAACATCTACCAATAAAGGATTATTGGAATTTTACTACTACGGGGGTAAAATATATTAAAAGGTTGTGTGGCAATCCTTAGTGTTTAAAGTATCCAAACTAATATTATAAATGCGAAAGTAACTCTTGTCTGTCTGTCTTTCTGTCTGTCTGTCTGTCTCTTCTTCACACCTAAACTACTTAACCGATTTGAATGAAATTTGGTTCAGATATAGTCTGGGAGCCGAGAAAGGACATAGGATTTTCATCCCGGAAATCCCCCGGGAACGGGAATTCCACGCGAACGAAGTCGCAGGCAAATAGCTAGTGTATTATAAAAGCGAGACAAAGCCGTGGTCAACAACCGGTAAAAATTATAGATTAACAAAGATTGAAATTAAAACTGCACGTATAGTTGTTAAGATACTTCAATGCTTATAAGGGGACTCCCATACTTACAAGATCTTATAAAGCGCAGTTTGGCGTCTGCTTGATGCTAGATAGCATGGATTGACGTCAGACACGATAGTTTATTTACACAGTGAAGAGCAGCAAAGTTTCAAGTAGTTTTTTTACATGTTGCTATTATCTTGTCACCCTTTTCCAAGTAGTTTTCTGTTAAATTAACTTAATATTATTTCATAAGCTATAATTAATACAAACATACCTATAAACTTAAATAAGTATAAAGTTGGAAACATAAGCAAATATAGACATCAGGAATTTCTATGAGCAACTCTAAATCTGCTTATTGTCACGTACGGACAAATCGATAATTTTATGTAAGCCAATATAACGGTTACACGGCTCTCTACCCTTTTCTGAGCTATGTTAAAGTCAGTTTCCAATCTTACCGGATTCAGCTGGATACCAGTGTTTTACATGAAGCGACTGCCTATCAGACCTCCACAACCCAGTAACTGGGTAACAGGGTACCACTTGGTTAGACTGGTAGTCAACTTTCTGGCTTCTGAATACCCGTAACGACTGTCAAAGATCTACGAATGACAACCGAAACTATTAGCTTTACTTGCCTTCCGAGGTACGGGATATCAGTGATACAAAAAGTTTATACTATTTTGTAATTGGGACAATCCCACCACACTATTCCCAACCACTGCAACTCCTGAAAGCCAGAATCAACAGTGGAGTCCGCCAGAAAAGCGCCGAGCAATAAAGCTCGACGAGTCCCGGAGAAACAATACAACTGTCTTGGATCCCGCAACGAAATTAATCAGAAAAGAACAGCGGAGGAGTAAGAAAAATATATAAAGTTTATACTAGTAAAGGTAAGGCCTTTATTCGATCTTTCAGCCCAAGAGAGGCGGGCGCTTTAACTACTTGGTCATCACGGCAAAATCCATACTAACCCATACTTCCATACTCAGCGCCTTACTAATAAACGCTGCATAAAGTTATGACAGGCTTATACGTCAAAAAATGTATGGTTACACATACACAGGCTTTATTCATTGCATAACTTTACACAGTGATTATTAGTAAGGGCATAATATTATAAATGCGAAAATAACTCTGTCTGTCTGTCTTTTCTTCACGCCTAAACCAATTAACCGATTTGAACAAAATTTGGTAAAGATATAGACACGAGAAAGGACATCATTTTCATTCCGGAAATCCCCCGGGAACGGGAGCTAAGATTCAGCGCGGACAAAGTCGCGGACAAAAACTAGTATTATAAATGGGAAATAGTTTTTTTGGTTTGTCCGTATATCACGGCAAAACGGAGCGACGAATCGAAGTGATAAGTGTACATAGTTGAAGGGATGGAGATTGACATAGGCTACCTTTTGTCTCTTTCTAACGCGAGCGAAGCCGCGGGCGAAAGCAAGTGACTTATAAATTCATAAATAATTATACGTTACATTATAACAAAGGTTGAGCAAAATTATCTCTAGCACATTTTCATTATTTGTGATGTGTTAATTTACTGGGTTGTGGAGGTAAGATAGTTCGCTTCATGTAAAAAACTGGTATTCAGATGGGAGATATTCAATGAATAACTGCTCATGAATATGCTGCTCTATGTGCATTAACTCATATGCTAAAAATGTTTAAATAAGTTCTCCTTAATACGGGTTATTATAATCTTGCTAGCTCAGCAGTGCTCACCAATACTTTTGTAGAAATAGTACTTAATTTGTAAACTATATCTTCGACATGTACCTACTACAAACCCAATAATTAAAAATTGGGATCTATATAAAATATATGTTACCGACCAAACCCGATTTCAGGACATACTAATTTTGACTAGGCTAAACTAGTTCTTTCTCACCCCGACTCGGACAGGTTAGGTTAGAAGGCTAAGGCGGGAGCGAAGCGTAGCGGAGTTTCCACCTTAGCCTTCTTGGTTATTTTTGATGTGAAACATCTATAGCCGCACGTAAAACCAATTTCTGGCGTGGCGACGCATGCCGTGGCGACGCGTCGCCAGGCTATATGATGGTGTATATATACAGTCACAGTCTTGTGTACTGTGTGGCGATGATGTAATGTCGATGTTTCACATCTGACAGGCGTCCCGTGACGGCTCTCTTTTTTTTTTAAACCACTCAGAAATAGTCGACCGTCGACCAATCTTAGCCCTATCTTAGTTAGTGAAAAACTAGTTTAGCCTAGACAAAACTAGTTTGTCCTGAAATCAGGTTTGACCGGTAACTATACACAAAAAGCTTTCATCAAAAAAGATTTTAAGTTAGTGAGAAACACACGAACACGTACGAATAAGATAATAATAAACCAACTTTACCACTTCATAAAAATAAAGAATAACTGATGTAATTATGAGAAGCAACATCGAATACTTACTTTTGGTAAAGAATGGACATAATATTTATAGAAACATAACAAAATTTACATACAGACGTGATGACAAGTCAAGGCTGCAGTCATGTCAACTTTACTGATCTTTGTATTAAGTATAACAGGTTTTATTACCGGTTAGCGCAAAACAGATATACTTCGTCCAAGTCCGGATATTCGTTCATTAAGATGAGTGTCATTGAAGATTTTAATCGAGGTATTTTTATTTTATTCTAGCTCTGGTCACAGTTTCACTGGTTTTGTTTAAACGCAACTCTGTGTTACCTAAAAAAACCGGTCAAGTGCGAGTTGGACTCGCACAACGAGGGTTCCGTTAATGGAAAGTACCCTATAGGTTTTGAATCCCTCGCAAATATCTAAATGCAATATAAACCGCCGTATCTTTTTATTGCGTTAATTTAGAAACTTGAGTTTTTTACTGCTTTAAGAGATAGCAGACCTGAGTATGTGATATTAATTTTAGCTTGATATCTCGACGCGTTTCTGAGAAAAAGGGTCTTGACAGGCGGACTAACGGGAGGATGGATGGATGTGAACTAACTACAATCTTATGGTTTTCAGAGTTTTTCCTTTACTTGTGCTACATGACCTTGCTTCTTGCCGAATTTCATGATTCTTGGTCAATAGGAAGTACCCTATAGGTTTTGAGTTTTGGTTCCCTTGGAAATGTCTAAATATGCAATATAAACCACCGTATCTTTTTGTTGCGTTAATTTAGAAACTTGATTTTTTAATTGCTTTGAGAGATGGCAGACCTAAGTGTGTGGATATTAATTTCAGCTTGATATCTCGACGCGTTTCTGAGAAAAAGGGTCTTGACAGACGGACGAACGTAATGACGGACGGATGTATACTTACTACAAATTTACGAAATTTACGGTTTTCGGAGTTTTCCCTTTACTTGTGCTACATGACCTTGCTTCTCGCCAAATTTCATGATTCTAGGTCAATGGGAAGTACCCTGTAGGTTTTGAGTTTTGGTTCCCTTGAAAATGTCTAAATATGCAATATAAACCGCCGTATCTTTTTATTGCGTTGATTTAGAAACTTGAGTTTTTCACTGCTTTAAGAGATAGCAGACCTGAGTATGTGATATTAATTTCAGCTTGATATCTCGACGTGTTCCTGAGAAAAACGTTCTTGACAGACGGATGAACAGACGGACGCCTGATGTGAACAAACTACAAATTTACGGTTTTCGGAGTTTTCCCTTTACTTGTGCTACATGACCTTGCTTTTTGCTAAATTTCATGATTCTAAGTCAATGGGAAGTACCCTGTAGGTTTTGAGTTTTGGTTCCCTTGGAAATGTCTAAGTATGCAATATAAACCGCCGTATCTTTTTATTGCGTTGATTTAAAAACTTGATTTTTCATTGCTTTGAGAGATAGCAGACTTGAGTATGTGATATTAATTTCAGCTTGATATCTTGACGCGTTTCTGAGAAAAAGGGTCTTGACAGACGGACAGACGGACGGACGGACGGACAACAAAGTGATCCTATAAGGGTTCCGTTTTTACCTTTGAGGTACGGAACCCTAAAAATAACAAAAAGAAATGGAATCGGTATATACTCGCGTTTTGAGTTTCTGCTAGAGTAAACCCCGGCTGAAGTAGGTCATAGCGTGTTTTATAAATCTATATTTCACAATTTATTTTTTGTAAAGGATTGGTACTTTTAAAGATTAGTTTTTGATTATTTCAAAAACAAAGACGCTTGCTTTAACTTTGTTATAAGTAGTTTTACTTGGTCATCGGTGAAGGAAAACATCGTGAAGAATCTTAAAGTTGTAGTTTTCGCTTTTTCTGTACGAGAAGAAATCTTTGCCTCGCAGTGGGAAAGTAAAAAGCAATTTTTATTATTATTATTCATCTTGGACTTCGCTGACATCGGTCAACTAAAACGTTGGTTGGCAATCTGCATTGAACAAGCGGGTAAACAGTACTGATGCCTTTTCAATGTAATATGATATCTTTACCCTACAGTGGTATAACTACCCGTGTACCCACACACTACCCTAGTGGTAGCCGTTACTGGTTAGCCAGAAACTCTGACCAGTCTAACCAAGAGACTGGGTTGTGGAGGTCAGATAGGCAGTCGCTTCACGTAAAACACCGGTATCGAGCTGAATCCGGTTAGGCTGGCAGCCGACCCCAACACGGTTGGGAAAAAGGCTAGGGAGATGATGACAGTGGTATAACTACCGGCAAGACAGAACTCTAAACAGACATTGACAGAAATCTTAGCCACAAACACTATTTAAATATTTGTGCCATCATTAGTGTTAACACAAGATGGAACCTCAATAATGACACATCACACACGTAATGTGTGATTGTGTGTTGCCTCACAAGTGCGTCTCGCGATATATTGTCATTACAAATTACACATTAAACTCGTAATTTATACCATTTTAACACGCAGCAGTGTTGTTTGGAATAGTAAGAGAGAAAGCTGGAATTGTTTTTGCACACGAGTGTACACTGTAAATTTTTATCAAATTAAGATTTGCTGGAAGAAACTTTTTACTGGGTTAAGCTCGCCTTTGTGCATGATAATTAATTATTTTTATTTATTATAGCTTCATCTGTTATAACTTTTATGTATTATTTTTCTTGTTTGTGTGCAAAGTTTTAACTGTCTCTATGTGAAAGATTTTTTGTAATCGACTTCACTTTTAAACAATCTTACTAAGCCATATTCAACACACCTTCTACCGTAATCATGCTTGATGAAATTCCAAGTTGGCTGATTGACTTGGCAATAAAATTACGTCATCATCACCTCTCTAGCCTTTTCCCAACTGTGTTGGGTTGGCTTCCAGAATAACCGGATTCAGCTGGATACCAGTGTTTTACGTGAAGCGACTGCCAATCAGTCCTCCACGGCCCAGTAACCGGGCGACACGATACCCCTTGGTTAGTCTGGTCAGCCTTTTTGGCTTACCCGTAACGACTGTCAAAGTCCTACGAATGACAACCGGGACCAACGGCTTAACGTGCCCTATCCACTGGGCCATCATGACAGTCTCTTAAGTCGAGGTAGTCGAAGTTGAGTCGAATTGTAATAATAATTGTAATAGTCAACTTGGCAATATATGTATAGGCAGAATAACATTACGCTATGACCTACGGTGGATGAATATATGAATAATCAACATCATGACAAAGTGGGTGAAACCGCGTTGGTTTGTAAAAAAATATATATGAAATATAAGGTCTCTTATGTACCTTTTTGTGTTATTATTTCCGTGAACACAATAAAATTTTCCGTTAACTTAAAAATCATTTACTTAATTATAATATCTGTGCCATTAACGAGGATTAAATTGCATTTGTGATTAAATATCAATTTATATAATGTTTTTTTTTATGAATTTCCTGGTTTTAACAACATAAGTATATTTATTAATAAGAAGCGGTAGTGGTTTTGTACCTTTTAATCAAGGTCGCGGGGTCAACGACCGCAGGTTTTTACAGATTCTGTCTTTTGTTGGAAAAGATATAAGTATCTGTAAGCTGTAATCAATAGGCTACCATTTATTAATAACTTTTACCTTTTTTCATGTCTTGTAAGGGTTGGCAACTTTACAAGTTTTTACAGAATATTACTTAGGCATCAAGCAACGTCAAGCAGATTAGTTGAAATATAATTGTGTGGTAGAGTTTTTAAAATAAAAAAATGAAAAGGTTTTGTAACGCTGATGAATACTGCGTAATTCATAGCTAATAAAAGCGAGTTACAATAACAAAAATTTTCTAAAACTACATTTTAAAAAACTGTTTCTCCTCTGCCTCCTACCTTAAATACTTAATTTTTTATAATGTAAAAGGTTGTATGACAACCCTATTTGTACTTAGGTAGAGCCTATTTTAAAACTTGATCCCAGCTCTGCGTCATTTTAGATTGGTTGATATTTTTAGTATTACTTAAAATATATGTTTCTAAGTGAAATCTTACACACTAGCCATAACGACCGACTGTCAAATATTTGTTGGACTGACAACTGTACCAATAGCTCTACGTATGTTACTGAAGAATATCAGCGTGGGTTGCGGAATGTTTATAATAGTTACCGTGACCCTGGAACATAAAGGGCAATCGAAGGAACATGAGTGGGTTTTAGTCAGTAAAAGTCTGACACGCCGCACCCAGGACGGGAGCAGTCATTGGATGATTTCCCACTCCCCAAAAAAAAGAATATCAGCGTCAAGTGCAACCTTGAAATGCGCGCTGTGCTTCTTTACCCTTTTTTATTTTAATTAGCTTATACTTTTAATTGTAATTTTGAATGCGCCAAATTAATTATTAATCTATCTATTTACGTGCTTTCTGAGGCATGGCAGCTCCAACAACTTCCAAAGCTCTGGTTTTCCGATTTGGGAATTTAACCCAGGGCCCCAACCTCAACCGAAGCTCTCTTTAAATCACGAGACCATAAATAAAATTAAAACATTTATAAACTGTAGAGAGCTGGTCTGAAATAGCGCAAGAAAAGAATATTTAAAAGGATTAGGGGGTGGCCTTTCCAAACGTGGAACATTAGAGAAAAAAATAATCAATAAGGCGCGCGTATTTCTGAATTTACACTTGACCAGACGTCTGACATTTGGTTGTACTAATTAAGTCAATTGAGTCACTTTACGATCCAATCCATACTAATATTATAAATGCGAAAGTAACTCTGTCTGTCTGTCTCTTCTCCACGCCTAAACCACTAAACCAATTTGAATAAAATTTGGTACAGATATAGTCTGGGACCTGAGAAAGGACATAGGATAGTTTACATCCCGGGATTTCCCGGGAACGGGAACAAAGTCGCGGGCAAAAGATAGTCCTTTATAAATTCCTTTACTTTAGTAAAATTATTGAACAGGATTAAATATTTAGACTAATAACAAACCATTAAACAATACAATAGGCCATTTACTTCAACCAAAAACAACGAATTTGCGGTACTAGTTTTTATACCAAAGTTTTTGTATGACTAATAGCGTAATAATAGATCTTGTAGTACTCCTTAAGAATAATTAAAGATCTTTGAACTCTGTATAATAACTTTACATAAAAAATACAACTAGCTGTATTTGTATGAGATTCGATTACTGAGTACGTTTTTGCGGTACTTTAATTTAGATTATAGCTGTAGTTATGTATAGCAAAAAGTTTGGTATAAAAAAAATTACTTAATGGCCTCTTCTCGTTGCAATATTTTAAGCTTGAATTTTATGAAAACCTACATTAATTTATTACTTTATTCGATTAACCACCAAAACTGTTACTAAACCTTTATGGCTAGTTTATTTGGAATGTTGACTCTTTAAAATGGTAAAATATCTGCAATATTTTCCTCACGAAACTTGTAAACAAGAATAAATTTGATATTATACCAACTTTTTTTACGACGTGGTCCTGCATTGCCTTATGTTTAGTTTTATATTGTATTTCATGATTTAGGATGCATATTTTACCTAAACTGTATTCTAAGCTGTGAAAATATGGAAACGGCTCCGTCAAGTAGGTAGGTACCTATTTTTTCTATAAACAATAAATAAATAGATATCCCAGGACAATTCACACACGGCCATCTGATCCCATATTTATTATTTTATAAATAGAATGACAACGACTTCTAATAAAATACGATTCCATAATTATAACACAACAAACCGGAAATGCTTTATTCTTACGATCGACATCGTGTGGGCTAACATTTTTTTTTTAATTATTTATGCATCTCTCGTTATAATATTAAAAAAAAAATGATAGGAATAATTTAGGTGTATATAAATAAACTGTGACTCTCGAAGTTACGGACCCGGTATTTACTGAGTCGGAGTCGGTTTCACACATTTTTTTCTAAAAGGTCAAATGGATTAAAATTCTCTATTTTTACAATCTTGTTCGACAGCTAAGCATCCTAAATTCATGTAGAAAATCGTGGGTACAAATATTTTTAAGGAGGTCAAAATAAAGACGTCATCTACACTAATATTATAAAGAGGAAAACTTTGTCTGTTTGATTGTAATGAATAGGCTCAAAAACAACTGGACCAATTTTAAAAATTCTTTCAGCATTAGAAAGCTACATTGTCCACGAATAACACAGGCTATAATATATCACGCTATGTCCCACGGGAGCGATGCAGTAACCAAAAACCTATTGTAACGTGGGTGAAACCGCGAGGAACAGCTAGTAAAATATAAAAATATAAATAAATATCTAGGGATATCTAACACATACACGGCCATCTGATCCCAAACTAAGCGTTCTAAATTACGTAACTAAATTGTTCCATGGTAACTAGGTAACTGATAAATATGTTTTTATAATAATTATATAATTATTAAATATAAATATGTATTAGGTTCAAACATTTATGTACATAAAACAACGAAATTTCCTGGATTTAATCGAATCTGCGACTTCCGGCTTAGCAGTCAAGGTCACTTATTGCCAGACTAACAGGCTAATTAACCTTTCAACCAACCGACAGCCGGCTGCTTTTGTATTTCTACTGTGTCTCAAATCACGTGTGTTCGAAGAGTTAATTGTTCATTATAGTATTGCCGCGTGGTACTTTCAAAATACCATTTGTGAAAATACCACATAACTGCAATCCTTAGTAGTTTACGTTCTACCATCGGTGGCCAAATTATTAGGGACAGTATTTGTAGAGCAATTTTGTTTTGTTCAAACACCTTTATCAAGAAAATAAATTATTTCATATAGGTTTTTATGGTTTGGTATTACTCCAGGTATCATTATTATTAATTTAGATATGTAAGAGCACCATGAGATCGTGTCATTTTCGAAAAAAATGGTACAGCTTATAATGTATAGCAATTTTGTGAAATTCTGTTGAAAATTACGTTTGTTTAATTGATGGCAAAAAAATATTTGGTTTCAATTTTGCAAGATATTTCTATTTAAACTAATCGAACCGCAGGTAATGTTTCTGATGGTGTTCTTTTTTTCTAAATTGAATACAAAATATTATGTTTTGGTAACAGTTTGACGCGATATGTTCGAAAATTCTACTTTTTAGAAAGTGCAAAGCTTTAGACCCGTCTCTACCAAAAATTATAAAAATACAAATGTTATTACTGCATTTTATACACTCCCAGAGAGATGTAGTAGCTATTACATGTGTCTTAAAGTCTGTAGTAAACAGAATTAAAGTGAAAACTGATCAGATCAAACTTCTGGAAACAGGCATTGTGAAAAAATGTTGCAGAAAACGGTTCACCACTCTTTGTTCAGACCATCAAATCAGGGATATCTGCCTGAAATATGGTAAAAAGCGTTTTATCTACCTGACTACGATAATAAACGAGGCATTAGTTGAGTAAACAGAAGTATTCGATAGGATAGTTAGACGGTGGCTGGCCGAAGAGAATTGGATAAATCGTTGACCGATCAAATAAGCACGCCACACCGAGACCATGTTGTAGAAACGACTGCAGTGGGCTAGGCATCGCCGTAATATGATGGTGGCAGACTACAGTTGGTTGATAATATTTCTGTTAATATTGCTATACGTACGAAAAGCACTATTCAGTGATCATTTCATTATTTTTAGGTATGCTTCTCTGATGAATAATTGTTTCATGTGTGGATCGACAAGAGCACATTTGTAGTCGCACATACCCTAGAGCTGTCCGAGAACAGCTCCATACAGATTGTCTTTTGGGGAAAACTAAACAACCAGGTAGCATCACGGTGTGATTTGTGATCTCTGCTAAAACATGGGGTACCTATATAACGTGGAAATGACCATAAAGCAAGATCTGTACAAGCGAGCACTAGAAACTCCATTATTGCCGCAAGTCGAAAAATGGTTTCCTAGTAGTCGAAGAGTCCATTTTTATGGCCAATTCTGCATCATGTCTCAAGGCCAATAGAATTACAGTATTCCTGGCTGAAAAAAATATAAATATTTTGCCCTGACCTGATAACTCACCAGATACGAACTCTACTGAGAACATGCAGGAACTCATCAAGAGGGCTATCGCTAAGCATGTCATTGCCACCAAACACCAGCTCGTTGCCGCTTTTATAAATGAGTGAAATCATAACACAAGCCTTCAACAGCTGTTATATAATGTATAGAACGTAAACCATGCCCCTTAAGACCTGATATGACAGGAAAAGGAGGCATCACAAAATATTAAAATTTACACAAAATAATTCTCTACAACTTATTAATGCGATATTATTTTTTTATAAATTAACAGTTTTAATTTTGTCATCACATTTATTGTTTTTATTATCTTAATTAACAATGTTTTTAAATAAAAAATACCGCTTGGTTCTACACTCAATAATTTTCCTGAAAAAAACAGTCCAACTTGATAATACAGAAATCTAGGAACTGTCCCTAATAATTTGGCCAGCTACTGTATACAGGTGTCCCTTTTCTGAACAAAATTTCACATCAAATGTTAAAATTCACGGTCTTCCTTTTATTTGTGACACTATGTTATTTAGCAAAAAATAATCCTTATCATGAAACCTTTCGATCGGTATGATAAAACTACAGGATGATTATTTTTTCTCGTGGAACAAGTTCGATTCCCGGCCCAACCATTCAATATCTATGAATGCAGTTTAAATTGTTTTTAAAATTCATATAATGTCTTCATTCAGTAAAATACTTTATCTACAATATTTAATGTACTTTTCCTCCATGTGGCATAGCCTTGGGACACCCTGTATATATTTTTCAAATATTTTATAGAAATTTCTTTTGAAAACATACAAATATATTTTTTGAGGATATAACAAGCATTGGAGAGTAGTTTTTTAATACCTATTTTCAGGATTTAGGATGAATAGACAGTATGAAGTCTTTTCTCTATATTTGAGTTTATTGGAAACCTTTCAGAGGCGAAAGAACTCATAAAACTAATTTTACAATGCGACCAATTCAGAGATATCTTCAATAATGCCATATAAATATGCAACCTCATGAAAACGTATGAAATAAAATCAGATGTTCTTTTATTGCTGTTTCATAAAAGTTTTGACAGCAAAAGTTGTATAAATTCATATGTTTTTTCACCCGATCACAGGTAGACGATGCCATCAAGTTTAGCTTTTCTATCTATATAATATATGTATGTATAAAACGGTAAATTTTATGGCTGACTGACGGTGTAATGTCAACGCACAGCCCAAACCACTGTTCTTACAGACATGAAACTTGGAGGATTTGTTCTTTGTGAAGATTAGTCATCTCATCTCCCTAGTCTTTTCCCAACTATCTCGGGGTCGGCTTTCAACCTAACCGGATTCAGCTGGATACCAGTATTTTACGTGAAGCGACTGCCTATTAGACCTCCACAGCCCAGTAACTGGGCGACACATTACCTCTTGGTCAGACTGTTTACTTTGTGAAGATTAAGTATCCACTAATAAAGGATTCTAGGAAATTCCAACCCAAATCTTGTCGTGTACGGTGGGCAAAGTAGATAAGTATCCAGGGCCGTCATATACAATTGAGGTTTTCTTGAATACCAATGAATGTATTCAAATGAAATTTAACATAACTGAAGAACTAGTCATTTTCTACTATAGTTTAAATTTTTATTAGAAAATATCCGTAGGCGTTTGAGAAAACTTAAACTGTATCTAACGGCCCTGGTTACTTATCTACTTTGCTGACTGCATATGTGAAGGCTACCAAACATTATCCCACAGGTGATTACCGTCTGATTATAATTTAACTTTCTGATTTGTTTTTGTTTTAACATAACGCTATATTCCCGGGAGGTCAGTAGACTTGTTGCCTTCGTGTTCAATGTTATGGAAATGACATGTATGGGTTGGTTAAGTCCTTTATCGTATGAGAATAGGTCAATGGAGAAGAGGTTGGCGAGACAAGAAGAGGTCGTGAGTTTGAGTGTCATCTGATGCACTTTGTTTATAATATTAGTATGAATGTTACTACTATTATAAATGGGAAAGTGTGTTTGTTTGTTGGTCTTTCATGGCAACACGGAGCGACAAATTGAAGTGATAGTAAGATGGAGAGGAACCTAGCCTACCTTATGTTTTTTTAAATGGAGATAGATAAAGGGTTGGAGAGTGACATAGGCTAATTTTTGTCTTTACTTATTTCGCTCTCAATATTTTTTTAGCGTTTAGTAAAATAAAAGGGAATATATTACTAAAATCTAGTAACATGCTCCAATACACACACCGGCAAAATTAGAGGAACACAAAAAAAAGACAGTTTTTTTTTTATTTATTAGCTTTTTATGCATGTTTTTCGCTTCATTTGGGTTTGATTATTCAATATAAATACGACACAACAGAAACTAGGGTTGAACAATATTAATTTATAGATAATTATAGAAAAAAACGAAAATTGAGAAATTTTGAATTTATAGAACAATTTTTAAAAATCAATTATCTTTAAAAAAGTTATTAAAAAAACATAATTAATATCTTGTATTGCCTCCGCGAGCTCTAATTAGGGCTTGGATACGTCTGCCCATGCTTCTAATGACACTTTCAATCATTTCCTGGGGCAAATTGGCCCACTCTACAATTAGCGCCAATTTTAACTCCTCAACATTCCTAGGAGGTGGAATCCTGCCCCTCACTTTCCGTCCAATCATGTCCCAGACATGCTCTATCGGATTCATGTCTGGGGATCGAGCTGGCCAGTCCATTTGAGTTATTCTGATTTCATTTAGGTAATCGCGAACCACGCGAGCAGTGTGGGGCTGTGCTTTATCGTGCATAAACACAAAATCTGGGCCTATAAATGGGGCAAAAGGCATTACATGGGGTTCCAAGATCTCGGTGATGTATCTGTGTGCAGTCAGAGAACCGCCATCAATGATGACCAAAGCGGTGCGTGCTGTTAAAGTTATGCCACCCCACACCATAACGGACCCTCCACCATATGACACCGTTTCGGTAAAATTGGCTTGATGGTACCGTTCTCCTCGATACCTCCACATCCTTTCCCTCCCGTCGATGAAATTTACACAGAATCTGCTTTCGTCAGAGAATAAAACACGACCCCATTCATCGGACCAATCTTGGTGTTGACGAGCGAACGCTAATCTTGCAACTCGATGGCATACCTCAAGTTTAGGCGCTTTAGCCGGTACGTATGACTTTAAATCAACTTCGTTTAACCTTCTTCTTACTGTTCGTTCACTTACACGCACGTTACGCACTTCTTCTAAAAGATTTCGGGTCTGTACAGCTGTTTGACGACGATTTCTCAACGTTTGCACCCTGATAAAACGTTCGTCTACGGCACTGGTTGCACGTTTTTTGCCTTGTCCCCGCCTCCGCACGTAAGATCCTGTCTGTCTGTACCGTTTCACATTACGGTGGATCACAGATACTGACACACCCAACATTCGACTCTCTGAACGGTATGTGTGACCTTCCTCGATCATTGTCACAGCTCTGGCGACTTCAGTTGCCGGCAAATCACTCATTTTGTATGCAATATAATGTTAACTCATCAAACAATAACAACGAAATAAGCTAGTGCCACTATTGACTGCACAAACAAAATTCTTATCGAAAACACCTAAAAGCGCTGACTGTCGACAAACACTTAAAGAGGGTATCATTTCTGTTAGATTATTGATAAATGTCAAAATGTCTCAAAATGTTATGTTATACGAGGGTAATACCTTAAAATAATTACCCATTTGACGAATTAGCCACGAGTTACAAAAAAAAAGGCCTTTTTTTTTGTGTTCCCCTAATTTTGCCTTTGTGTGTAGATTCGGTTAGACTTAAATCCTAAGGCTAAAGTGAACAATAATGTGAATACATTATAGAACGTCATTTTACTATTCAGCAAGTTCAATGCACAATACTAATTTAATGCGCACCGCGAAGGAATGGAATTCCCTGCCGGCGTCTGTGTTTCCAAATTCATATAACCCGGAAGTATTTAAAAAACGAGTGCAAAACAATACTAATTAAAGTTATGCTTTAGCATAACTTTAATTAGTATTGTTATGCGTATTACGTATGCTTGAAATAAATTTGAATACAGTTATGCGTATTACGTATGCTTGAAATAAATTTGAATACAAAATAATTATAATTAGATAATTAAATTGTTGATTGATTTAGAGAACCTGTTTATTTTGAAAGACCAAACTTATATTTTGAAAGAAAAAAGAATTGCTGTTCTCTACTAAAAACATTAGTAGTATATGAAACCCGGAAACTTAAAGAACACGTTTGTAACACTGCAGTAAAAAACTTAATTGTCATTCTTGCAAGTTATGACAAACTAGCTTTGCCTGCGACTTCGTCCGCGTCGAGTAATAGCTCCCGTTCTCGGGAGATTTCCGGGATGAAAACTATCGTATATCCTTTCTCGGGTCCCAGACTATATCGGTACCAACTTTCATTCAAATCGGTTCAGTGGTTTAGGCGTGAAGAAGAGACAGACAGACAGCCAGAGTTACTTTCGCATTTATAATATTAGTACGGTTAACATTTTTAGTATACATACATGTCATACATAATTTATGTAATGTTATGTATCTCTAAAAATATCAAGTGAATGCATTGTTTTGTTGTTATTCGTAGATCTTTGACTGTCGTTACGGGTAATCAGAAGTCAGAAAGTCAGACCACCAATCTTGCAAGTTTCGTGCTACCCAGTTACTGGGTTGTGGAGGTCTGATAGGCAGTCGCTTTACGTAAAACGCTGGTATGCAGCTGGTCCCGGTTAGACTGCAAGCCGATCTTACATAGGTAGTTGGATAATTTTTATTCAAATAATTTAATTAAATAAATGAAGTCTTTTTAATGGTCTAATAAAAATAAACAATTTCCGCCTTATTACAAAACAAGGTTTTTCTCTAAACCAGGTTTAAACCATTGTACTAGGTTTTGTATTTCGAATCTTGATCGTATCAGTATAAGATTCAAATCACAAAACCTGGCTCAATGGTTTAAACCTGGTTAAGAGAAAAACCTTGTTTTGTAATAAGGCGGTATGAGTTAGTGAAGAAGAGGCTATATAAATGATGTAAGCATAATACTGACATACATAAAATTGACGATTTGACAATACGTGACAATTAGAAGATTGCTCATAGAAACACCTGATGTATTTTATTGCTTATGTAGCTAACTTGACATACCTACCTAATTATGTACTGGTACTTGTTTATTGATTAATGTTATGTAATAAGATAATAACAGGATATTGGTACGTGGTTATAAAAACCTTGTTTAATTAGATTTTTATTATTAATAATAAAATTATAGATAATTATACTAATTTAATAAAGAGGTAGGTATAAGGTTCCTTAGTTGTGATGTTGTATTCCTATTCATTGTTACCCTTTTCTTTGTCTTATTTGTGTTTTAGAATATTTTTATGTTTTAATTTTTTGTTTTAATTTTACTCTTCAATTGTTTAACTCGTGTTTTAATTTCAAATGTTTAATTGTTCATGTGTTGTTTAATTTGATTGTTTAATTTTAATTTAATTTAAATTTTACTGTGTGTAACTTATACAACTCTAACAGCCTTACTAATAAAGATAAACGCAAGAGTACACACTTGTTATACACGTGTTGCAAGCCACCGGGTTACTAATAAAAACTTTTTTGACGTAAAGACTGTATACATCTGTTTTATTGTAGAACAATTGTTACACAAGGCTTATTCACTCGGACACCCTAGTATAACTGTTGTTTAAGGTGTACGTCTGGTTGCATTTCTAATTTTAACTGAATTGTGAACAATCTAAGACGTGATTTTTTATTTTGTCGCTATAAAATGGATTACCTACATTATTTAGATTTGTTTGATCAGTGGGATATGCAAGTGAGAACTCAAGTTACGAGAAAAAGAAAAATATATCAACGTCGTGCCGATCCCTTTCTCTTGAATGACAACGATTTTAAATACAAATATAGATTCTCTAAAGATTATGTACGAAAAATCGTTGATTTGATAAAAAATGATATAATACAAGACTCTAGGGGCTCTGGTATATCACCCGAGTTGCCAAGTACTTACGGCACTTAGAATTTGGGGGCGGCAAAAAGTTCAAGATGACGCTGCAGATCTTCATGGTGTAAGTCAACAGTCACTTACAAATATATGCCGTCGTGTGGCATTAGCTTTGGCGAGAAGAGCAGGAGAATTTATATTTATGCAAAATGGAATAAGAGAACAAGAGGAAGTCATAGCTGGGTTCAGAGAAATCTGTGGTTTTCGAAATACGATAGGAGCCATTGACTGTACTCATATTAAAATTAAAAAGGTGGGTGGACCAACAGCACAATATTATATAAATAGAAAAGGGTTTTATTAAAAAATCCATATCTGTATCTGTTTCCTTTAACTATAAGAACTTACTTTTTCACTCTCTTCCCAGTTAGCATTCCTCTTTCTTTTTTGGGTTATCGATTCATTTGCCATTATTTGGTTTAATATAATCGGAATTTTACAAAATTTAATTATAACAACAGTCAACTTTGTACTTTTGTAAATCGCGCCGTTCGCTTGTATCAGCTTACGAAAGACAGAGAACGAAACACAGACAAAAGACGACATTCGTTCGGAAATCTTCAATCATCAACATTGTGTATCTAACTTAAAAAATATTATCCGAGTTACTACCCATTAATAAAAAATTAAATCAAACAATTTAAAAGTAAAATAAAAACAACTATTAGCATTAATAATTCATTTTTGATTAAAATATCATTATTTTTTGCTCAGAAAACCGATTTACTAAAATAGTAACGCAATGGTTTCTAAACGTGACATAAAGTTATTGCCATTTTTAAAATTCGACCGATGTGTAACTGTTTGCAGCCAATACAATGTTTATTGGTAGGATCATTGTATAAAGCATGCATAACTTTACTCAAGGTTTATTGCTTGGGTACCTATTCAACTGTTAAACATCTGTTTAGACTTTTTTTATTAGTAAGGCTGTAAATGTTTAAAATGATGATGTAAGCATGATGTGTTCTCCTGTAACTGAAGGAGCACAAATCTTTATAGAACGCTGTATAACAATGCATGTAATGTGTATCCTTTGTTGGAGTTCCTTTCCGAATAAAATAAAATAAAATAAAATGTTGTAAGGGAAAATCTCTGGATCTACTGAATCGATTTTAAAAATTATTCAACCAATACTAATTTCACGTTTTGGCCGACGGGAGCGAAGCAGAAACCAAAGACCTAATGTACTCGTAACATGGATAAAACTGAGGGAAATAGCTACATTAAGATATTTTTTGAAACATTGCTTGCGTTCTTGCTATTTTTGATATTAAAGAAAATATTTTGTTATAATTTTCTATACTCGCTTGTACCCTGTAAAGGTCAGAGAGACAGCCCCAATTTTAAATTGAAACAATCTTTTTTTAAACATTCTATAAAGGATCTTTTGCCCAACTCTATTAAATTTTAATTTTTAAACGACTAAATAAAAGTGTTCTTGGTTTTTTCTGTGTCCCAGTTTTTGATTCCATTTTTAGGTATTTACAGTGGGTGATATGAACATAAAGCGCCTCTACACGTATCGTATGTGCGTATTATGAATCTTTGAAATTTTCGGCTTTTTTATTACTATACGCATTTATTGTAGCCGTAATCTTGAATCACTTTTTTTATACATATTTAAACCTCATCTTATGTGCTACTGTTTTGTATAAAAGACCTAAAAAAAAACAATATTTATAAACAAAACGACAACGACGGGCCTGTGGTGGCTGACTGCTAGTCACCGGAGACCAGACCGGAGGTCGTGGGTTCGATTCCCAGTGATGAGCATAATTGTTTGTTCTGTGTCTGGGTGTAATTTATCTATAATACGTATGTATTTAGAAAGAATATGAGTATGTGTATCAGTTGTCTGGTTACCATAACACAAGCTCTGCTTAGCTTGGGATCAGATGACCGTGTGTGAGTTGTCCTAAGATATTTATTTATTATTATTTATTTAAATAAAAAAAATATATTAAAAAATCTCACCAGTTTGGTTTGTCTAAAAGACAAAGCTAACTATCGTATTTTTTACCGCTTAAAATATGTATTAATAATAATGAAATATCTGTTTGTTTTTAACAGCACAGGGCAAATATCTACAGCAATTTGGTTTGCTAGAAAACAGAATTCTGGGTTAAGCTCGCCATTGTTCATATTTTTTTTTTGTATTTCTGCTAGAAGTTTATTTGCTTTTTTTGTGTGCAATAAAGAATATGACTATATGAATATGAATCTACGGCTGAAATACGAGTTAAGCCGGGCAAGGCTTCATTTTATACTTTGTAAAGATTCGTTGTTGTGGGCTGGTAATAAATTTATTTATATATAATGCAGTACAGCAGGTTCTGCAAAAGCCACTGACGTAAATAAACCAGTTTTTAAAAAACGTAGTCAAAAATCTAGTGCTTTAGCTTTAATCATTTTTTTGTTCAAACTAGTTATTTTAAGAGCGACCTTTCAAAGCGGAGGCCTCGTGAAATTGAGGATAATATGCGCTGGATTTTGTTCAGCTGTTTTTAAGCTTAAATTAACACAGAATGAGTTAATTAGGAAACTTATTTTTAGTTTGATTAGTTCGCATAATTTATAAAATAAATTTTGGGGTGTTTTTTTTTCGTTAAGTCTGAAAGTTCGTATAATATTTTACGATTGCAATTGTTGATAATATTATCAATCAGATCAGTTGACTTGCTTTGCTTCGTTGCAGTTTTATGAATCTAGGGTGCTTTAAGTAAGGAATTTATGCCTAATACTACAGTTAAAACATAAATTATCGATGGCGTATCTCAATTCAAGAGGACTTAGCTAATATTTTATTATCTGTTCTTTTCTTAATAAAATGGAAAGAAACAAATACACTGAACTTTGGTTTAGGTTGTAAACAAGAGATTCTGCACCATAATATTTTTTAATATAGAGTCTCATCTGAATTAAGACTTTTTATTTGTTTTCTTTGGAAGTTAGCTTTTGCCCGCGACTTCGTCCGCGTGGAATAATAATTCCCGTTCCGGGGAATTTCCCGAATGAAAACTATCCTATGTCCTTTCTCGGTCCCAGACTATATCTGTCCCAAATTTCATTCAAATCGGTTCACTGGTTTAGGCGTGAAGTAGAGACAGACAGATAGACAGGGTTACTTTCGCATTTATAATATCTATACTAATATTATAAAGCGGAAGAGTTTGTTTGTTATATATACAGGGTGTCCCATGGCAATGCCACATGGAGGGAAAGTACCTTATATATTGTAGATAGAACATTTTACTGATAGAAGACATTATTTGAATTTTGAAAACATTTTAGACTGCATTCATAGATATTTAAATAATTACATAGTTGAACCGGGAATCGAACCTGTTACTCGAGAAAATTAATCAGCCTGTAGTTTTATCCTACTGATCGAAAGGCTTCATCACAAGTATTATTTTTTGCTAAATAACATAGTGTCAAAAATAAAAGAAAGACCGTGAATTTTAACAATTTAATAAAAAATTAGTCAATTTTTCTAATGCTCAAAACTAGTCACTTCTTCTTGAATGCAAAGTGATAACTTTTGATTATTTCGTTCCCTGACGACTTTTTGGTCTTGTTGTGGTGGATATTTATTTATTTAAATGTTGTGTGCTACTCAAGTGGGTAGATTATTTAGTAATAAGTAGTTATGATTGTCAATTGTATGTCCTAACGGCAATCTAAACTTTTAACGTTTCAGAACAAAATTTTACATTAAATGTTAAAATTCACGGTCTTCCTTTTATTTGTGACACTATGTTATTTAGCAAAAAATAATCCTTATGATGAAACCTTTCGATCGGTATGATTAAACAACAGGGTGATTATTTTTCCTCGTGGAACAAGTTCGATTCCCGGCCCAACCATTTAATTAATTAAAAATATATGAATGCAATTTAAATTGTTTTTAAAATTCATATAATGTCTTCTTTCAGTAAAATGTTCGATCTACAAGATTTAAGGTACTTTCCCTCCATGTGGCATAGCCGTGGGACACCCTGTATAGTACGGATTCATAGGTACTCAAATGTACAATGAATTCTTGAAACTTATGATTTGTAACTGATTCATTCTTGCATTCAAACCTTGTTGTAACTTAAAGAAAACGCGGTTTTCCGATAAACTGAAACTTGTATTGTTTATGTGAATAACCGACGATATTATTGATAACGCAAACGTTCTTACTTGTTAGTAATTGTAATTAGTTATACTCGTACTACTGAATATTTTGTGTGATTCTTGATCATTTATAGAATTTGTAGGGAATAAAAATTGTACCTCATTTTTGTCATATTGAGCAGTTTGATATTTGCTATAAGTACTAGTTTAGTTTAGTTTCTTTGGGCTTGTCTGCACTTAGCCTCCTGATTAGGCCATTGTGCGTATTGAATAATAATAATTGCGTATTTGCTATACTTGAAGTTTATTTGGAAAAAGTGAGCAAAAAGTTATAGACTCAATTTTGTCAATAGAAGGTAGAGTTCCTAACATTTCTTCAGCTAAATATAGTAGGTATATTTTTCAAAATATGCTCCAAAAATATAGTATGTTTAAAAATAAAAAGTAAAAATGTATTTGTGACTCATTTTTTTTTATAAAAACTGTAGTATACACGATATAGCAACTTCCAAAGAAGTAAAGGCGCGTTCAAAATTTCTTTAAATTAAAGATTTGTTTATGAGATTTTAGTGTCGTAAATATAGTATGTTTGCGTACTATATACCTAATTATTTTACCACGCAGAGCCGAAATAACCTAATAAAATATTATAATTAACCTTAAATAGACGGCCTTTAAGAAAGCTTTTAATACCTTTAGTAATAATTAACAAAATTACCTTTCAATAAGTCCAGCATCTTTCGAAACATCAGTATTAACAATCACTCCATTCATTTTTCACTCATCACATATAAACTATCACTAAAAAGGCACTTCTAAAAACATCAAATATCAAAAATATGTCTCTATTTAGTAAAAAAGTATTGTTGGTAAAGTTCGCGAGAGTAGAAAGCGTGCGTGGATGACGTGTGGGCTTGTCGCGTGTTTGGTTCGAACTGCTCTCTCACTGGGTAACGCGTGGTGTTTAGACATAGAGTAGGGTATACAGAACAGATAGGATGTTATGAGCAAGAGTGCATTGCGTGGTGATTTAACTCCTAAATAAATATTCTGGCTAATATATCTAAAGACTTGGATTTTTGTATAGCTTCATTATTTCTGAGTAACATAAGCTATATAATATCACGCTACGTCTCACGGGAGCGAAGCAGTAACCAAAAACCTAATGTAACGCGGGTGAAACCGCGAGGAACAGCTAGTGGTTAAATAAAAAAAGAGGCAGGCAATTGTATTAAAAAAAATATTTATTTATGTTAGACACATTAATCTTAGATACTACTAGAAAAGTGCCTCTACAATGATGCTTGAAGTTCAGGAGAATATTTAAATGTTTTTAAGCACGCTCCTAAATTAGCCAGAATAAAACAAGCCGAGTAAAAAGATATTTCTATTCCATGATTTGAAGTTAATCAAATTACCGGTTTTTAGTTTACTAGTAGTCGACATTACCCATTAATATATTAAATATACCGTCATTGCTCGAGTACACATTGCCTTATAATAATAGTGATTACTGATTACAATAAGGAAAAATAAATATGAAAATTCATACTTTTAAATAGACCTAAATAAATAATTATGAGTAATGTAATTAGATATGATTTTTCTATGTATTTACGTATAACTTATATTGTGTATATTTACAAGTAACGGTAATATCATCATCTCCCTAGCCTTTTCCCAATCGTGTTGGGGTCGGCTGCCAGGCTAACCGGATTCAGCTGGATACCGGTGTTTTACGTGGAGCGACTGCCTATCTGACCTCCACAACCCAGTAACTGGGCGACACGATACCTCTTGGTTAGACTGGTCATAGTTTCTGGCTAACCAGTAACGACTGTCAAAGTTCTACGAATGACAACCGGGACCAACGGCTTTACGTGCTTTCCGAGGCACGGGATGTCAGTGATGTCTAAGATAAACTTTAGAAAGTACATATGAATTGAAAAAGTCACATTGGTACTTGCCCGGATTCGAACCCACAACCTCTTACACGAGAGGCGGGCGCCTTATCCACTGAGCCATCACGACACTTAAGTAACGGTAATAACGGTACAAGTAACGGTAATAACAATATGAAAACAGATCGTGAAGTAAATTACATATTCTACCTACATCCCCTTCTCCAAGTTGCTCTATGTCAGAACCAGTTGCTTGAGCCAAGCGAGTTGCGCGCGCAATCTCTCCACGTTGCCACGATACGGCCATTCATGGGATTGTTGAGGAGCTTACACAACTTCCGATCAGGTGTTGAGGGAACAATTTTAATGGTATTGTTGTAAAGCGTTTGACTTTGATTTTTATTATCAAGCGGTTTAAAGAGATAGGTAGTGTTATGATTTATTGGTGGTTATCGCCTTTTCGTTCTTCTCTTCTCGTTACCATTTCATTGTTTTTGTTCAGTGGTATTAAAATTTTGTAAGTAGTGGACCATATTTACTACTTTCAATAATTGAAAAATGATAGGTATAGAGTGAGTGTGCCCGATGAGTGACATTTATCGCTGGTACAACTTCTTTAGGTATAATAATATTTTAAGAGAGTGTGTTTTGGTGGCAACGCACAGTCGAATCTGCTGAAAAATACAAACATGAAAAAATACAAAGAAAAATCACTTTTTAATACCACTGTCATAAAACCTGGGTGGGTTTTATGACAGTGGTATTAAAAAGTGATTTTTGGGAATTTAATCCCTTGGGTTGATAAAGTTAATTTAAAATGGCCAAACGAAGATACAGGAAACTAACCTGGAATAAAAAATAATTACCCAATTAATAATTAAATTCCCAAGTACTCAAAATCACTTCACACTAATTGGTGTTCTTTCATAATTGACATTTGGAAGTAATATAAACCTGTTTCCCAAAACATGTTGCTGAGCCGGTCGAGTGACCATACATTGATAGTTGCTTGTTTAAGAAATTCCGGCTCGCAACGACTATAATTAAAACATCGTCAATGTATTTGTTTATGTTATAAGTGTTTAAATATGTAAATCGACTTCCGAATGACAGGGTTAAAGTCTACACTCACGGTCAGGTAATGGGAAGTGTAATTGACGTCAATTTGAGTCGGTTGACGGGTCTGTTGGTCCAGTGGTGAGATGTTCGATTCCCGCTCTGGACAAACTTTGCGATGAGCATGATTGTTTGTTCAGTGTCTGGGTGTAATTCATCTATAATATGTATGTATTTATAAATTACAAAAGTATGTTTTTCAGTTGTCTGGTTACTATAGTACAAGTTCAGCTTAATTTGGGATCAGATGACCGTGTGTGAGTTGTCCCAGGATATTTACATTTATTTATTTATATTTAATTGCATCCGAGACAGAAAAATCATGCTCATCACAAAAAATTGTCCTAGATGGGATTCGAATCCACGACCTCTGACTTAGTCAGGAGATCTACAGGACCGTCGAAAGTTTTTAGTAAGATTTGTACATAGCCTAATTTATTTAATGAAAGCCACATCACCAAAACATTATAAATTGTCATGAACTTTTAATTGCACAAATAGTTAAGTAATCTAGTTGAAAGTAAACTTGTGTCAGTATTTATTTGACATTTGGCAGATAACCTCCGATAGTGAGGTGACGAAACGATACCAATTTGATATAAACTCGATACGCTTAGTGAACGAAGATTTATGTAGACTGAGCATCACTAATTTATTCCCAATGGTGTCGTTAGAAATGTGAGCTTTGGTTTATTTAGGACTAAGGTTTGCCCTCGATTTTGGTCGTGTTAATGGTGGATAATAAGAAGTATCCGTGGAGTTTCTTGCCTGTTCTTCTCCATAGAGATTTACGTTTTGGAACAGGCAATTAGCGTCACTTTTCTTTTCTGACTAACCGACCGACTCTTTTGACAATTCATAAGTACCTGTAAATGGTCTAAGTGAAATAAATGCTTTGAATTTTGAATTTTGAATATCATGTTACAAAATTTTATCTCTTTATTTACCTAATCGTTTTATTTATTTTATATTTTTCAATTATATAAGTATGTTTATCAGTTGTCTGATTACCATAGTACGACCCCTGCTTAGTTTGGGATCCGATAACCCAGGATATTGTGTGTGAGTAGTCCTAGGATATTTATTTATTTATTGTGGTTTGGCTTGATATTGTAACTAACAAATATTTTTCGGTATTGTCTTATTAGTTTGGATGGTTCAAATGTTGCTTTGGTAGTTACTATTTAGATGTAAAATGCAAAAATGTCGAGAATATTCAAGATCTTTACCGAAAAAAGGGAAGACTTCACCGATGGTCTGTTGTTATAAATCTTTTTTTTTTGGTGAGTGGGAAATCATCCAATGACTGCTCCCGTCCTGGGTGCGGCGGGAGGGCGTGTCAGACTCTTACTGACTAAAACCCACTCATGTTCCTTCGATTGCCCTTTATGTTCCAGGGTTACGGTAACTATTATAAACATTCCGCAACGTTGTTATAAATCTCAAGTGTTATATTACTGTCACGCGAAACTGGCCTTTACGGTCATTGATGATTTTGTTGTTTTATCTGTTGTAAATCACTAATGGTCGACAATCTTGTCTATAAGCAGCCCAGGGGATGGGTAAGGGTAGAGGTAATTTTTGGGAATCCTGGTTTGATTAGAAGATTTTTTTCAGTGATAGAAAGATACTCTAATTCATGTTATATACACTTCTATTTTCTACTTTGATAGAATGCTATTCCAAATTCTCGGTATATCCATACTAATATTATAAATGGGAAAGTGTGTCTGTCTGTCCGTCTGTCTGTTTGTCTTTCTTTCACGGCAAAACGGAGCGACGAATTGACGTGGTTTTTTAAGTGGAGATAGTTGAAGGGATGGAGAGTAACATAGGCTACTTTTTGTCTCTTTCTAACGCGAGCGAAGCCGCGGGCAAAAGCTAGTTTGTTATAAACAATTTCATTTCATTTTATCGGTAAAGCAAACATATCGTGAGGAAACTGGAGTTTAACAGTCAAGATAAGGTTTTTATTAAAAGAAAAAATAGAAAATATACTTAGAACATAAAGAGAAAGAGCGATGGAATTTTATGTAAACTAAGGGATAGAGAGTAACATAGGCTACTTTTTGTCTCTTTCTAACGCGAGCGAAGCCGCGGGCAGAAGCTAGTACTCTTATATGTTGTTTATTTGCAGTGTAGAACTTTCAGCGGGCAGTACACTTAATTTTCGTACAAAATATTTTTTTCAATTCCTGACTTTTGTAGTACTGCCTGTATTTACCCCGTAAAAGTATTTGATAAATATTAAAAACAGAATGATTGGCATATAAAAATGTGATGTGTAAATTGTATTTTTTTTTTGTGCAGACTGTATGTTTTTATCTGTACATTTTAAAAGACGATTAATCTTTCACAAAAAAAAAATATGGATCGTCTTCTGAGACCACCCTATAGTGAGCTAAAAGTTTCTTAAAAACTACTCGATTCTCTTACAGATTACAAAAAATACTTACTAGACATGTGTTACTATAGATAAACTAAAATGAATACTACATAGATTATTAACAACTGCCATATAAGTCAAGTTTCTAGTACTTATCTTGTTTTTGAGGCGGCGGCTTTTAATCCTAATAAGGAATGGACTAGGCATAAATATGGATATCCCAACTTCCCAAGTTATCGAGTCTTTAAATAAAATATCTGCTAACTTATGGCATTTGATTATAGAAACTAATTAGGGCTTTATTAACATTTTTTAGAACCTTTTTTGGGTAACCTGGATTGCGATGTAGTGAGTCTGTGAGCTATAAGCATTAATATTGATAAAATTGGAGAGTTTGTTTGTTTGAAGGTGTTCATCTTGGAAAGTGCTGATCCGTTTTGGAAAAAAGTTTATTGTTGAAAGTAATTAGCGATGGAGTGACTGGTGGTAATGAGTGACCGATACGTTAACACGTGATAGTTATCATATAAACAGCATAGTTTCCTAAAAAAATGCAATTTTCCGAAATAAGTGAATTGTTTATGAGTTTAATATTATATATCGGATTTTATATATAAAAGTAATTACAGAAAAAAACTCAGTACACAGATTACCATGTATCATCATTTAAATATCTATGAGAGAATTGAAACCTTCGAACACACGTGATTAGAGACACAATAGAAAGACAATAGCAGCCCGACAGTCGGCTGTCGCTTGGTCGTCGAAAGGTCAAGAACAGTAAGAGCGCACTAGCGTTTGTCTAGCTTAGGCGTTCGATAAACTTATGCGCAGCGCAGACGCCGCGTTGTTGCGGCGCATACGACGCGATGTCTTGGCGTTTCCTCTGGCGTCAATTGAGCGCTGCGCTAACGCGGCGCAGACGTCACACAATTGCGTTGTACTCCGTAGTAACGTGGCGGATACGTCGCGCACCTGCGGCGCTAACGCAGCGTATTAATTTACCCTTGAACTGACGCCGCGACAACGCGCCGTCTGCGCTGCGCATACGTTTATCAAACACCTACGCTGGACAAACGCTAGTGTGAAGGCGCTCTAAAGAAAATCGAAAAGTCAAATTCATTTACTGCGAAAAAACATCATATGAGTAACATAACGTAATAATAATAAATAAATAAATATTCTGGGACATCTTACACACAGCCATCTGATCCCAAACTAAGCAGAGCTTGTGTTATGGTAATCAGACAACTGATATACATACTTATATAATTTTTAAATACATACATATTTATAGATGAACGTGAATGAAAACAACATGTTACAGTTATCGATACTAATATTATAAATGGGAAAGTGTGTCTGTCTGTCTGTCTGTCTGTCTGTCTGTCTGTCTGTATGTTGGTCTTTCTTTCACGGCAAAACGGAGCGACGAAATGACGTGATTTTTTAAGTGGAGATAGTTGAAGGGATGGAGAGTAACATAGGCTACTTTTTGTCTCTTTCTAACGCGAGCGAAGACGCGGGCAAAAGCTAGTAGTTAATAAATGATCTAGGACCGTTATCTACAAATACCATTACTATATTATACGGGTATCTTAAAACTTATGAACGTCATAAAACTAAATTATCAAGTTTTGTGACAGTAATTGGAAGGGTCCTGTCAGTATGCCAATATATTTTGAGGATAGGTGATGTCAGCTGACAAGCAATTTGACAAATGACAATCTCTTACTAAGACATTAATTTATAAAGAAGAAAGATTAGTTTTAAGACTTCAGCACCTTTAGACAAGTAGAATTGTAGAAAAGATGGTACAATTGAAAACATTATTATAACTTCAAACTTCAAATATTTATTGCGATCATGAGTAGATACAGGATGTTATAAAAGGTAAAAGTACATACATGATACCCTGTTAGGGCGCAGCAACACAATTATATACAATAATATATAATTAAAATTGCAATTATATATAATTATATGCAATGATGTTATAAGTAAAAAAGTGATTATATGTATAAAAAAATAAAATAAAAATAATATACGCTTAGCTAAGTAATTTGACATCTCGTATCGACCTCTATTCTGCCATCAATTAACTGGTCTATTGGTCTAGTGGTTAGTGATCCTGACTGCTAAGCCGGAGGTCGTGGGATCGATTCCACCCCAGGACATAATTTGTGTGATGAACATGATTGTTTGTTTTGTGTCTGGGTGTAATATACCTATGCGGGATTGTCTTCAAAAATATCTATGTAGGAGCTTTCGCTCGCGGCTTACCTGTATGAATGTCGATACGTCCATGTTGGAATTTCCAAAAACCTTTGTTAGTGGTTACCTACTCTTTACAAAAAATGCACCCTGCAAGTTTCATATCTCTAAGAGCAGGAATTCGGGCTGTGCGTTAACACATCAATAGTTAATCAGTCAATCAGTTAATCATTTAAATATATAAGAATAGTAAATTTTATAAGTATGTATATCGGTTGTCTGCTTACCATAGCACAAGCTCTACCTAGTTTTATTCATTTATTTATTTTCAGTCAGCAAATCTCACAATCTACCTAGATCCTTTGAGTCAAAGTTTTATCCAAAACTTTTCCTATTCTAAAATGTATTATATTGTTAAAAATAGCCCATTTACAGTAGCCAGGAATACGCGGGCTATATTTAGAGCATGTTCTACTAGTACAAAGTAAATATGATAATACTGGCGTGGGTGACGAGGTAAATTGTCGCTACTTATGCAATGATGTGACCTTTACGCCTCTCGTCTCCTGGGGCCTCGTGTGGATGGGGCCTTTTACTTATAATAATACGTGCTGTTACTAGCGAAATTCTTCTATGTAGAATGTTTCACATCTTACCATTAATGTGTACTTTTTCAAGTATCTTTATCTTTTCTATATTTTTTTGTATAAATTTCATATTTATTTATTGACATGATTATTTTGTAGTATTGACATTGATTTGTACTTCTTTAAGTATGTTATTATTTTTATATACATTATACTTTTTTTTGTGAGTGTGAGGATTATGTGGGTCATTCATTATCCTAAGAATACACTTGTAATAATATATTTTCTTTGACTGACAGTTTGAGTAGTTATGCGGCCTACCCAAATGTCCTTACTTTGGTATTGTTCGTCAAAACGTTGGGCTCCTTACGTCTTAAGTTGAGCTAAACGATTACTGACAAATGCTTGCACTGTCTGGACAGGTCCACTCAAATCTGTGTGCTTTTCTCATCAAGAAAGCACATCAGTGAAACCTTCATGGCCCTCGCATAATTTGACCAATACAATTGTATGGACTTTAAAAGAGACTTTGACCTCTGAGTTTGTTTCGGATGTTTCTTCTCAGAGTAGTCAATTACGAAACACCGGCTCCATCGTTCGATTAAAATATAAAAAATAAAATATTGACGTGTAAAAGTGTTATACATATAACCTATTTACAAAATAAAGATCATTTTAATCATTTTTTTTAACCCCTGGAAATTACCACTTATATTAGAAAAACAAAATAAAAGTTATACCTGATCATATTTTTTTATTTTATTTTATTGTAGACTAGCTGTCACCCGCGGTTTTACCCGCGTCAAGCTATGGACTATTTCTGTATCTTCATTTAAACCGGGTGTTTGGGTACGGAACCCTAAAAAGATGATATTATCTTCTTTCAAACTAAAACAACCGGAAATTGACTGGTGGTGCAAATACTCAATTGAAAAATCCTTTCTTTATCTTCTCCAAATTCACAGTTCCATCAATACAATAAGACAGACATTTTATGACAAAATAATGTGATTGTCAAGTAAACATTTCAGTCTCCAGCTGGAACTCTAGGACACTTGCAAGAGCAAATATTTGTGCGTCATTCGGTTGTGATGGTGTTACATCTGAAGCTCTTTTAAACTGTTTTGTTGTGTTAACTGAGCCAAATTTGATAAAAAATACAGGTAAACAAACCAATGTAGGGTTATCACAACTCACTTTGGGGCCCGAGTGCTCATCTTGTTTTTAAAGATATCGCCAAGCGGCTGGTTGACTCTTCACGTGACCAGAGGGCTGGTCTTTTCTTAGGACAAAGAATTAGCATTGCCATACAACGTGGCAATGCTGCCAGCCTTTTGGGCACCTGTCCTGTCGACAGCGATGCGGAAGAGTTTTTTGATGCCCTGTGAGCCCTTCTTTTTATAACTTGTATATATTTATTTTAGTATTATTTATAAGTTTTGTACATATTATGTTTAATTTATATAATTTAGTTTTATTTCTATTATTAGTAATTATCCAAAAATATCCACTTTTACAAATCTTCTATTATTGACATGATTATTGCCTTTTTCACGCTATTTATTAAGAAATCCTATTGCAGCATATTTCACTAGAATCACACAAATAACATGCATATTACCTCGTCATTTCGAAAAACCAATATAAAGTTTGTTTACCTCTATTCTTTATCGAATTTGGCTCAAGTATAGGTTGTATGTTGTAGTTGCAAATTGGAGTAAAGTTGTTGTAAGTTTGTAGTACCTGGGAGATCATTGACCTGACCCATCTATCCATCACTAAAAAGCAGGTGTTTAGGTAAAAAGGTGAAAAGTGATGATTCTATTTCTGTTTCATTTATTAAGGAACAACAATTAATTTACTATATGTGAATTGTAAAATTAAGAAATTAAATAAAATAAAACACTAAATAAATAATACCTAGAGGAATCAATCAATAGCTGTAATATGCACTATTTATCGCAAATCCATGCTTATATATACTTAAAAAGCCAAGGAAAGACATCTCATAATCATAATCAAATTCATTTATTTCTTAACAAAATACATTTGTGTCGAAACATACTAATATAACATAAGCTAATACAGATTAAAATACACATTAAAATTTCCAAATACCGACACAAAAAAAAATATTTATTAACACAATCAAAATATAATAACATAAATTAAATCATAACAGTCAAATCATAAGCATGTATAAAAAATTCAGAATTAAGAAAAATAATAATTAAAATTTGAATCTGTTACTTTTTTTTATGCATCTGCGATTATATCGATATTCAACGGAAGCAAAAGAAACCTAATCTTTCCAATACACCCATGATCCCAATTTACTCAGACACCCCACACAAAATCTTATTCCATACACAATAAATCACAAAATCATTAATAACCATAAATGGCGCGTCAATTTCCGAGAACAGCGCAATACAGACGCCATAACGACGACACACGGTGGGCTGAAAATCGGCTTTCATAGACTTAGGGATTTCAATTTGCAAGTGCTTGTTTTTATGCCGGATATCGCTTCTATTAGTCATTACTATGTACAAAAATGACACCCGAGTTAATTCTACCCAAAAACGAAGGAAATATAATTTTTTTACGAAAAATTTGTATGAAGCTAGTATGAAAAATCGAATTATCTCCTAAACGGCATGTTTAACCGTAATATCCTTGGAGATGGTCATAGTGCTAATTATTTATGATTTTTTGGTTGGCGATAGGACGAAAAATTTAATGCCGTTTTTTTTTTAAAAATCGTCAAAATATTTTTATTTATTTTTACATGTAAATGATCCCTTTTAGTGTCTAAGTTAAAAAGTTCGATATGTTATTAACCCAAATATTAAGAACACACGAAACAAGAAAAATACAATAAAAAAATTGCTGTTTTTGACACATTTATATTAATTTAAATAAAAAAAGATTTATATTGAAGTAACATTATGAAGTTATATTTTATACAAAATAAGTTAATTTAAGGAATTAATACTAAGCATTCGTAAAATAAAGTAAAATAAATAAAAAAAATAAAACATATCATTAAATATTACAAAAAAACCCAAACACACTCAAATACAAAGAATCATGTCCAATAATGACCTGTCAAACATTTTGACAGAAGATTGTGTGTATAGTGATGTTATTTAGCGTATTAAATATGTAATTTTTTGCTATGCACGTAGTACTAACTTACAGCAAAATTAGTAATGTGAAAAAAAAGAGAAGTTAATTTTAAAATAGCCACCGATTAATGCGTTGTTTTTAATACAGAACGCAGCCATTTCAAATGCATTGAAGTACCGTTCCGTTATACGGTGAGTTTGACATTTGGACGCAGTTTTAGTACTGTTATTATTTATTGATTTTGTATTTCGTTCATTCTTTTTTGTACAGATCATTTTATTTAAATTATTTTTATGGTTATTTAGTAGTAAGTGTACGTTTCCATGGTGGATACAGATTTGAAGTGTGTAGAGAAATGTTAAATATAGACGAGTTCAATTTAAGAGGTACCTAGTGGGGAAAATTCATTGATTAGAGGAAAAATTAAATCAAGGCATATTGACAGGCAGTAATACTGGCAATACTATGTATGTACAGTACATTTTAATTGAAAATAATTTAAATGGAAGACAAGGCGCATAACTCATAAGGCATAACCCAGTATTGCTGCAGCTGCCTTGTCGGACGTCGCGCAGAGTACAGACAGTATATACTATGGTTGTTGTGGTACCTTGGATGGGCTAGGTACCAAAGAAATATAAAACCTCCAGCAGCATTTTTGGATGATGTAGTAGTAAGAGAAGATTTAGAATAAAATAATGAAACTAATAAATGTGCTGTTGTATTTTTATTTAATTTCCCAACTATTTTCCTATGGTGACTGCTCCCGTCCTGGGTGTGGCGGGAGGGCGTGTCAGATTTTTACTGACTAAAACCCACGTCCCACTCATGTTACTTCGGTTGCCCTTTATGTTCCGGGGTCAGGGTAACTATTATAAACATTCCGCAAATACCTACATAACCTCAAATATTGTTTTCATTGTAACATTTTTACCTCATTGTCAAATCAAACCAAGTTTTTACGGTGGCTTAGTTATGACTTAATCTATAATTTAATATAATTTACATCACTATACATTATGTAATAACAAAATTGATTGACAGGTCATCGAATGTATGGAGCGTGGTCATTGTTCTTTACAAATATGTACATATATATCTTTTTTACAAATTTTCCTTATCACTCTCGTTGTCAGACTCCAATTCTGAGTCAGCATCCAGATTGGATATATCCAAAAATTCGAACTCAGTTTCCTGAAATTGAATTAAGTCGAGAGTTTCAGCAAAAAAGCTCTGCTTTTTCTTGGCATCTAACTTAGGCCTTTGTGCACTTAGCAAAGGGTCCGAAGAAACAACAAGCATATTTAAAATGTCTTGATTGGAATCCTGCCTGCTTCTTTTCCGCGAATGATGTTCTCGAAACCTCCTAAAATCTTTGTTTCGAGACTCTGAGGCTTCTTCCGAGAGAGTCCCAATCGGCACAATATTATTTTTCTCGATTATGTCAGCCCCATGGATTAGTAACTTATGAACGGTTGACGACATGTAGAACCAGTCGTATAGTAATACGTACTTTTCTGCTGTTTTGCGAGCATAATCTCTAAATTTTATTATATCGATCTGCTCTCCAGATGTAATTGCTTGTAAAATTACAGCAAATCTTTTGATGAGGTCTTCATCCAAACCGGTTATAGCTGCGGTTTTATTAGAAAACTCAAAGAATTTTCTTGCAGTATTCCCGTCATTGGTGGTCCCCGAGCCTTGTTTTACTATATCAATCAACAGATTGAGCTCATCTTTGAATTTATTTTGAATTATTTTCTTTCTTGTCTGTAGCATTTCTTTGTGCTCATCACTTCTCGCTGCCCACCGTTTGAAGTCCAGTTTGTATGCAATGTGTAACAGACATTCCATACAATTTATACGGGCGTGTAGGGATGACAAGCCAAACTCATACAGGTCCGAACACACAATTTTTGATGTTACAGCATCTAAGCGGTTCATTTCTGTAGGCTCTGCTAAGCACAGGTAGCACGATGCATTTGATCTAGCTTCAGAAAGGTAAGTACAGACTTTAGCGTCGATCATCGTCATCATTAGTTGATGAGTCACCCTATTATTATTATTGCACTCTGTGGGGATAAGGGCCTCAATTTCTTCATCCATTTGTTTTTTCAGCCCAAGGACAACTGCTTCACTCTCCTTTACAAAAGTAAACTGAACTGGACGACAATACAAAACTGAGCATGGTTTTGGGTTCGTCCATAAAATGTTGTCTCCATCTGTCAGTTTTTAGTGGCACCAAGGAGGTCATGAAAATGCTTGAATCATCTTCCTCACCCTCAATTTTCTGCTTGTATCGGCTTTGGTTAGAAGCACCGTCAAATCCCCACTTGGATATCAGCTTCAACTGCTTGTTATGCTCTTCGTTAGAAAGGCTTTGAAGGATTCTTGTAACCGTGATATCAAGTAAAGCTTGAAGTGTAATCCTAGCCGATGAATCAGTAACTGTCACTGATTGCTTCGGAGGGTAGCAATCAAGCTTAGTTTGTTGCACTTTATAGTAAGATGGATAAATATCTTAGCACCTTCTCGAATGGCAGCCTCACGCAACGTAATATATTGCCACTTTGAGAGTTTTAGCGAAAGAAGCAATCCAAGCGCCTTTTCTGGCGTAAATATGATTGTTTTCGCTGGTTTCTTAAGCGTTTCATTTAATTTAGCGGCTGCTTCAGGATTTTTCATCATGTATTCGATGACAGAGGCGATATCTCCATGCCCTTCTTCTTTTAAACGTGCTGCAGCTGCATATGCCAATTCACTGGAACCTTCGCCTGTGTGTTCATCAGATCTTCTCTTTTTTTGTTTACTTCCCAGGTCTTCGAATGGTTTACGGGATCTTTTCGTCATTGTTCCAATGGACGTTGATGTCGACGGTTCTGGAGAGACTGAGGGCGCTCTTGGTATCTCATCAACACTTGGTTCTTGATTAACTAAAGTTTGCACAAAACTCGGCCAATCAATATTTGCTCCCAACCAATTCTCGTACTTTCTCCTGAAATTATCAAGGAATCGGTTGGATTTCCCCCACCTTTGTAAAGCGGCTCGCGTAAATCTCCGACAAAATTCTTTGAGAACAACATAATCTTCGTCAGACAGGCAATCGCCTATGCGGGATACAACTGCACTAAACAATACTTCATGATCAAATGAAGTACTCTCACTTCGTAGAAGAACAAACAAGTCAAACAAAGTTGGTGATTAAACTTTCCATTTTAAGATTTTATAGTCGCAGATTTAGTGTTAGCAGTTACACAGTTGTGAACAAATTAAATTATAAAACAAAACTTTAGCCCTTTTATTGCAAAACGACAATAATTAGGTAACTACCCTCATTAGTTATCTCCTCATTAGCTAATGAAAATCTATAATTGTCACTAACTATTCTTAGAACTCATAGCACTGCTAATTAACAAATTAGCTTACTTATCAGGAAATGTTAAATATAATCCATTGTCGTGAGATATTGAAAATCATTAAATCACCTATTAAGACTCATTAGAAGACCTAATCAGTGTAGTTACTTAATCACTTCTTTTTGGACTCATTAGAAGACAATTGGTAATTTGGTTGTATGAAAAGTTTTAAAACTCATTTTGTGCTGATAAATATCTAGCTCAAACATAGTTGGCTACGTGTGGGTGTACTATAAACCTCTGCCAACTCCTTCGGAAATATAGGAGTGATGCTATTTTATGTTATGTGTAGTTAAAAGTCCGTGTTCTTCAACATAAACACCAAAAGGAATCGTTTCATACGTAAAAACAAATAAAAATATTTTGACGATTTTTAAAAAAAAACGGCATTAAATTTTTCGTCCAATTGCCAACCAAAAAATCATAAATAATTAGCACTATGACCATCTCCAAGGATATTACGGTTAAACATGCCGTTTAGGAGATAATTCGATTTTTCATACTAGCTTCATACAAATTTTTCGTAAAAAAATTATATTTCCTTCGTTTTTGGGTAGAATTAACTCGGGTGTCATTTTTGTACATAGTAATGACTAATAGAAGCGATATCCGGCATAAAAACAAGCACTTGCAAATTGAAATCCCTAAGTCTATGAAAGCCGATTTTCAGCCCACCGTGCGACAGCTCGAACAATAATAATTAAATAACCATTCATTACACAATCACCGTCGCGAACTCTATAACCGTTAATTAAGTCACGATAGTGAGGCGACATCGATATTTTAAGAGACTGACATTAATTTATTGTTTTTATTAAACCTTCACACACACGTGACTCGAGACACAATAGAAAGACAATAGCAGCGCGACAGCCGGCTTCCGCTTGGTCGTCTTAAGGTTAGGAAAGAACTTATTAATTAACTAGCTTTCGCTGGCGACTTCATCCGAGTGGAAATCGAACTAGCAACCATTATGTTACCTCTTTACTATTTTTTTACGATTTCAGGCTCTCTAACTTCTTCCTAACTACACTACTCTTACTTTTGTTGGTATTTATTCCGTCACACGATTCTAAACCACTGTAACTGCTGAAAGCTAAAATCAATTGTTGTGTCCCGTATGGTCGCACAACAAAATTATTCAGAAAAGAACAACGGAGAAGAAAGGCGATCATTCTGGCTACAATACAATACACGAGTACAAAGGGATGCAACGAATTGATTAAAATTATAAACAAGTTATAATAAACTAGCTAGAAATTGCGCATGACTTTCAAACTAAGACGAAGGTTTAAAATTATAAATAGGCATTGACAAATAAAACAACACAAAATAAAAAGTACGAAATAACCTTAGGGTTTGTTAAACTTAACGTTAAATGCCAGGTATTCAACAAACATTCTTGCATCATTTAACTAACGATTTATTGAAAAACTTCACAAAACCTCTAAAAGGTCCTCTATTTGTGAACTACATTCCAACTTTATCACATGATCCTGTCAAAAGACTCGATATCCAATAATTTGTGACACCTGACAGCTTCGACAAGTACCTTCGTCAGACATACTCAACCTTTTAGCTAAAAACATAAAATATAAATATCTTGGGACTCACACACTGCCATCTGATCCCGAAGTACTCACAGTTTGTAATATGGTGACCAGACAACTGATACACACACTTATATCCATACTAATATTATAAATGGGAAAGTGTGTCTGTCTGTCTGTCTGTATGTTTGTCTTTCTTTCACGGCAACACGGAGCGACGAATTGACGTGATTTTTTAAGTGGAGATAGTTGAAGCGATGGAGAGTAACATAGGCTACTTTTTGTCTTTTCCTAACGCGAGCGAAGCCGCGGGCAAAAGCTAGTAATTTTATAAATACATACACATTATTTATGTACACCCAGAACCAGAGGAAACAAGCAAGCTCATCACAGAAAGTTTTTTCTGGGAATCGAGCTTACGACCTCCGGCTTAGTAGTCAGTGTCACTCCACTGAATAATCAACCTCCCCGTAAATATGTTTGGTCTTACATAATTTATTAACTGTATAAGCCTAGTAAAGTGACAGAGTGGAAAGAGGAAGCGAGAGTCGACCTCCCCGTAAATATGATTGGTCTTATATAATTTATTTACTGTATAAGCCTAGTGACAGAGTGGAAAGGGGAAGCGAGAGATCGTGAAACAGAGTGGAGGGAGGCCTTTCCCAGGAGTGAGACAGAATAGGCTAATATAAAAAATAAATAAAAATAAAGCCTAGTGACTGGGTTATAGAGGTCTGATAGGCAGTCGCTTCACGTAAAATACTGGTATTCACTTTAAATAAATAAATAAATAAGCTGGAAGTCGACGTCAACATTGTTGGAATAGCAGTCAGCACGTAAAGGGGCCCTCTGGGGCCAATGCCTGCCGGAGTTACGGAATAGTTCTAAAAGTTACCGTGGCCCCGGAACATAAAGGGCAGCCGAAGGAACATGAGTAGGTTTTAGCCAGTAAAAGTCTGACAAAGGTCGGGAAAGTCATTTGATGATTTCCTATCCTCAAAAAAAATAAACAAATCATTGTTGGGATTAATGGTGGTGGTGAGTTCGATATGAATTAAAAACGTAGAGCTATGTTTTTATACCACAAATTTTAATAATATTAAACTAAACCCAGATAATAAGAAATAAAAAACCGGCCAAGAGCGTGTCGGGCCACGCTCAATGTAGGGTTCCGTAGTTTCCCGTCCGTCACAATAAGTGTTCCCACGTATAAGTTAAAAAAAAAGGCTATTTGTTACGTTGACAGACTAAGTACGCAGAAATTATTTTGAACAACCTTTTTGTCTTTTTTTGTACAAAAACTGTTCTTTCTATCAAGTTCAAAATAATTTTCCTAGAAATTACTTATAAAGTTCTACTTTCCAGACTTTTTTCATATTTTTTAAACCTACGGGTCAAAAGTTAGAGGGGGGGACGCTTTAATTTTTTCTTTTGGAGCGATTATTTCCGATATTATTGACTTTATCAAAAACTGATTTTAGTAAACCCGTTTTCATTTTTAAATACCTATCCAACAGTATATCACACGTCAGGGTTGAAATTAAAAAAAAATCACTTGCCTCTTCACATATTGACTACGGAACCCTAAAAAGCATGCAACTCCACGAGTCCATTAAACGTTTTTATAATTATTATTAATATTATAAAATTATACTTGCTCTTTTTAATAAAACCAGTGTTTTTGTGGTTCAAATTAAAACGAGTTATGAATATAATAAAACTTAATAAATACGCTAAGTTTAACTCGTTCTTATAAAACAAATGGCTTCATTTCCTGTCTAATTAATTAAATATATTTATAAAAAGGCATTAAGTGCATAAAAATACTTTTTGTTGATAATTATATATTTTGTTTAAAATTATGGTTAGTTATTTAGTTATATTCATTTTCAATAAATTTTTTTCAATCGCGAATAACATAGTTCATGTATATTTAATTACATCTAAATTATATACTTTATTAACTACTAGCTTTTGCCCGCGTGGAATATAATAAAAACCTTTCTTCGTAGCTATCTACTTTTCATAAAAACAAACCTTGAAAGTTTCATGTCTCTAGGACCAGCGGTTTGGACTGTGTGTCAATATATCAACAGTCAGTCAGGTAGTCAGTCTACAATTTTATATAATAATAATAATATAATAAAAAATAATAAATATACCGGGACAACTCACACACGGTTATCTGATCCCAAGTTAAGCTCTGCTAAGAGCTTGTGTTATGGTAACCAGACATCTGATATACATACTTATATAATTTATAAATACATACATATTATACATAAATTATTATATTAATAGACTAGCTGTTTCACCTAGCTTCGTCCGCGTATTTTATAGAAACTATAGTCCGCTATTGGATTTAAAAATAAATTGTTAGTGCGCCTGTACGGCATTAAAAGTAACTATTGCACATTTCTTGTCTCTACCTGTAGTTATTTTGGTTGTACATTCGGTTACGTTACTTATAAGCCTCTTCATATTAATTAAACCTTCGAACACACGTGATTCGAGACACAATAGAAATACAATAGCAGCGCGACAGCCGACTGTGGCTTGCTCTTGCGCTTGTTAATAATAGCCTCTTAGAATTCATTGCGTTTTTATTGATTAATTTAGCAAATATTTTTTTTTCCAACATAAAACATATAAAATCACAAGCAGAATTAAATAACTTTAATAACATTTCTTGACAGCTAAAGCTACTTTAATCCTCACGTCACAAATAAAAGCTGTGACCTGCACAGAATTGCCGCAAAGTTTGAGTACCACTGGCCTACTTAGTTACCGTGTATCATATTACTACTATCCTTTGAACTATTAACTGGCTTTGAGTAGATATCAGAGTGGTTTATGCCACTAAATGACAAAGCTATTGGTGTAAAAACTCTACGAACTATACATTCATTTCGCTTTAAACCCCAAAGCGATTTTCATTTTTGTTAAGAAATATAAATGGACTAGCTTTTGCCCGCGGCTTCGCTCGCATTAGAAAGAGACAAAAAGTAGCCTATGTTACTCTCCATCCCTTCAACTATCTCCACTCAAAAAATCACGTCAATTCATCGCTCCGTTTTGCCGTGAAAGAAAGACAAACAGACAGACAGACAGACAGACACACTTTCCCATTTATAATATTAGTATGGATGGAATGTTTTTTTGGGGTTTAGTGGCATAAGTTATCAAATTATCTCAACTACAAAAACATCAAAAAAAAAACGATGGCAATCCATACTAATATTATAAATGGGAAAGTGTGTCTGTCTGTCTGTCTGTCTGTTTGTCTTTCTTTCACGGCAAAACGGAGCGACGGATTGACGTGATTTTTTAAGTGGAGATAGTTGTCTTGACTTGACTTTTTGTCTCTTTCTAACGCGAGCGAAGCCGCGGGCAGAAGCTAGTTTGAAATAATTTGACAGGGATGCGGAGGTATTCTAAATCGGCTTAGTATTTTGTGAAGTAAGTGGACTTAATGGCGGTATAAATAAACGTTACTTTGCAAGTTTCTACAAGCAAGGTACTTAAGACATTGAGGACCTTAATGCGAAGATATTATTCTGGTTTTCTTTATTATTTACGTTCAATTTTAATAATCAAACACTGCGTACTGGTGAATCCATATGCGAGGCATTCTCAACGTATTTTCACTCCACTTTTCTAGATCCTAGTCTCAATCATATTGGTAGTTCTACTTCCAATTCTTCCAATTCATCTTCCGTCTTTGGATCGTTTAACTTATCGTCCGATATCAATCGTATCACGGTGAACATTGAAGACATAGCCAACTTACTTCGAAAATTAGACACATCGAAAGCACCGGGCCCAGATAATATCTCATCCAAGCTTCTCGTACGCTGTGCTGCAACTATCGCACATCTTATTTCAATTCTATTTAAAAAATCTATAGATACTTGCGTTGTCCCCAATCTCTGGAAGTCGGCGTTTATAACTCCCGTACATAAGAAAGGAGTCAAGACAGACATCACTAATTACAGACCGATATCCAAATTGTGTATCATTGCCAAGGTTTTTGAAAGAATTATTTATAACCAGGGCTATTCTGCCCTGGAACAATCTTTTAGTCCCTTCCAACACGGCTTCCTCAAGGGCAGATCCACTGTCACTAATCTGATTTTGCTCAATGACTACATCACCGGCGCAATGGATCACGGTAAACAAGTCGATGTTGTCTACACGGACTACAGCAAGTGCTTTGACCGAATTGATCACTTCATCTTGTTGCATAAGCTAGAGAGCATCGGCATACGCGGAGACTTGCTTCGCTGGTTTTCCTCGTATATCGAAAACAGGTCTCAGGCTGTGGTGTTGAATAATTACGTATCTAGCTGGGTTTTAGTCCCCAGCGGAGTCCCCTAAGGTTCGTTGCTCGGTCCTTTATTATTTATCATCTACGTGAACGACATTGACTCCTGTATGAACTTTTGTAAATTACTGTGCTTCGCTGATGACATGAAAATTTATGCTACCATATCATCGTCTGCGGACATGTTCGCCTTTCAAACTGATCTACTGAATCTCGAAGCATACTGCCATAAAAACAAGCTTGATCTGAACCCTCAGTGCAAAAATGCTCAGTTGTAACGTATTCCCGTGGACGATCAATCCTACCCACAAAATATACTCTTGGTGGTCATATATTACCTAGATATAGTACCATTCGTGATCTGGGGGTTCATCACGATTCCAAACTCATTTTCGATAAACATGTCGATACCATTGTCGCTAAAGCCTCGAAATCCCTTGGTTTCATAATGCGATTATCCTAAGTGCTTCACTCAAGCCAAGACATTAAAAATTCTATACTGCACTTTTGTTCGAAGCCAATTGGAATATGCATCGGAAATATGGAGTCCATGTTATCACAAATATATTGACCGTATCGAGCGCATACAAAAAAGGTTTATCAAATTCTTATGCTTTCATCAAGGGGTTCCGTACCAGTCCAGTGACTATCTCAATCTTTGTAAAAAATATCATCTCTTACCTTTGGTCAATCGTCGTGAGATCTCCGATTGTATATTTTTGCTAAAAACGGTTCGAGGTGACATAAACTGCTCTGATATTTTGTCTTCTTTCTACTTCAATGTTCCAAGCAAGTCCAAAAGGTTTAATCCACCACTACGAGTGCCATTTTCAAAAACTAATTACAGACAAAATTCGTACTTTGTGCGTGTAAGTGGGTATTTTAATGAGGTGTGCAAACAGTTCGATCTTGATATTTTTGATACGAGTGTGACCACGGCAAAAAAGCGTTTATCTAGTAACTTTTTTGATGCTTAATGCTTGACCTCTTTAGACTTCATTATTCTTTAAATTGTATTAGTTTTTTATATAAATTAGGTATTGGTCTTGACCTGTATATATTTAATTTTTAATTTTTAATTCTTAGTTTTATGGCATGCGGTATGTTCATTTTGCTCCACAGTTTTCTATTCAACAAACAAGTTCTAGACGTGAAGACTTGTAATTGGCTGTCAGATTATTGTTATGTTATTTATCACCATTTTGTATTTAGCTGTAAGTCTTCCATAGTTTTTAAATAAATAAATAAATAAATTTATATTTTGTAAATATCATTTTTGCATACACGATCGCGTCCTTTAATATTTCCCTCGTCTACAGTCGTACAGTCATCGTGCATAATATGTACTCTTTTCAATAAAAATAACTAACGTTATACTGGACAAATGGCGAAGAAATCACATAATAAACAAACAAAAAAAATACAGACGAATAACCTTCTTTTTGAAGTCGGCTGAAAATATAGAACAGTCTTGAGTGTTTCTCATCTCTTGTTGTTTGCGATGATCTCAGCGAGCAGTACATAGTAATGATATTATGTGGCGCGACAGACACATACATCCTAATTTATATTATCTGTTATGTTCGTAATTTTTTGATTGTTATGTTGCTTGGGAATTGTCGATGACTCACTACTTCACTCTGTAAAATGTTAACATAAAATCCTTCGAACGCAGGTGATTCAAGACGCAATAGAAAGACAATAGCAGCCCGACAGCCACCTGTCGCTTGGTCGTTCAAAGAAAAAGAAAAATTAATTTGAAAAAGTACATCCGTATTCCGTACTAATATTATAAATGCGAAAGTAACTCTGTCTGTTTTTCTGTCTGTCTGTCTCTTCTTCACGGCTAAACCACTGAACCGATTTGAATGAAATTTGGTACAGATATAGACTGGGGCCAGAGGAAGGATATAAGGTACGGTATTCATATAGTTTATAACTCCGCAATCCGTACTTCCGTACTGATCCATACTTCCATACTAATATTATAAATGTGAAAGTAACTCTGTCTGTCTGTCTGTCTCTTCTTCACGCCTAAACCACTGAACCGATTTGAATGAAATTTGGTACAGATATAGACTGGGACCCGAGAAAGGACATAGGATAGTTTTCATTCCGGATATTCCCCAGAAACGGGAACTATTAATTATTCCACGCGAACGAAGTCGCAGGCAAAAGCTAGTGATGAATAATTCGTTATAATGAATTTTCGAGATTCCGTACATCGGTATGACAAACATTCGAAGTTACGTACTTCGAAATACGGTACTTTTTAACTCACGTAATTCGCAGTTATGTTATGAATTATAATACCGTACATCGAAATTTCAAACTTCGATATTCCGTGATACAGACGACTACTTGAAAAAGGCTAGGGAGATCGTTTACAGATTAACTTTAGCAATGGAGATTTCCAAACAGATTAAGCTTATGTAAATGCCAATCAACAAAACAAATAAACAGAAGTAAATAATAATTAATCTAAGTTAAGACAAAGCGTTAAATAATTATGTGAGATTTATGTGAGCCGTGAAGTTGGAGACGTTTTCCTTGTCTGTTAGCAACAGGTTTATAAACTAAACTAATTAGTTAGGAGTTTGGATTTATTTTAGTTTAGTATTGTGATTGAATATTGTAGTAGCCTAGCGGTGAGACGCTTTCCATGAGGTTTTTATTTTTGGTGGGTGGGAAATCAACCCACTCATGTTCCTTCGGTTGCCCTTTATGCTCCGGGACCACGGAGCTGGTGTCTTACATGGGGTTGTGGGTTCGTTTTGTCAAGTATCAATGTGATGCGGCGCGCGAGAGGCAACGACGAGCCTCTCGCCCCGGACAGGCGTAGACGTCGAGAGTCGCAAGAAGACTACCAGCCACCGCGGGTCTGCGAACGGCTTACGATAGGTAGCTCGCCTCCCGGCTAGGACCAGGCCCGCGTCGACGGCGCTTTAGTGTTCCACGCGCGCCTCAAAGAGAAATCAGCACGGGTAGGGGTCTAACAGGGCCAACGCCTGCCGGGGTTGCGGAATGTTTATAATAGTTACCGTGACCCCGGAACATAAAGGGCAACCGAAGGAACATGAGTGGGTCTTAGTCAGTAAAAGTTTGACACGCCCTCCCGCCCCGCCCAGGACGGGAGAAGTCATTGGATGATTTACCGCACCCCAAAAAAAAGTATTAATGTGATTTTTGCAGCAGGCTAATAAGGACAATGTATAGTATTTTCACAGCTGTTTAAGTAAAATAGTAAATCTTTGGACATACACAAAACGCATAAGGTAAAACATAGCCTGTTTTGTAACTAAACTTAAAATCCTTTATGTCATTGAAAACCAGTTCCAAATCTATTCTAATAATACGTTAAATTGTATTTCAAACAAAGAAATATGTTATTGAAACTAATATTGAATATCTACTGCAAAAGTTATTATATATTATGTTTAGAACAAGTATGTTAATTGATTTGCCACGAGAGGCGTTGTTAGGCTATCAATAAATTGATATTTTAAATAAATAGTCATTACTCTTATACGTGTATTGTTTTCTTAACAAGTTATCGTGTCTTTGTGTGCTTTAGATAATGTTCTAAGTTATTGTATCTGTTTATTATGTTATTTTACATCTTTGGCAGGTGAAACCATGTGGCAGAATTTTGCACATGACAAAGACTCTCTAAAATCTACACTTTTCTATATTAATATTGTAAAGCTAAAGAGATTTTTGTTTATATAGTTGAGCGCGTTATTCTCGGGAACTGCTGGGCCGGTTTGAAAAATACTTTTGGTGTTGGTTACCCCATTTTCGAGAAAAGCTATAGTTTATATTATAACACTAGCTGTTCCCCGCGGTTTCCCCCGCGTTATATCAGATAGTTGTTTACTAAAAAAATAAGATAAAAAGTATTCTATGTCCGCCTCCTGGTCCTAAGCTACCTCCCCACCAATTTTCAGCCAAATCGGTTCTGCCGTTCTTGAGTTATAAAATGTGTAACTAACACGACTTTCTTTTATATATATACTAGCTGTCTCCCGCGGTTTCCCCCGCGTTATATCAGATTGTTGTTTACTAAAAAAATAAGATAAAAAGTTTTCTATGTCCGCCCTCTGGTCCTAAGCTCCCCACCAATTTTCAGCCAAATCGGTTCTACCGTTCTTGAGTTATAAAATGTGTAACTAACACGACTTTCTTTTATATATATATATAGATAGATTATGCTACGACTTACGGGTGCAGTGTTGTAACCAAAGATGCGACTGAAACCGCGTGGGACAGCTAGTTTTATTTAAATAAATAGACATTACTCTTATACGTATACTGTTTTCTAAACCAGTTATCGTGTCCTTGTTGGCTTTGATTAAGTACTTAAGTTATTATATATTATCTCTTTATGATATTTTACACCTTTGGCAAAAAACCAGGTGCCGAATTTTTTACATGACTAAAACACTTCGTTCTACGATTTATGTTCCTCTGAAAAAGTGACAAGAAAAGGACAGATGATACATACCTAATTATATACGCGGGGTTATTACCTATGAAACAGCAATCGGCAATATTTGCGCAGTGATCGAGCGGTCACCGCGCGATTAATCGCTTAACGTCAAAAAAAATCGTATTATGTATGATCGATTGCTAATCGCTCGCTGATTGTTCTAATGCACTTATTGCTACAATGACGATAAAGTAGCAATCGCTGGAACTAATTAAATATCACCTTTAACGAAAAAAAACTTAACTTTGCTCTTAAAACCATACTAAATACGAAACCACCAAACGAAAAATGCATATTTTAGTTAACTGATTGCTCCACAGAGGCAGCACTATCGCTAGATTGCTATTTGACTTGACGTATTTTGAATTGACGTTTATATTGCTAAATTATCGCGAATTGACGTTTATATTGCTAAATTATCGCGATCGCTCGGCTTCTGCAAGATACGTAAGTAATCCCAGTGACGGTTAGTCCTGTCAAATTAGATAGCTACTGAAGTAAATTGACGTATTTTTAGTGGCCATATTTTCAAAGCGCGTCTAGATATCATCTATTGAGTGTAATCTATGTCTTCTGTCCTTTTCTTAATGAAATGGAAAAAGAAAGATGCACTTAACTTAATTTAGGTTAGTTTGTCAATAAGACAATCGGCACCATTGTGCGCTATTAAGTCACAACACAAAGACACCGGTATATTACAAACATATTTCAGGGCACGTGCGATGTATTCTACGCAACACGTGTCCGCCTCTATAATGCAAAACTCACGCAAAGTGTGACTTAAAAAACTAGCTATGTGACAATTAGACTGGCATGGGTGCTGTATCATCTCATATCATGAAAATTTTTTTTTGTGGTGTGGGAAGTTATCAAATGACTTCTCCCGCTATGCGGCGGGAGGGAGTATCAGACTTTTACTGACTAAAACCCACTCATGTTCCTTTGGTTGCCATTTATGTTCCGGGTTCACGGTAACTATAATAAACATTCCGAAACCCCGGCAGGCGTGGCCCTGTTGGGCCCCTTGTTGTGCTGACTTCTTCTCTTTGAGGCGCGCGTGGAACACTAACGCGCCGTCACAATGGGGCCATTATTGGCACTCCATTGCCTCGGTAGTCGCGGTGGCAGCGGCGGACGAGGCAGCAGCGGGGACGGCGGAAGCGGCGGCAGCAGCGGGAGCGGCGGCATCAGAATATCACAGTGAAAGTTTGTTTGTGTGTGTGGATATTTGTTACTCTTTCACGCAAAAACTACTGATCGAATTTTGTTGGAGCTTTACGGTAACATTACGCTATGACCTACGGGAGCGGAACAATAATCGAATACATAACATAACGCGGGTGAATCGGCGGAGGACAGCCAGTGTATTTACATTAATTACAAAATTATATTAATGTCAAACTTTTTAACAAACAATTAATAATTTTATTTATTATTTTAGTTCAAAGAAAATATTCAACAATTCACAGGTTTAAGTTGCAAACGTCAGAATTATTAAGGGAATTATAATAATATGATAACTCGTATTTATCTGTATGTTTGCCTGTTCTGTGTTATTGATCTCTAAAACTGTTTGATTCTATTTTGAATCAACTACCGTAATTAGTGATTTACTTATAGATTACAGGAACGCTAATAGAAATAGAATTCTTTGAATTCACGTTCGATTCTTACTTAGCTGATTTTTTCCTGTAAATATTATACAAATAAGTTACGTATTCCTTACATGTCCTACTTAAGTTTTCACGATATTTTGAAGAGGCCTTTCCGAAGTTTTCTTAATTTATTCAAAAGCAAACTTTGTACATTTACACGGATATTTAGGAATAATAAGAATTTTGAAATATCCCAATGTAGAGCAAAATTTTAATGTTCACATAACATATAGCACAGTGATTATGAATTCCTACGAAACGCGTTGATTACAAATCGTTATTTGCTACTATTGTGTTAGTCCGTGTGGAAATCGAAAAGTTTTTATTTTAATGTGCAAAACTAGCCAAGTACTTCTTATAACTTCTGCAGATAGCCAATGAAAGTCTCTTCTAAATTAGCTCAGCACATTTCTATCACTGAACTGAAAACGAACTGTTGCAAAACAAATAAATAATAATAAATAAATAAATATACTGGGACAACTCACACACGGTCATCTGATCCCAAGTTAAGCTCTGCTTAGAGCCTGTGTTATGGTAACCAGACAATTGATATACAAACTTATATAATTTATAAATACATACATATTATAAGAGACACAGAACAAACAATCATGCTCATCACACAAAGTTTGATCTGGGTGGGAATCGAACCCACGATCTCCGGCTTAGCAGTCAGGGCCACTAACCACTACACCAACAGGCCCGTCAAAACAAATATGATACATTCAATTAAAATTACGAAATAAAAAAAATATAATATATTAAATTATTATTTTTATTAATTTATTAATTATTTTTTATTCATTTACGTATTAAAAGACTTAGCGCCTGCTTCACGTTCTTCATTCTTCAAAAGTTCTGATTAAAATATTTGGCAGATAAATTCATACAATATCTATTCCAATTTTGAATTTAACCTGTAGTTATGGATTTTAGAACACACACACACATAAGCTGTTTAGAAGTTATCAACTAATGCTTTTACTAATAATCACTGTGTAAAGTTATGCAATGAATAAAGCCTGTGTAACCATACATTTTTTGACGTATAAACCTGTCATAACTTTATGCAGCGTTTATTAGTAAGGCGTTAAGTATATATAATTGTATACATTACTATGTGCTGTGGATGAACCTCTAAATGAACAAATAATATTATTAACAGTATCTAATAGGTACCTGTTCGTAAAGGGTGAATTTCGGGAGCTGTTGCTACGGCGTAGCTAACGAGGTAATGTCACTGCTACGCTGCTACGCTTTCGTAACCTCATTATTGCTACGCATCGATAGCGGGCTGTTTACAATACGGTTTCACCTTAGGTAAATCTACAGTCGACGCGGCCCTTTCCGTCAGAAGAACTGTTAATCTATCCGTACACAAATACGTAATTGGGATCTTTCTTGACATTTCTGGAGCATTTGATAACGCTTGGTGGCCTATGCTTTTACTAAAATTAAAAACCCGCGGTTGCTACAAAAACATCTATAATCTCATTTACTCGTACTTTCTTAACGGAACCGCGATACTTAAGCTTGGACATTTTTCTGTGAGTAAAACGCTAACTATGGGATGTCCTCAGGCCTCTGTTATCGGTCCTTATCTATGGAATCTAGGTTTTGATGATTTTCTCGCGATTCCGCTTCCAAGCGGCTGTTCCCTAACCGGTTACGCGGACGACGGCCTACTGCTCATTCAGTCAAGTACTCGAGCCGGACTTGAGAACTTGGCTGACACATGCCTACGTTTAATATCACAGTGGGGTGATCGTAATCGTCTTACCTTCGCACCGCAAAAAACATATCAACTTATACTAAAAGGCAATCTTAAATCGTGGCCTAGTATTAAATTTAATAACGTTCCCGTCAAAAAACAGCAAGCTGTATGCTATCTTGGCATGGTGTTAGAAAGAAATTTTTCATTTGTTGATCATATAAAAACAGTAGGTGAAAAAGCTAAAAGGAACTTTTATGCCCTAACGAGAATATCTAAAGCAACTTGGGGTTTATCATTTTTAACTTTAAAAACTATATACGGGGCTACCTACTTAGGTTGTATATGCTACGGTGCACCTGTTTGGGCCGATAGGGCCACAATAGGGGCGGAACGACGTAAACTACTTCAAAGTCAACGTTTGGCTTTGATATTTTTATGCAAAGCGGTCAGTACTGAGGCCCTACCGGTACTCGCAGGTGTACTTCCAGTCGATCTTGAGGTACAGCGTCGTGCTTCAATGTACTATTCCGCGCGGGAAACCATGGACACTGACTTTATACCACAACGCGACCTTAATAAAATTTCTAGATTATTTAAACCGCAGACTGAAGTCTGGGAGGAACTCTTATCCGAATGGCAAAGTAGGTGGTATAATTCCATGAAGGGCCGTCACCTTCATCTGTTCTTTCCATCCGTTCGTGAGCGGCTGGCTAAGACATGGTTGGAGGTTGATCATTGCGTTGCTCAATTTCTCACAGGTCATGGCAATTTTAAAAGTAAACTATATTCTTTCAAACTTGTTTCTTCGCCTTTGTGTCAATGTTCCTCATCGAACTGTGAATTCGAACAATCTGCACATCACATCCTATGGGAATGTATTCTTTGGCAGAATGAGCGCAATGTTATGTTGGATAGTTTACAGGTAACATCCGGTGTTGTTTATTATACGGACCTTGTGGAAACCAGAACCAATTTCCGTGCGTTCAAGCGTTTTTGCCATACCTACTATTGGAATCAATCGTAACAGCTCACATTTTAGGACCCATTAATTTTTAACAGATCCAATTCCGTGGTGCTAGGCAATCTGGGCTTCTCCCAGTTGTAATCGCCCCCTTGTGCCTATCGGCCTAGTTCTGTTCTGTCTCCTGCTTGTTATGGAGGGAAGTGGAAAATATATATTTTTCTTACTCCTCCGCTGTTCTTTTCTGATTAATTTCGTTGCGGGATCCAAGACAGTTGTATCGTTTCTCCGGGACTCGTCGAGATTCATTGCTCGGCGCTTTTCTGGCAGACTCCACTGATGATTCTGGCTTTCAGGAGTTGCAGTGGTTGGGAATAGTGTGGTGGGATTGTCCCAAAAAAAAGCGGGATGTTTAATTATTTTGAGATTTGAATTCTTAAACATTTTAAAGTCGAAGTCGATTAATTTATTTCTAACTAGCTTTTGCTTGCGACTTCGTCCGCGTGGATTAATAATTTCCGTTCCCGGGGGATTTCCGGAATGAAAACTATCCTAAGTACTTTCTCGGGTCCCAGACTATATCTATACCAAAATATCATTCAAATCGGTTCTGTGGTTTAAGCGTGAAGAAAAGACAGACAGCCAGACATTCTTACTTTAGCATTTATAATATTAGTACGGATAGACCTTTAAAAATGCACTTTTGAACGTCATTAACAAATCAATGAAAAAAAATCTACTTGCTAAGCACTAGCTGCCTCCTGCGGTTTTACCCGCTTAGTTCTAATTCAGTGGGATTTTTGGGATAAAAACTATCCTATTCTCTTTCTCAGACTTTGGACTATCTTTGTACCAAACTTAATGTAATTCGGTTCAGTAGTTTGGCGTGTTTAAAGTGAGACAGAAAGACAGAGTTACTTTCGCATTTTAATATTAGTATGAAAGTATGGAAATATATTGAGAATATAAAAAATATACTGATACTGTCCTGAATAAAAAAGCAAGAGCCGGAAAGAAGTAACACAATAACACAAGTTATTAAAGAAGTACTTATATGTCAAGGCGACAAGTGTCAGACAGATACACAACATTATTTATTCTTCAACTCTTGAATGCTACAACGAACGACAAACATAATACGAAACGCAAAAAGCTGTAAACATAAAATGAGAACTTTGTCCTATCATAACCATGATTTCCTCGCACTGTCGAACTTCCATCGATTAGACAAATAAACAGAACTTTCCTTATTACAATATTATTACTATCTCTATGTTATTCAGAATTAAGGAGCTTGCCCACTATAGCGTAACATAAAACGATCATGCTAGGAGCGTGTCAGACATATATATCAAACTAGCTTTTGCCACGACTCCATTCGCGTGGTATAACAGTTCCCATTCCGGGGAATTTCTGGGATGAAAACTATCCTAGGTCCTTTCTCGTTTCCCAGACTGTATCTGTTACCAACTTTCATTAAAATCTGTTTAGCGGTTTAGGCGTAAAGAAGACAGACAGACAGACAGGCAGAGTTACTTTAGAATTTATAATATTAGTATAGTTTTTATTTTCTTAGTATGGTTGCGGTATTTCTGAAGGATAATTAAATAAGAAGTTTTCAAGGAAAACAATGTTAATTTGAGTATACCTACTAGATTGTTTTACTACCGATCAACGCAGTCACTTTTCAATTATTCACAGAGGATTTTTTCACATTTCGTACTTCCTTAACAGATCCATACCTATCTATCTGATCGATATCCTCCGGCATTCGATCGTTCCTTGTCTTCTTTTTTTGTTGTATTTTTTTTTGTGTTGTCATCTGTATTATAATTATTCCATTTATTAAATTATTACACATATAAATTACACTTTAAAATATTAATACAAAATATAAACATTTAAAAGTATAAAAAATAGTAGCCCACCGGCATCGGGAACAGGTCAGGGCTCTAGAGAGAGGAACCTCCGGACAATACGCGCCGTGTCCAGGAGTACCACCTTCTGTATCAGACCCTTGATCCAATTGCCTAGCGAGAGCCTCCTCAGATGTTGGTCGAGGCTCTTCGCTATTACGCCATTAGCCGTCACGACTATCGGCACAATGACTGCTGAATTCACATCCCACATGTCTACAACCACGCGAGCCAAGTCAAGATACTTTGATTGCTTATCTTTTTCAGCTTTCACGAGGTTCTCGTCATGCGAGACAGCAATATCAACAATCATTGCGCGACGCTCTAATCGATCTATCACCACTATATCAGGCTTATTGGCAACAATAGTCCTGTCGGTGATGATAGATCGATCCCAGTACAGTGTGATATCGCCATTATCAAGAACTGGGTCGGGCACATACCGGTAGTATGATTCCACAAGACTGTATTTCAAAGCAAGTTGCTGATGAATAATCCTGGCTACGAGATTGTGTCTGTGCAAATAGTCTCCGTTAGCCAGACTAGAACACCCAGAAATAATGTGACGTATCGATCCTCCGGGACGGTGGCATGCCCGACAGACTGATGTCAACCGTGCCGTCCTTCACAATACATTTCCGGTAGTTTTTAGTCATCATAACTTCGTCCATTATTGCACAGACAAAACCTTCGGTTTCTCCAAAAAGGTCACCGAAGCGCAGCCAGGATACGGACGCCAGGAAATCTACATGGGGCCCATGTAGGACCCGATAAAAGCGCCCGTGAAGCTCCTTGCCCTGCCATACCGTCCTGTGGTCGTTAGTGTCCAGCAGTACCACAGGTTTGCGCCAGTTTTCGCTCGCTAAGGAGAGCGAGTTTCGGTGGACAAGGGCCTCACCCCTTGTCCACCGAAACTACATCCCGATGCATCCCCACGGCGGCCAATAGGAAATACTCCCTGAGATTGCATATCTCACGGTCGTGAAGGGTCTTAGACCTAGACCACCGCACTTCCGCGGGATATACAGTCTCATTACCGACGACCGCGGGTGATGCATCCGGTTTGCAGTCAGTAGACCGCGGACCCTCCTATCCAAGGCGTCTAGTTCAGTCTGTGTCCATTTGAGTATGCCGAAAGAGTACATCAAAACCGGCATGACCCAACCGTTGAAGGCGCGCACCTTGTTACCGCCTGATAAGAGACTATTTAAAACTTTAGTCAGGCGGCCAAAGAAGCGCTCCTTCAACGTTTGCTTCATGTCGGCAGCGTTGATGCCTAACGCTTCCGAAGTTCCGACATACCCAAATATTTGTAGGTTTCAGTTGAAGAGAGGGACCTAAGGTGTATGGAATCCGAGAGTTGAACCCCCACGGATTCCACAATCTCCCCTCGCTTTACATGCATGACTGCACGTTTGTCAACACCAAATTCCAATAATAATAAAATTATTATTATCTGTGTTATAGTTTTAAGTTTTATTCGTTTTGTTGTAATGACTCATTTTTATTTATTTCTTTCTTTCTTTCTCTTTTTGCGACCCTCTTTACATACATCATCCCACAGAAAGAGACAAAAGCATGCCACAGTTTGATTCTTCCATCAATAGATTGTATATCACTATCGGAAGCGTTAGAATACGTAGATCTAAAAAATACAATTTATTCATATTCTCCATAATCGGCAAGTATCCTGTTTAAACACTTTATTTTAGGCAAGGTTGCTTTTGTCTTCAGTATCTAAAGTATTCACAGCACGTCACAGCATGATACAGTGTAGTGAGCACACTCCTTTATGATAACTTCGCCCATCCTAACATTTATATTGACTCAATTTGAAAACTTTTTCAATCTCTATCATTTTATTAACAGTGTTGCCAATCAGACCTCCATAACCCTGTTACTAGGTAATATGATATCTCTTGATAAGACTGATTATCAGACTTTTGAGATTCTGACTACCCGTAACGGTCAAAGACCTTTAAATTTAAAAATTTGACGGGCATGTTGGTCTAGTGGTTAGTGACCCCGACTGCTAAGCCGGAGGTCGTGGGTTCGATTTTCACCCAGGACAAACTTTGTGTGATGAGCATGATTGTTTGTTCTGTGTCTGGGTGTAATTTATCTATAATATATATGTATTTATAAAGTATATATAAGTATGTATATCAGTTGTCTGGTTACTATAGTATAAGCTCTGCTTAGTTGGGGATCAGATGGCCGTGTGTGAGTTGTCCCAAGATTTTTCTTTTTTTTTCTTGGGACTAGTCACACTCGGTCATCTGATCCCAAGCTAAGCAAAGCTTGTATTATGGTAACCAGACAACTGATATACATACTTATATATACTTTATAAATACATATATATTATAGATAAATTACACCAGGCAGGGTCACTAACCACTAGACCAACAGGCCCGTCAAATTTGAATGACAACTGGGACTAATTTCTTTATGTGGTTTTCAAAGCACGGTGATCTCATACCATCAATTTAGAAACTCTGGGCAGGTTCTGAGAAATTCTAAATAATAATTTTACCTGACCCGAGAAACAAACCTCAGCAAACTGGCTTATAACCACAAGAACAAAGAGGCAATCTTTTCTTCGTTCAGTCACATTTATCCATTCGTACTTCAATCACTTATCCATACTAATATTATAAATGGGAAAGTGTGTCTGTCTGTCTGTCTGTATGTTTGTCTTTCTTTCACGGCAAAACGGAGCGACGAATTAACGTGATTTTTTAAGTGGAGATAGTTGAAGGGATGGAGAGTAACATAGGCTACTTTTTGTCTCTTTCTAACGCGAGCAAAGCCGCGGGTAAAAGCTAGTTCTGAATAATAATTTTACCTGACCCGAGAAACAAACCTCAGCAAACTGGCTTATAACCACAAGAACAAAGAGACAACTTTTTCTTCGTTCAGTCACATTTTTCCATTCTTACTTCAATCATTCATTTTTAATAAAACAGTAAAACCAGGTAAAACTAATAAATTAGTGAAAGGTGTGAAAACGTCCTTGAATACAATACTTCAGGGAATTACATGAATTTGATTTAACAGGGTTAAATTAATGGGTACTCGTGCGAAAGATGTCCTTGTAAAGTTCTGTCATTTGATAAAATATTGTAATCGTTACAATAATTAAGGAATTTCATCTTCCTGGGTGCTGTAACAGTTAGCTGTGATTGACTGTACGTTGCTCTATCGTGGAATAGAAAAAAAACTTTTTTCAAAAAAATAATAACCGCCTTCAAAAACTAAAAACCCAAAAATAACTAAAATTTCGAAAGTCGGTGGCAACACAAATTGACTGGCAGAACAGAAGCCACCGACTTCCGAAATTTTAGTTATTTTTGGGTTTTTAGTTTTTGAAGGCGGTTATTATTTTTTTGAAAAAAGTTTTTATTTATTACTTTTTAGTGTCGACTAGTACAAATTATAGTTTATAAAACGAAAATAGAAACTTGAAGAAAAAGCACACATCGTCTATGAATATTTCGTCATTTTTTTTGTTCTTGGTGAATTTTTCGAGAAGCACTGAACCAATCGCCACAAAATTTATATGGGACTACCCCTGAATCATGACTTATCCAACAAAAGAAGAACCATCAAAATCCGTTTACAATTGACGGAGATATCGCGTAACAAACATACAAATAAAAACATACAGACGAATTGAGAACCTCCTCCTTTTTTGAAGTCGGTTAAAAACAACAGCCTTTTCACAACTATGTTGGACACCAGTGTTTTACTTGAAGCGACTGCCTAATTAGACCTCTAAAACCTAATTACAGGATACCCCGTGAATAGACCGGTCAGACTTTCTAGCTTCTTACTATCCGTAACGACTGTCGAAGTTCTACGAATGACAACCGGGACCAACGGCCTTGCCTGCTTTCCTAGGCACGGAACGTCTGTAATGTCTGGATAAACTTTAGAAAGGGATATAATTTAAATGATCAACAAAAAAATCTTTTTGGCTACCAAAATGGATTAATGATCACCAAATTGTGTTAGGTTAGGTTAGGTTAGAACTGTGACCACACAACGGATCTACTAGTGATTCATATAAAGTTTCAGTTTTCTAGTCAAATTCATATAAAAACCAAAATAAATTGGGTTTAGTTAATAATATTTTAAGAAGCGTTATTTGGTGACCATTTATCCATTTTGGTAACCGTTTAGAACTTTTTTGTTAGTTAAATTGGTACTTTTTTGGGCGGTGTTTAAACACAAGCCTTTAGAAATTAATATGAATTAAAAAAGTCACATAGTAACTTTCCGCATTGGAAACCACAACTTTTACACATTTTTTAACCACTAGCTCCTTAACTACTTCTATATCTGCTTAATTATCTACAACAACAGGAACATGTATCCCACAATATACGTGTATAACACACTATATCACTTGTTAGTTCAGTGGGCTAAGAGCGACTGTATTTAGGTTAGGTCAACCTTGCACGACCAACCGACAACCGGCTGTCGCGCTGCTATAATTGTCGTTCTATTGTGTTTACGGGCCTGTTGGTGTAGTGGTTAGTAGCCCTGACAGCTAAGCCGGAGGTCGTGCGTTCGATTCCCACCCAGAACAAACTTGCGTGATGAGCATGATTGTTTGTGCTGTGTCTGGGTGTAATTTATCTATAATATATATGTATGTATTTATAAATTTTATAAGTATGTATATCAGTTGTCTGGTTAGCATAACACACAAGCTCTAAGCAGAGTTTAGCTTGGGATCAGATGACCGTGTGTGAGTTGTCCCAGTTTTATTGTGTAACGAATCACGTGCGTTCGAAGGATTAAGGTTAGTTAGTCTAATTTCCAAATTATTAACTACGTCAGGAACATGTATACCACAATATACGTGTATAACACACTATACCAGTGGTTAGTTCAGTGGGCTGAGAGCAACTGTATTTAGTTAGCGAGGCATTTCCGCGAAACGTGAATAATATACGAAGCGCTTTGCTGGTTATCGTTCAACGTTGGAACATGGAAATATTTTCTCTATGTTTTTGGTGCTAAAAAATATTGTCGGTTTTAGTTTTATTGTTATACCTATACTACTAACCGTTATAGAGGTAAAGTAAGGTCTAAAAGTAATTTTATTGCTATCCCTGATTTTACCAATACATAAAACAGATCGTTTATTTGTATACATCATGTTCAGAGGATGGAACAGGTTAGTTTTATTAATGGTTATAGATAATAATGTAAAAATTTCACTCTGAAGTATTTATAGTTTTTCTTTTTTCGATACACGCTAGGTGTCGCGGGTTCGATTTCCGCTCGGGAACAATTTGTACAGTTAAATATAAACTAAGGGCTGAAGCTTAACCGCCATAAATCTGTAATGTCTAATTTTAGCGTGTTGAACTCATCACTAATTATTAATTAAATAAGAATCGGACCCAGGCGAACGACAAGAGAACTCTTAATAGAATCTTAAAACACACAGAGCAGCTCAATTTCGGTTGAACATTTCCTTATCCGCAGACACCTTCTCCCTTATACAAGGTGTATTTTTGGTCTTGCTCAACCCGTTAGGAGATGATTCTACCCATGAAAACAAACAACTTTTGTTATGGAACCAACTCTGAAATCAAGAATAAAATATCAGCTGTTTCTAAGAAAAGTTCAATGCCCTCGGACTATAATGTATGAACCAGCTGATATTTTTTTCGCGATTTCAGAGTTGGTTCCATAATGAAAGTTGTTTGTTTTTATGAGTAGAATCATCTCCTAGCTGGTTGAACAAGACCAAAAATACACCTAGTATAAGAACAAAATATAAACACATAAGTAGGTATGCTAATATACCTACACAAAACAGAGAAGGGCTGCTGAAACAGTAGCCTAATTCATGTTATCAAAACCGTAACCGATATCGCAGCGATTTAGTCGTTTATACCATTATCGTATTCACATCTACCAATCGAGCTCGAACTACACCGATTTTAAAGTCGCTCGGTTTAATAGGCGAGATGACAAAAAAAAAGTAATTAGTCCGTCAGTTAGATAATCAAAAAATTTGAGACACGTATTTTTTCTTTTTTCTCGTAAACAGAAAATGACGACAATACAGTGCGTTGAAGTTTCGTGAAACGTCACGCCTTTGTATAATTTTTACTCAGAAGTGACGTCACAAGCCCCCTCTCCGGAACTTTGAGGCTCTTTATCTTTGTATTTTGTTATTAATTTGATCAAGCAAAAAATATGTGTCCAGTATTTTTGGACTGTCTAACAGACGGACTAAACAGAATGTCATTCTTTTGATGTAGTCATCATCCCTATTGTCGTTGACGCGTATTCAACTAAGTAAATTGATATAGCGCTGAAAACCAGCGTCGTGGACACGTGCCTGTGTATGGGTCACGGCATTATGCTGAGCGCTAGCCGTTTCGCGCGGTAGTGACGCTACTTTTTTTGTAGCTTACTATATGCGAATAAATGTTTTTCTTTCTTTCTTTCATACAATTGTTGGCTCGAAGGTATTGTACAGTAACGACGTACTTAAATCAGATTTTTTAAAACTAAAATTTGTATTTTATTATCCTGATAGAATACCTAATAAATATGTATAATGCAGTATAATGTAACTGGCAACAAGTGATTAACATACCGGTTTGTATCGAGCCTATTAAAATGTCGTTCGATCCCGATTGAATCCCTTTCTAGGAATACGTGAATGCCGATTTAAGGTAGGACTTTGATCGAACGACTATTAAACTTCAACTATATTTGGCTTGTTTGATTTTACGTTAATCAGGCTTCAGATCATTTGCTTCATTATCTTATATCCCGTTAGTTTCTCCTGACAGCCTGTATAAAGAAACTTATAATTATACTACCTATTTTATATCAGTACTACAGATTATTAACTTAGATAAATTACTCGTATACAATGAGACGTAATGTCTGACTAATTTATGGAAAAGTTGATCGTCTTTTATTTTTCTCATTAATCTAGATTAATTATGTTATGAGGCCGACTTTTATTAAAATTTTATTCATAATAGAAGTTTTTACAGAAAAACGGAATAATTGCCATCTTGGCTTAGTACTTGTTTCGGCCACTGAAATTCGCCCAGTCCAGTCGAAATAGGAACTTCGTTATTATTAATATTTTTAAGTGGTATTTCGGACGAAACATTTTTAAAGCTAATTTTGTAATCATAATGCCGTACCACATTAATTTATTTTACTTTATTTTGTACTGTGAGAACGAACAGTTTCAAACTTAGCATTGTCCATAACACCTCTCAAAAATACTTATAATAATGAAATTCTTGTTACGACTGGAGCGGGCGAATCTCAGCGGCTGAAAGACGGACCAAGCCGCCATCTTGTCCAATTGTCATTAACATTTTCTCATTAAAATTTTCCCTCAATAAGGTAAAAAAATTTGGTGTACTTAATTAGCTTTTAGAAAAAGATGTTTCATAGCAAAAAGTAACGAAAAAAATCCGACACCCGTATATGCATATACGGAACCCTCTGCACGCGAACCGTCACCCACTTAACCCGTATTTTCCTCTTAGTTACACACGCCTCAACACATTAGTCTCACAGTACAATTTTCCATTTAAAGTCTGTGGGAGCCTTGTCTTATTATCATAAAACTGTTTCTCGTAGAGCCTCGTTTTCCCCTAGCATATTGTTAACTAACTAAGTTTCAGAGTAACAAATACCAACTTTTTATAGATATTATTTTCGGGCTTCGGAAACAAGATTTTGTATTCTTTTAGGGCGTAATATGTATATCTATTTGTGGAAATAAAATACATGGAGAGGTATTTGAGGTTTTGGATCGTATATAGTTTTTTGTTATTTACAGTCAAATTCCGCATTCATTGCTCGCACTAGAAATGTTTCCTGTATAGTATGTGCATTTATAAATAACTGATGAATAAATACCTACTGACCAGACTTATTATTTGTCTCGGAGGGGAATAGAACCCGTAACACGCAGCGCAGCAGCTAATCACTCTGATTGTCAGGCACATAGATTGAGAATCAGTCTAACCGGGGTATGATAGGCAGTCATCTAATGTAAAACACTGGCTTAAAAAGTTATAAAGGTCAAAAGGTCACTAAAATCAGTTTATTGTAAACTAGCTTTTGCCCGCGGCTTCGCTAGCGTTAGAAAGAGACAAAAAGTAGCCTATGTTACTCTCCATCCCTTCAACTATCTCCACTCAAAAAATCACGTCAATTCATCGCTCCGTTTTGCCGTGAAAGAAAGACAAACAGACAGACAGACAGACAGACAGACAGACAGACACACTTTCCCATTTATAATATTAGTAAGTATGGATATATCGTGACTTATTTCTCGGAGGTCAATAGGGTTTATTACAAAATTGTTTGCCGTGAAATTTTCTTCAAAATTCTTTTGTATATTTGATTGATATGCGTTAGTAAGTTGATATGTGTAAATATAAATAAGATTAAAATAAAAAAAAAATACCTACTAAATTAAGATTCGGGTCGAGAGTTACTAATATAATTAAGTACCTCCTGAATGTTTTGCAGTTTCAAAACTGCTCCTTGTATAACATCACGCTATCACCAACCTGAGCGGAAACCGCAGAGTTTAGTTACTAACAATAGTTCCACTAAACCTCATTTAGTGGAACCTAGTTTAGTGTTAGTGCTAGTAGTTAGAAGTGTCGGTACTAAACTAACTAAACTTTGTTAGTTTAACTTTTAGATGCGAGCGTTGAAGTGTGATCTCATTAACTTGTAGAAACTTGTTATAGTAGTAAGACCTTTTTGCTTATTTTTTATAGTTATTTTTAGCTAAATAGTATTTGGGGTATCGTGTCACCCAGTTACTGGGTTGTAAAGTTCTGATAGGCAGTCGCTTCACGTAAAACACTGGTATCCAGCTGAATCCGATTAGGCTGGAAGCCGACCCCAAAATAGTTGGGAAAAGGCTAGGGAGATGATGATATTTGAGCTAAATGTAATAAAGAGTGACTACATAGTAAAAAAAGCTTTTTTTAAAAAAAGATAACCTACTTCAAAAACTAAAAGCTCAAAAATAACTATTTCGGAAGTCGGTGGCAACACAAATCGACCGGCAGAAGAGAAGCCACCGACTTCCGAAATAGTTATTTTTGAGCTTTTAGTTTTTGAAGTCGGTTATCTTTTTTTATTAAAAAAAGCTTTTTATTTTTTACTTTTTAGTTAGTCTCAGTGTTTGACTACGTTTTAGGGTAGCTCTCAAAATAAACTTATAATCTTGTAAAAAAATCTACAATCCAAGAAAGCAAAACGCGATATATGCGGGCAACGTCACGGGATATCTATTAGTGTTATATATTAAAACCTTCTCCAGAATGTAACAAACACTTTGCTGAAAACCGCATCAAAATCGGTTGAGCCAAACGCGAGATAATCGCGGACAAACATACATACATACATACATACAGGTCGAACAGAGAACCTACTTTTTTTTTGAAGTCGATTAAAAAAACAACCGAGATTTCCAATAATTTGTAACTTACATATCCGGTACCTCAACTGCTTAGCAGGGTGTGTCGCTAGTCTATACTAATATTATAAAGAGGAAAGATTTGTATTGTTGTATGTAACGCTGCTGCACTGTGCTTGCACTGTTTGGACAGGTCCACTCAAATCTGTGTGATTCTCTCATCAAGAGATCACTTCAGTTATTACCTTCATGGTCCTCGCATAATTGGACCAATACAATATAGTATGAACTTCAAAAGAGACTTTGACCTCTGAGTTTGTTTCGGTTGTTTCTTCTCAAAAAATAAGAAAAGAAAAAAAAATGACGTGTAAAAGTGTAATTTATTACCTATTTACAGGAATAATAAAAAAAACGAATAAACACAAAAGCTACTGGACTGATTTCTAAAATTCTTTTTTCATTAGAAAGCAACATTATCCCTAAGTAACATAAGCTATAATATCACCACATATCACGCTATGTCCCACGGGAACGAAGCAGTAGCCAAAAACCTCACGTAATGCGGGCAAAACCGCGAGGAACAACTAACTAACTAAAACTAAATAAATAAAAACACGTGCCAATAATTTTCATAACATAAAACATTCTACACAGCCCAGCATCTCATTTATTTTTACACAAAGAAATTCTGAAAGAAACCAATGAAACGACGCTAAACTTGCAAAAACGATTTCTATTCACGAATTCTCTCATTCGAGGCTTACATCAGCATTCTAAAGGTGAATATAGACTTCAGAAATGCTCACGTTGCGATTCTTTTTTCGCTCAAGCATTATGTATTATGTAACGAATTGTAAATAATAAGTATACAGAATACTTAACAAATGTTTTACAACCGATTGCGAAGCAAAAAATCGCATTTTAGTATTCGCGATAGGACGAATTCTTCGACAGCACGTGTTACACGACAATTTTCGCGTTATCGCGATATTGTAACCGTAGCATAATTACAAATTTTATTGCGACACGATAGTTTGTCGCATCAGAACACATTAGCATTGTAAATTGCAATAGTTTAGATATTAATGTCTGAAATTATGTCGAAATCTGTGTCATAGTATAAAGTTACCATAATCTGTGTGAGTGAAGACCCAAGACTGATGGTACGGATCACTCTTAAGTCCCAAAACCTTTATGAAATACTTTGTCATTCCTTACCAAAAAGAAAGCCTTTACAAAAAGGCTTTTTTGCAGTACTGTCCCAAAAAACAGAGTGTAATGCTCATTAATTCTGTTTTATTAAAGCGAACGTGAATAGGGGCTGTTTCTTTGGCTAAGTGGTTAAGCGTGAGTGTTAAAGACAAAAGGTTCTGGGTTCTATGTTTGTGTCGGGAGCGAGTTTGGTTTGGAAAAAATTCGGAGGATCCTAGAGAAGCGATTATGCAAATTAACTAACGTCTGCATCATAAACTTAATGAAAAAAGTAAATTCTAATTCAAATCATATCGGAACAGCTGTTTAAGAAGATAACTGCTCGAAACAAGAAAATATTTTATTCAGAAATCAAGACATAGGTACAAAATGATCAAAGTAAATCCGTAGTTACATGCTTGTATACCATGTGGGTACGATGAACATGAATTAATTCTGTTTTTCTGTCCACCAGAGGGCGGACAATAGAACTGGTGTCGTTATATAGCCTATTACCAGTGGACAATCTAGACGCTTCTAACGATACTCATTTGTCCAGTCCTGATAAGTTGTTTAGGTGCCAAAAGCGAACAGACGAACATATACATATAGCCTGTCAAAATGATAACCCTCCTCTGGCTTTATCGTAGCCGAGTAAAAAAAGCTTCAAGCACCATCTAAATAATTTCTAAAAAGGCATTACGTAATTCTTCTAAAAACGGTTTAATTACACCACACCACAACATCAGAAAATATAAGCGAAAGTTCTCAAAGAACCCAATGAAATGCAAAACTCGGCTGATGAGAATTTACTCGCAAAATACCTCGGAACCGTACATAAGAAGTTTTACATATAAGTAGGTGAAGTACAGACACACAGAGGGCGCACTTTGTGAATTGAATCATTTTTAGTTCGTTTCCTTTGCTTTCTTTTGATGGGGGGATCTCTTTGAAATTCTGGCAATTAAGGCTAAAATTGTTGAATGAAATGCTTAACGTTTGGATGTCTTTATAATTCATCATGTTTAATTAAGAAGTGGGAGTAATGACGAAACGAAATTTGACGGGCCTGTTTGTCTAGTGTTCAGTGACCCTGACTGCTAAGCCTGAGGTCGTGGGTTCGTTTCCCACCCAGGACAAACTTTGTGTGATGAGCATATTTGTTTGTTCTGTGTCTGAGTGTTATGTATCTATAATATTTATGTATTTAAAAATAATATAAGTGTGTATATCAGTTGTCTGATTACCATAACACAAGCTCTGCTTAGCTGGGGGTCAGATGGCCGTGTGTAAGATGTCCCAGGACATTTATATTTATAGTGAATCGTCATGAAAAGTATGTTGTCTAGTCAGCTCAATAAGGTAAAAGGTTTTAATAGGTTATATGCAGAACCTATGCGCACTTAGAAATGTAAACTATGTCAGCAAATTATGTTCGTATCTTTTTCACTCGGAATATTTGAATCATGCCATTCTATGGTAGGTAACTATGAGTAAGTTGCATGCAAATATGAACTGTAATTACTGTTGATACATTTCAATGTTCTTTACCGGATTGTAAAATGCCGCGCGGCCTGGCCCGATGCGAGCCGGTTGATCTGAATCGTACCTAATTGTATGTGTGCGTTTGTGTGCCGTTTTTCGAAGATAGAATATCGTAAAGTATCTACAATCTACACTTTCTTTTATTGCCTTTTTAGACTATATTTTTTAATGTACCCACGCCCCCTCTGCGCCATTTCAATGCCCCCTGATTTTCTCTAATTTTCTCTGGGTCTTCTACTGCCCCCCGACAGTCACAAACGCCCACAAGGGGGCTTTATCGCCCACGTCGAGAACCTATGTATTACTGTAAAGTTTCAAATTTTAGTTTAATGAACACTTCTATCCTCGGATTATTAGGATTCTTACTTTGGAGATACTACAGACTTCTTTTGTACATTTCTAGGAAGCATTCCACCATTATTATACGAGCGTTTTCAATATCTAACTTGTAACTAGAAACTTAGTTTCTTTCATAACCTTACTTTAAAGTTATCTGAAGTTATGTACGTGTGTTAGAGTTACGTAGAGGTACATGTTCTAAAACTAAATTGGATTTACCATACATATGGATAAATAACTAAAGAGCTTTGCTCACCTGTGTTATGTTTTGAACATAATGGAATTTCATACATTCTTTGTTTTTATTGTAATTCTTTTTCCTATGTCGAAGGTATGTTTACGAATATTCATACAGAATCAACTGGATTCGGAACTTTAGAAATCGAACCTGCGACATGGAATGCGGCAACTAGTCGCTGAATTAACGAAGTCATCAATATTTTTCAGGGATAGAAATGCGAAGATTCAGGTTTTTAACATTAAGCGTCTTACTAATAATCGCTGCATAAACTTATGACAGGTTTATACGTCAAAAAATGTATGGTTACACAGGCTTTATTCATTGCATAACTTTACACAGTTATTATTAGTAAGGGAATAAATGAGTTAGTAAATAATCTTATTGGACGATATTTAGCGTACAGATAAGCTTAAAACATATGGATTACGTTTTTTCCAAAATTTTGAATAACTTTTTCTTTGAACCATAATTCAAGAGTTTTTCTACTAAACTTACAACGTTGTAATATCGTTAGAATGATTGTAAAATCGATAATGTAATATCGAACCCAGGACAGGGAAGTAATGTATTTCCATGAAGGTTACAAATTATAACCTCATCAATAATTTTAGCTGGGAAGTCATAAATATAAGATGGCGGGTCTCTAACCATTACAGTGAAAATTGGTGTCCGCTTCATTTTGTACATGATTTGGAGGTATGGAGATGTAAAATCACTCTTCCTTCAATGAGAGGATCCTCCGAACAGACGGTTGTTATGCCTGGTGGGCTACTGCCCGACGGTTCTAGTCGGGATTTTGTACATGTGCTAATTATATCGCCTGAAACCCGTAACTTTAGGAATTTTAATTACGGAAACACCAATCTACGGAAAAATATTGATTGAGGATCTAATTATCTAAATAAATATCTTAAGACAGCTCACACACGGCCATCTTGCATCAGCAGAGCTTGTGTTATGGTAACCAGATAAATGATATACATGGGCGGAAGCGACGCCTGGGTGTCACCACTGCAGTAACGGTCGCCTGGAGGACACGGTCGAGCATACAGTGGAGGTGTGCCGCGCATGGGCGGAGCATCGACGTGTCCTCGTAGAGACGATCGGCGGCGGTGACCTCTCGCGCCCGGCGCTGGTTCAGGTCATGCTTCGGGGCGAGACGGAATGGGATGCCGTCGCCTCCTTCTGCGAAGCAGTTATGCTAGTGAAGGAAGCGGCGGCGCGCGAGAGGCAACGACGAGCCTCTCGCCCCGGACTAAGACCCAGGCGAAGACGACGAGAGTCGCAAGACGACTACCGGCCACCGTAGGCGCGGTTCTGCGGATGGCGAGCGATGGGTAGCTCGCCGCCCGGCTAGGACCAGGACCGCGTCGACGGCGCGTTAGTGTTCCACGCGCGCCTCAAAGAGAAGGAGTCAGCACAGGAAGGGGCCCAACAGGGCCAACGCCTGCCGGGGTTGCGGAATATTTATAGTGGTTACCGTGACCCTGGAACATAAAGGGCAATCGAAGGAACATGAGTGGGTTTTAGTCAGTAAGAGTCTGACACGCCCTCCCGCCGCACCCAGGACGGGAGCAGTCATTGGATGATTTTCCAATCACCAAAAAAAAATATACATATTTATATACTTTATATATAAATACATTATAGATAAATTACTCCCAGACACAGAACAAAACAATCATGCTCATCAAACAAAGATTTTCCTGGATGGGAATCGACCCACGACCTCCGGCTACGCAGTCAGGGTCAATAACCACAAGACCAACAGGCCCGTGAACAGGATGAACATGAAGCACCATACTTCAAATGTCTTAGATCCGGCAACAAATTAATAATGGAGGATTCAAAATAACATGATAACAGTCAGTCAAGAAGAAGTAGAAAAAGAAAATAATGAACCAGCACCGGGATTACGTATCTTGCAATAGCCGAGCGATCGCGATAATTTAGCAATATTTGCTGCTCAAACGTCAATTCAAAATACGTCACGTCAAATAGCAATCTAGCGATAGTGCTGCCTCTGTGGAGCAATCAGTTAACTAAAATATGCATTTTTCGTTTGGTGGTTTCGTATTTAGTATGGTTTTTAAGAGCAAAGTTAAGTTTTTTTTGTTAAAGGTGATATTTAATTAGTTCCAGCGATTGCTACTTTATCGTCATCGTAGCAATACGTGCATTAGAACAATCATCGAGCGATTAGCAATCAGTTCATACATAATACGATTTTTTATGACGATCGCGCGGTGATCGCGCGATCACTGCGCAAATATTTCTGATTGCTGTTTCATAGGTAATAACCCCGCGGATCATTTACATCGAATTTTAATATAATAACACATTTATGATACTAAAAAATAAACTTATTTTTACACACAACACAGGGATAGTTACCCAGCTGAAAAGTACAACAATTTAATGTAACAGAAAAAGTTTATACGTAGTATCTAATTAACCCATCATACTGGTACACCACTTTAAACTTTATCCCCTTAACACTAGCGTTCAAAATGGTCTACCAGGATTGTTATTCGTTCGTCCATGTTAATACATACTAGTTTTGTACCTGGGTATGTCCGCAAGGCGTGGAGGTCGCGCGCGACGCACGGGCGGCAGGACGCCCACCTGTGGACAAACAGACAAGTTTTATATACTTATATTTACTGTGGATACTAACGTTAAAAGTTTAGAAACAGCAAGATAAGAAAAACGTGAAAGAGCTTTGAGAAGCTTATCGCGGTTCGAAGGAAAAAACGCTTATAAAAATTATGTAATGGTAAATATATTTATTAACCGTTTCATAAATTTTCTAAATTAGTTAAATATATTACACATTATATTTGACAATATTTTGCCAAAACCAGATGCATCCCCTCTTCCCTTGCTTTCATAGTCTTGTAAGAAAATTCATAATTATTGTTTTTGTTTTGCAGGCCTTAGGCTAGCCGCACACACACAATAATATTGTCAATACAAGATTGTCAATAATCTAGATTCTATATAACCAATACCGCAATACAGGCCGCACACACACAATATTATTGACAATACGTACTTTATTGTCAATATTATTGTGTGTGTGCGGCTAGCCTTAGTAGTTGTTTGCAAAGGTATCGTAATTAGTATAATGAATTGATTAAAATAATGATGATAAAACTGTGTGTAGTAAATTGATTTTCCGTAGTTTTCTTCGACATGACTTATATTATGATAGAAAAAAAAACTGTCAATCAAAAATGGTTTTTTCCCGAAATTCACCCTGAAATCCTAAGGGAAAAAATGGAACTGGAAAAAAAAAACTTATTTCAAAAAAATAATAACCGCCTTCAAAAACTAAAAACCCAAAAATAACTAAAATTTCGGAAGTCGGTGGCAACACAAATTGACCAGCAGAACAGAAGCCACCGACTTCCGAAATTTTAGTTATTTTTGGGTTTTTAGTTTTTGAAGGCGGTTATTATTTTTTTGAAAAAAGTTTTTTATTTATATATTTTTAGTGTCGACTCCCAATGTTTGACTGTGTATAGTATCTTTCAAAGTAATTTATTTTCAAAATAAAACTACTTACAATCTTATAAAATGAAAATAGGAACTTGAAGAAAAAGCACACATCGTCTATGAATATTTCGTCAATTTTTTTTGTTCTTGGTGAATTTTTCGAGAAGCACTAAACCGATCGCCACAAAATTTTTATGGGACCATCCCTGAATCATGACTTACCAAACAAAAAAAGAACCATCAAAAAATCCGTTTACAATTGACGGAGATGTCGCGTAACAAACATAAAAAAAAACACAGACGAACTTTCCTTTTTTGAAGTCGGTTAAAAATATGAGGTCCTCTGTAGTGACGATTGGGAAGCGCCTAAACCTGTTCTTACAATAATTAATTACTACACTCCTCAAGTAATAAACAAAAACTGAAAGATGCTTACAACACATGAAAACATTTACATTATCATGAGAAAGGGAGTACGAAGCTCACACTCCCCACTAATGCGTCGTCTACACGTGTTGAGCGCAAGTGTTGTGACGTTCCCACGCTTTGAGTGCGTATGTAATGTCTATGGGCTCGTTTTTGGGTTTGGTTTTTGTTTGAGTTGGTTATGGTACTCTGTGCTTTGTGACCATGATAGTCTTTGTTTGTGACAGTTCTTCTTTTTTTTAATTATGATTGTGGCAGCTTCGTTGACGTATTTAGATTACTAAGGTTCATTCCTGTTTTAAATAATTTGATATTTTTCTAAGTCAAATATATGGTGGCTAGCCGTGCCATTTTTCTTGATTTCTTTGCCGGCTACTACACTCAAGTTGTCAAAATTTAAAATTAGATTTTCATGATAAGATTGTCTGCAATTATTGGCACTGTTCTTACCAGTCCGGCAATAATGAGAAAGTTGTCAAAATGAAGGACGAATATCAGATTATTGAGAGGTTTATGTTTACTAGGTAACACAATCTAAATCAACACTGCTCCAAATAAACCCTAAATAAAATAAAGATATTACAAAATAACCGTCAGATAAGCTCTTTGGGAAAGCTAAGCTTAAGTTAACGAACGAAACTTAAGTAAAAGGCATGCCTACTTGACATTTTTATCCTAAAACATTTTCTCAATAAACTTGGGTTGTCCCACTCTCACTAAAAGGTTCGTTGCATTACGAATAAGCCTGAAAATAAGCCCGAAATGGCCTGAAATGAAGGCTTTCAGTAAGCTGAGACTCGACATATTTTTTTGATAAAGTATTGAATTAGATATGTAGGAGTAAGTAGATGGTACTAAATGCAATTTGTTACATTTGTCTATTTATTTGTTGTTAATATAATTTGGATTTCCGAGATGGGCTTTAGTTGGCTTAGTAGCGAGTTTGGCTTATTGACAATTGATGTAGTTTATTGGGTCAATGGATTCCATTTGTAAGTGTGATGGCGAATGAACTATCTTTCATGTTTAAAAAGGAAACCGGTGAAAACCTCTGTACTCCGGTCTCTCCTTTTTATTTGCTTAAGAAATTAGATCATAAAAACTATGCTCTTGATTTATACATTACTAGTTTTTTCCCGCGACTTCGTCCGCGTGGCTTAATAGTTCCCGTTCCCGGAGGATTTCCGGGATGAAAACTATCTTATGTCCTTTCTCGGGTCCCAGACTATATCTGTACCAAATTCCATTTAAATCGGTTCAGTGGTTTAGGCGTGAAGAAGAGAGCGTGGTTTAGGCAGACAGACAGACAGAGTTACTTTGGCATTTATAATATTAGTACGGATTTATTTACCTCAAGGTTTATCTCCAAGATACAAAACTATAAACATACCAATCAAACTTAAATACGCTGGGAATTACTGTAGGATACTAAAACACGTGATTGTACTCATGATAACAAACAATTTTTATTATGGGAGCCAAGCCGAAATAGCGAAAAAAACATCAGCTGTTTAGTACATTAGTAGGTACACCTCTTTTTGCGTCAGGGGTGAAAAAATGTTCTTAAATTTATTTTTCGAATTCCCAGCCCCGAGTCCAAAATACATGTAAACTAGATTTCAAAACCTCCTTACATTCTTATTTACAAGTCGACCTCCCATCTTTACAACCTACCCTACGTAACGTCAACATGTCTTTATATTTTCTCCAATGCGACGTACATCGTTGTAACGACATGTCCCGCATACTAAACATGTTATCTCCCTTTATTACAACATGTTGCTGAGGGCGGGTTCACACGGGGCTAGTATGTTTGTACTGGCGGCAATTTGGGTACATGCATCCAATGACTGCTCCCGTCCTGGGTGCGGCGGGAGGGCGTGTCAGACTCTTACTGACTCAAACCCACTCATGTTCCTTCGATTGCCCTTTATGTTCCAGGGTCACGGTAACTATTATAAACATTCCGCAATCCCGGCAGGCGTTGGCCCTGTTGGGCCCCTTCCAGTGCTGACTCCTTCTCTTTGAGGCGCGCGTGGAACACTATCGCGCCGTCGACGCGGTAAGTCAAGTACTTCAACCGAACAAAAATAAATATATATGAAGTTCTAGTATGTGTATATTTTATACATATACTAGAACTTCATTCGACAAAAAAGGACCAATTTTATAACGAGTCGTGACTCTGTTGAAAATTGAACTAAAATGTTTTGAAATTGAGCTCAGCAAATGATGATGCTCAAAGTTCAATAATTAAGTTTTATGCGTGTAGAAGCAGCTAATTGCTTTCAAAGTTCGATACCATTCAAAACAACTTATGCACAATATAAAACTCAAAATGCACAATATAAACTGTATATTTTATTCTATGGTCTATTAGTTTGAATAAAGATCTAAAAAGAGTCTTTGTAGAATTTTCTTGCTCGTTCTTTTATATGACCTGCTACTTGGAACACGCATCTAGATTAAATATAAAAAGGTTTATTTGATTTTCAGTTTGCGTTTACATAATGTATCTTACTTACAACTGCCAAAGCACAAACAAAAGAGGGTTTCTTTTGTTTGTGCTTTGGCAGTAAGCACTAACACCGTCTGAACGAGGCTTTACGTAGACAGCAAAATTATTAGGCACATAACAAATTGAACATTATCGCAAGGAAAGGGTTTTATTGATAACATCTTACTTGAGAGGGTTGCTGCTACGTCTGAAATAGCATTTATTGCTTTAGGAAAGATATTGATATTGTTCACATGATCGGTGAGTGAGAATAAATTGGTTTATTTAATGTGAAGTTTATTACTTTTGTTTATTATTGTCTATTTCGTTTGTTTCGTAAGTATTCGCGATAACTGAAATTCAAAGTTAAAGTCAAAATTATTTAGTACTTATAATGTGGTATGTTGATATAATATAATGTTGGCATATTATGAGTGGAAACTTTGATCAAGATCTTAGCCGTTTCAGACAATGATATTACAATTAAAAATATGTCTGTGGAAAGGTTACTTAAACGACATTATATCTTCAAAAACGGCACACTAACGCACACATACTGGTAGCGCCTTCTATTATTTCTTAATATTAATAATTAGACCTCTTTTTATCTATTCTGTCTTGACCGACCTTCACGCTGCCGCACGCCTGACGGCTGTCAGAAGCCATAAAGAAAAAAGAAGAAAACTCCGCCATGGAAGATCCGCACGTGAAAATGCAGTTTTTTTCACGTTCCTGAATTATTTAACGCGCCTAGTTAATTCCTACCGTATTACAACAAATATTAACCGCTGTGATCGACCGCCCGCGGGTGTGATTGTTTGTGGACACAGAGACAAAGAATTCCAGTGTTGTGCTTCAAAAGCCTCCAAAAGGCGAAGAAACATCAGGCGCCATTTTGTTGAACCTATACACGAGGCAAGGAGACAGCCAGGTAAGGCGCACCAGCGTGCAGCGTACTTTCTCTCTAATCCCACAACTTACATCCCGGTTTGTTATCACCAAATAATTCTTTATTTTCTTGGCGATTATCAGCCATCCTTCTTACAGTCAGATTTCGCAAATCGTCAAACATAGTGGTTTCCTTTACCCACCATTTTTTGGTCCTTCGAGCGGATTCATATCCAATTCTCTTTTATTCCGCGTAAGTATCTTCTAGAAGTACTTACCTAGGTAGTTGTAGCATCTAGCTGCACTCCTAGTCTATTTACATACCCATTACGTGGTTATTTTCCGCACCCCAGTAGGTAATATACAATTACGTAGCTACCTACTGATATACCTTATTATAATTACTCGAACTATATAGTGGTCTTATAAATACCATATTTCAAGCACCATTAGTTCAACCGCCTTAAAGTTTGTTGCCTACATAGGAATTACTAGGATTTACCGCCGCATAAATACTTAGGTATTTTTGTTGTTCTTATATACTTAGGTAAAATAATACTTAGGTATACATTTTAGTTTGTTTGGTTCATTAACCTACATAAACATGTCGCAACAAAAGAAACTATGCATTTCGGAAGAAAAAGAGTTAAAAATATTAGAAGCTAAACGCAATACTTTATTTGAGCGTATGCAAGACATTTTTGAACGCTCAAAAACCGCAACTTCTTCCGATATTAGTAGGGAATCATTTCTTAGTTATTGTATGACAGTAGATGTTATTCGATCAGACTTTCATACATTATTAGACGCTTATAACTCAAAATTACTTTCAATTAATCCTGATTCCCAGCCGAATTATCAGTCGTACACCGCATTCGAAGATCTTTATTGTATCGTGAAACGTATACAAAGTCAGTTAGATGACAACCGCTCCACAGCGCCAGGTGGCGGCTGCGCGAACTATCGAGCACCGCGTCTACCTCCAATTGAACTTATGTCATTTGACGGTGACATACGGAACTGGCCATTATTTTATGCAAGTTTTAAATCAACAGTGCATGATAATGTCTCTCTGACAGATGCCGACAGATTGTACTATTTGATAGGGAAACTGTCGTCAAAAGCGCAATCCGTGTTTGCAGGTGTCACGCCCAATGCTGAGAATTATCAGGTTATATTTCAGTCACTTGTTGACCGATATCAGGATACTCGTGTCCTCGCGTCTACTTACTTCGATCAAGCTTTAAATTATAAGCTGACCGGTCCCGCGTCTGTTTCGAATTTCCAGCTGTTTATCAATAATTTTGTCACCGCAGTTAATGCCCTTAAAAACTTAAAATTAGAAAACCTTTCCGACTTTATGTTATTTCAACTCGCAATAAAAAAGTTCGACACGGAAACTATTCGTGCTTTTGAGATGACAGAACGTAATCATAAAATACCTACACTAGATAGTTTTGTGACCTTTATCAAAGATCAGTGTCGAATATTTCAAAATACGCAGCCTAGTTCGTCTGGCTCGTCTAGCCTTATTGACAGTAAACAAAAGTCGAATAAATCGCGAAATAATAATAGTAGTTCGGTTCCTAATCCGCAATCTTACGTAGCATGTTCGGATTCTAATAATAATAATCCGCTCAAGTGTCTATGCAATGATATTGTACATGATCTCTTTTTTAAATGTCCCGCTTTTAGTAAATTAACTCCGACTGCTCGTTTTAAATGTGTTAAAGAAAGTAAAGCTTGCGTTAACTGTCTAAGTATTAAACACAAAACAAGCAACTGTTCTAGTAAAACTAAATGCCGCTCATGCAATCAGGCTCACCATACTTTACTCCATTTCAATAAAACCTCGCCGTTACCGGATGAACCTGGTAACCTTGTTAAGGTAAGTTCATCTGTTGTTACGCCACCGCAAACGCAGGCCGTCCATACCACGGAGTCCGCGGCTCATCCAGAAGTATCGTTATGTACTACATCAGTCGCACACACACGCGAGCATCGCCCGCGCACTTTTCACGTTCAGCGCGAAGCTACATCGCAATGTACGGCGGCGTACACAACGGTTTTGCTCGCTACCGCGCAAGTAATAGTATACGATACTCATAACACACCTCACATAATTCGTTGTTTACTGGATAGTGCATCCCAAAGTAATTTCATTACTTCTGATTGTTTGAAACGCCTAGGATTGTGGAATAACTTTAAAAATACTGACATAGTAGTCAAGGGTATTGGCGGTTCAGAAAAATCATGTAAGGGTTTCGTAGATATTAAAATACATTCGCGTATTAATAGGGATATTAATTTTAACGTTTCTTCACTTATAGTAGAACGTATCACGGACACATTGCCGAATGCTCATGTGGATATGTCCTTACTTAAGCACCTCGAGTCATTGCCGCTCGCAGATTTAGACTTTGCGCAGCCGGGAAATATCGATGTTTTGATCGGGGCTTCAATATTTCCGCACTTACTACTATCTAATATTGTACGTAGTGAGCAATATAATTTACCTCCCGCTATTGAGACGGTATTTGGGTATGTGGTCATGGGTACCGCACCTACATCACATACTCCTCATTATACTACGTCTTGCTGTTCTGTTCTTCAAGAAAATAATATTGATTCTCTCCTCAAGCGATTTTGGGAGCTTGAGGAAATTTCCGCACCGCCCTCGCTGAGTCGTAAGGACCTCGAGTGTGAAGAACACTTCCGCGCTACCACTGTTCGCGACGACAGTGGCAGATATATTGTGGCGTTGCCATTTTGTGGCGACCCTTATTCGCTAGGCGACTCATACGCTGCTGCGCTTAGACGCTTTTATTGTTTAGAACGCAAATTTAATGCTTCGCTTAAATTTCGCAGCGCTTATAATGACGTCATACGTGATTACATAAATAAGGGTTTTTTGAGTCCAGTTGTAATTGATGAGAATAATTCTTTCCCTCGTATTATATCCCACATCACGGCGTAGTTCGCAAAGATAAGACCTCCACTAAACTTCGCGTGGTTTTAGATGCTAGTTGCCAGACTACATCAGGTCAGTCGATCAATGACATTTTGCATGCCGGCCCTAATCTACAGGGTGATTTATTTAACATCATAATAAAGTTTCGACTTTTCCAAATTGCTCTGTCAGCTGATTGCCGCCAAATGATTCTCAATATCGGCGTTCGCGAATCTGACCGTAGATTTCAACGGATCTTTTATCGTTTTAACAATAGTGAGCCTATATCCGTGTATCAATTTAATAGGGTTTGTTTTGGACTCAAGTCAAGTCCGTATCACGCATTGAAGGTCGTCCGCCAGTTGATCGCTGATGAAGGCGACAACTTTCCCGCTGCAGCAGCTGTTGCCACCTCCGCTTTGTATATGGATGACATCGCCTGTAGTGTCGTATCCGCCCCGCAAGCAATCTCGCTTAGCAAAGAGCTTATTGAGCTCTTCAAGCGAGGTCAATTTGATCTTGTCAAATGGTCAAGGAACTCTAAAGAGGTTCTCGCGCAAATACCTGATTCATACAAAGCTTTTACAGACGTTGAATTTGAAGGATCTGTGCATAAAGTTCTTGGTATGCGCTGGAACCAATCCAGCGATAGGTTTCATTTTGAAGTCGCACCTCCAGATGATAAGTGCACCAAACGCACTATGCTGTCCACAGTGGCTCGACTATGGGATATAATGGGTTTTGTGGCTCCTACAATTTTGTATGCCAAGCTCTTGATCAAAGAACTCTGGTTATCAAAGTGTGAGTGGGATGCCGTTCCTCCCGACCATATTGTCACCGCTTGGAAACAGTTTTGCATTGAACTCCCCGCGCTCCATCAAATTATTATACCGCGTCATCTTGGATTGGTCGATGGATGTATTGTTAACCTAATAGGTTTCGCTGATGCCAGTGAACGCGCTTATGGCGGAGTCGTATATTTGCAAGTCCGCATTGGTTCCAATTACTCTGTGCAATTAGTTTGTGCCAAGTCCAAGGTCTCGCCTGTCAAAACTATTTCGGTTGCGAGACTGGAGTTGTGCGCGGCCCTTCTGCTGTCTCAGTTACTCCGCAGAGTTCAAGAGACAGTTTCGCCCCACTACCCTATTAATAAAATATTTGCAATGACTGACTCTAAAGTAGTGCTCGCTTGGATTTATTCATCTCCTCACCGCTGGCAGACTTTTGTCGCTAATCGCGTTACAAAAATAATTGAATTAATTCCTTCCGATTGTTTCAATCACGTCGCGGGTACTGAGAATCCCGCTGATTGCCTTTCTCGTGGTGTTACTCCAATTAAACTTCTGCATCATCCTTTGTGGCGTCATGGCCCTTCTTGGATGTCCCATGATCCGTCGGAGTGGCCTATACGTCCATTTGACCATAATGCAGAGGACGAGGACGTACCCGAACGGAAAGTTATCTCTCATCCCGTGATTGTTGAGGTTGCAGAATCCCCGATTTATGCACTCGCATTGCGCATGTCGTCGTGGTCTAAGCTACTACGCGCCATCATTTATATCTGTAGATTTCTTAAGCTATTGCCTAATGAAACTTCTATTTCAAGCTCTCACCTTGAAGTTGCAGAACATAAATTATTGCGAGCTTTACAAGCTATTTATTTTAGTAACGACATACAAAATTTGAAAAATAGTATGCCTTGTTCTCCCGCGCTTCTTAAACTCAAGCCGTTTCTCGACGAGCACGGCATCATACGAGTTGGCGGTCGTCTGTCAAATTCGGACGAACCTTACAACTACAAGCATCCTTGCATTCTACCGCGTCATGACCATGTGGTCGACCTTCTTGTTGATTTTTATCACCAAAAATATCTTCATGCAGGTCCAGAGTTGCTTATGTCCTTACTCAGGCATAAATATTGGATTTTAGCTGCACGGCGAATAATTCGCCATAGAATACATAAATGTAACGTCTGTTTTAAATTCCGTCCGCGTCCTGTCTTTCCACTCATGGCAGATCTACCTAGCCAGCGTGTCAATCAGGTCGATAAGGCGTTTACACATACCGGTTGCGATTACGCAGGACCACTGCAGTACACGCCAGTTCGCGGTCGAGGTGTTAGAAGCCGTAAAGCATGGCTATGCATTTTCACATGCTTGACAACGCGTGCAACACACATTGAAGTTGCGACGGATTTAAGCACGGTATCATTTCTAGCAGCCCTAAAACGATTTCTTTCGCGACGCGGCCCTATACAGTGTTTATATACAGATAACGGCACTTGTTTTGTGGGTGCAAGTTCTTACTTACGCGATCTTTATAAGTTTCTCAATAAAGAGTATCGTACTCGTCTTGAGGAAGAACTTTCCATAAATTATATTGATTGGAAGTTTATTCCACCTGCTTCACCACATTTCGGTGGATGTTGGGAAAGCATGGTCAAGGTAGTTAAGACGCATCTCTTCAAAGTTATAGGTCAACAAATCCTCTCTTACGAAGAGCTTTTAACGGTCCTTGCTCAAATCGAGGCGTTAGTTAACTCGCGTCCGCTTACAGCATTGAGCATTGACCCTGCTGAACCATCCGCGTTAACTCCTGCGCATTTCTTGAGCACAGCGCCATTGTCATCATTTCCCGCTCCTGAAGCAGACTCTTCTAGCCTGCTTCAGAGACATACTCTGCTCGATAAACTCGTGCAGTCGTTCTGGCAGCGCTGGCGCTCAGAGTACCTTCACCAACTGCAGGCTAGATCCAAATGGAATAGTCCTGTATCGCCTATAAAGGAGGGTACGTTAGTCATTATCATAAATGATAATTCTCCGCCCCTTTCATGGCCATTAGCCATCGTTGATAAGTTACATACATCTAAAGACGGTACAACCCGCGTTGTTACCGTGAAAACCGCGAAGGGTAGCTACATGCGCCCTGTTGTACGTCTCTGTCCGCTACCGACACAGTGAGATCTAGCTTTAAGTTGGGTCTCCTTTTAGTTTAGGTATTTTGTTTATAATTTGTTATAATAAAGTTAATTTAGATTAATTTAAATATTTTAACGCTGTTTTAGCCTGTGGATAGGTCATGCGGTAGTACACCTAACATAGCTAATTCAATTTTCTCTTTTCAAAGGCAACCCTTTAAGGCCGGGGGGAAATGGTAGCGCCTTCTATTATTTCTTAATATTAATAATTAGACCTCTTTTTATCTATTCTGTCTTGACCGACCTTCACGCTGCCGCACGCCTGACGGCTGTCAGAAGCCATAAAGAAAAAAGAAGAAAACTCCGCCATGGAAGATCCGCACGTGAAAATGCAGTTTTTTTCACGTTCCTGAATTATTTAACGCGCCTAGTTAATTCCTACCGTATTACAACAAATATTAACCGCTGTGATCGACCGCCCGCGGGTGTGATTGTTTGTGGACACAGAGACAAAGAATTCCAGTGTTGTGCTTCAAAAGCCTCCAAAAGGCGAAGAAACATCAGGCGCCATTTTGTTGAACCTATACACGAGGCAAGGAGACAGTCAGGTAAGGCGCACCAGCGTGCAGCGTACTTTCTCTCTAATCCCACAACTTACATCCCGGTTTGTTATCACCAAATAATTCTTTATTTTCTTGGCGATTATCAGCCATCCTTCTTACAGTCAGATTTCGCAAATCGTCAAACATAGTGGTTTCCTTTACCCACCACATACAATGAGACGTCAGAGTAGGATGGCAAAATTCAAGTATTGCGAGTGAAAAAAGAAACGATTATCATTCGCGACAATTATAATTTGGTGAAATAGCTACATTTTTAAACTGATTGCCTATAACCTATATACACCTTTTGAGCTGACGAGACTACATACTTTTTATTATAGCTCACTAGCTTTTGCCCGCGGCTTCGCTCGCGTTAGAAAGAGACAAAAAGTAGGCTATGTTACTCTCCATCCCTTCAACTATCTCCACCTAAAAAATCACGTCAATTCGTCGCCCCGTTTTGCCGTGAAAGAAAGACAAACATACAGACAGACAGACAAACAGACAGACACACTTTCCCATTTATAATATTAGTATGGATTAGTCAAATCTAATGAATTCTGTGTAATTCATTTTCATTTCACATTCAAACTTTAAGCATTTCATTCAAAAATTTTAGACCTAATTGCTAAGAATTTCAAAGAGATTCCCCCATCAAAAGAAAGCAAAGGAAACGAACTAAAGA